>CM065691.1:1825709-1971111 GCA_017654935.2 Phymorhynchus buccinoides | reverse complement strand
ACTGTATACCCTCTCGACCTTCACGCGCCTCTGTGTGTGCGTGTGTGTGTGAGTTGTGTTGTGTGTGTATGCGAGTTGTGGTGTGAGTGAGTTGGTGACCCAGTATTTCTCACCACCACTATCAAGCACATTTTTGTCGCTTATTTTTAAATTTTTATCTGGAAGGACCAACGTCCTAGTCGTGGATTTTAAAAAAGGCCTTTGATAAGATTTATCACTATCTCCTTATGAATAATTTCGCCACTATGGGATCAGAAGTTCAGTCAATAGATTAATTGAGAGCTTCCTTGCAGGCAGGCAGGAAAAAATAGTTGTTGATTGAGCTGCATCCGAAGCTATACCTGTAGAATCAGGAGTCCCCCAAGGATCTGTGCTTGGGCCGACCCTTTTCCTGTTGGCATCAATGGTCTTTTGAGGCAACTATCTTCCAACTTCCTTTCTCTTTGTGGACGACTCTGTCACCGAGCTGTGGACCCTCCCAGAGACCTCAATGATCTCCAACCAGACCTAAATGAATTAGCATCATGGGAAAACAAATGGATGTCCTTCCATCCCGACAAATGCAAGAGCCTCCATGTGATCAGGAAGAAAAATCCCCTGATAAAGAACTACCAACTATATGGCCAGGACCTGGATTGGATAGAGATGAAAATAAATGTCTGGGCTTTACAATATCACAAGACCTTAGATGGGACACCCACATCTCAAATGTGCGCAGCAAAGTCAGTAAGACCCTTGGCTTCCTCCATCGCAACTTAAAAGTAGAGTTAGTCAACATCAAGGAATTTGCATATAAGGCAAGTAGTAAAAGGCTTATAATTATGTCACTGGTTAACCCATTCTAGAAAGGTACCTGCTATGCCATAGCATTGCCTCTTTAAACTGATGTAAAACTATATATATATATATATCTCTGTACATGTGTGCGTGTGTGTGTGTCACTGTGCGAGCCCCTTCCCCCATCCGCCCCACTTTACTCCCACCCTTCTAGTTCTACCCATTCCCAAATCATAGTGAAAATCCTTCATCCACGACCCACCCACCCTCTACTAGAATCCCCCGTTTGCTTGCATGCCCCCTTTCCCCTCAACCATATCAAAATTCAAACTCAGATTATTTTATTTGTTGTAAAACCATCAAAGGAATTATCGAACAAACCAAAGCATACGGCGCTCTCGCCACACCGTAATTATTTACACAGATGTGGTAAACAGTAAACACATTATCGTCATAGGCCTACCATGAAAAGAAACAAAACAAAAAGCGCAGGGTAAAGATGGTGACAAAGTAAATGTTATTGAAGCAAATAAGGAGTAGTAAAACTCGCGTAATCACGTATAGGGACAGCAAAACATTCATGTTCGTATCAACATCGCGATTTATCGTCAGAAGTGGCGTCTGCGACGCAAACAGAAACAGGAAAGTCGATCTACTATCTACGGTAGCTGCCCAACTCGCCACCGGAAGTTATAGCAAACAAAGGGACTGTATCAGTGAGCCACCAAACCAAGGGAAGTAACAACCCCACCTAAAACGGCTAATGTATACTGTATGGTGAGTAATCCAATCCAAATATACTTTATAAGTACTTTTTTGCTTGGCAGTGGCTGCTTACCCTCTAGTGGGAAATAAAACTCAGGCTATGTTCCCTCACACTCTCTCTTTGAAACTTTCCATATTAGCGTCATCTGTGGATCCCTCGTTTGCGCAAGCAAATCCATCGACGGTGCTAAGCCGGAAGTTATTGATCTTTCGATATAGTTCGTCGCTCAAACGCGCATGACATTATTACTAGATCGATAGGCCTATCAGGGCTAATGTGTATGTCGCAGTAGAAATCGGAATCCAGTACGATTCGGAATCCTACTAGTACAAATCTGAATTCCGATTTCTACTAGTACAAATCGGAATTCTAATTTCTACTGGCTTTTTTCTAGTACAAATCGGAATTCCGATTTCTACTAGTACAAATCGGAATTCAGATTTGTACTGACAGCCAGTAGAAATCGGAATCCAGTACAAATTGGAATCCACTTCTAGTCGGAGAAGCAGCTCTATATAACAGTACTAAGGCCATGAAGTTTCTGATAAAGAATTTTTTTATTGCTGTTTCTAAAACTTTAATGTCTGTATATAGCAAATCCGCTGGGGGCCAGCGGGGGCCAGGTGGGCTAACTCGGTAATTGATGACTGAAAGATGGCACTGACAGGTCGGGTCAGTGCCTCTTTTGATGCTACGGGTAAGGCGACCTATGCCATATTTTGGGGACTATAAGGCATATTTTGGTGTCAAATGTGGGGGGCGCGCCTTATAACAAGGTACACCTTATAAGGTGTACCTTGTCCGAAGAATATGGTACTTGCATGCGTGGGGGTGTTAACATGCAGTCAGCAGCTGCAACTAGCTGTTTGGCTGCTTCATGTGGCTGCTTGCACCCCTCTCCGTAAAATAAACTGGCTTTCTTGGGTCAGGGCTTTGTTCTAGGATAAGGAAAGTAACGAGTTTAACATAATGGATATTTCTATCACGTCTGCATTTGTATGTGTTCATTTCTACTTTGTCTCTGCTTTTTACTCTGTTTCTTTTGTCTTTGTTTGTCTGCCCCCCCCCCCCCCCCCCCCCCCCCCCCTCTCTCTCTCTCTCTCTCTCTCTCTGATCAGTGTTTTGTCTTAGTCTTGTTTTTCGTCCCAATGACAGATTGGAAGAATAGGCTTGGCCTAATTAAGTGCAACAATTTCCTGCTCTTGTGTCAACCACTAATAAAAGATTCTGAGCTGAATAAAAAATGTTCTTTAACGTTTATCTTGATGTTTTCTTCATGGGACTCTCTCTCCCCCCCCCCCCCCCCCCTCTCTCTCTCTCTCTCTCTCTCTCTCTCTCTCTCTCTCTCTGTTTTGTGTTTGAGAGGGGTATGTTATCTGTGTGTGTTCGCGTTGTATTGCGTTTGTGTTTGAATGCGCTTTGAATGCTAACGTGTGTGTGCGCTTTGATTTGATTTCTATGAAGATTCAGCGCCGTATAAATACTGTATGTTGTTGTTGTATGTGTGAAGAGGAGTGAGCTGGTAAACTAGAGAGTAGGAGGTGTTAAGAAATGGAATATTTGGTGAATACTCTTATTTCGTTTCTTGATTCTATTATTATTTATTTAAGACTAGACTGCTGTTTCTTTACATGCCAACTAAAATGGTATCTGTTATTTGACAGTAGGGGAAGACGGGGTAAAAAGCGCATGGGCGGGTAAGAAGCCCACCCCAATTATCTCATGAAATTAAGCAAATTTCAGTCTCATTTTGCCCATGAGACGGGCGTTAATGTCTAGCATTCGTCTCATGGGCAAATTTGACTGAAATTTTCTTTATTTCATGAGATAAGTGGGGTGGGCTTCTTACCCGCCCATGCGCTTTTTACCCCGTCTTCACCTACCCCTTCCTAATGGCAATAAAAACTATTTGATTTGATTTGATTTGGCTCTCTCTCTCTCTCTCTCTCTCTCTCTCTCTCTCTCCTCTAAAACAACCTTGAAAGAATGACAGGAATGAATTCTACACATGTTCATCATAGCAGTGGTATAGGGGAAGACGGGGTAAAAAGCGCATGGGCGGGTAAGAAGCCCACCCCAATTATCTCATGAAATGAAGCAAATTTCAGTCTCATTTTGCCCATGAGACGACCGTTAATGTCTAGCATTCGTCTCATGGGCAAATTTGACTGAAATTTTCTTTATTTCATGAGATAATTGGGGTGGGCTTCTTACCCGCCCATGCGCTTGTTACCCCGTCTTCCCCTTGACTGTTATGTTAAATGAACCATGTGATGTCCTGATGTCTACAAATCAGCAGAAATAAGACAATTCTATTTTCAATATCACCCAAACCACACCACTTCTAAACCAAATCTTGATGCCAAAGTCAAAGTCATTGCCAACAACAGTGTAATAAAGAGTATTGGTTTTGTACCACACATTCTCCACTGAATGCTGAAATGACTGTCACTGGACCTGCCCCTATCGTGGTGCACAATGGGTCAGTTCTGAAAGAAACAGTTTTGCTGCAGAAGGCCTTCCGTTTTATAAACGAAGCCTGTGTTTGCCAACAGTGAAGTCATATCTAATGACAGGACATTCTGGCCATTTTGGATCATCCCCTGTGCAAGGAAAGTCGTGGGCTTTTCAACAATTTGACTGAACATTGAGTCATGTTCATCACCACCTTGTCATCAATGTTAGTGACGTTAGCAGCAGCTAACTAAATATCATTGTTAACTTCTTGTTCTACTGGATGTGACAGAAAAATTAAAAACAATTCTGTGTTGGCCAAATCACATCTTCAATTTGGCAGCCTGGGATGTATGGAGAGGAGCCTTTCATCTGTCTCAACACTACCATTACACACAGCTTCAGGAAAAAATGCAGCCCAAAGAACCTTTACCACCAACTTGTCATCAGACAGTTGTTTGGTAATAATAATAATAATAATAGTACACTTATATAGCGCTTTACCTCAGATGAGCCCAAAGCGCTTTACAATCAATTATTCATCAACAGACAACAAAAACAACATTCAAGAGTGGCACCAACCAGCAACAGCGCATATACAAAGCAACTCTCTCTTTCTCTCTAACACACACGCACGCACACACACACGCACGCACGCGCACGCGCACACGCACACACGCACACACACAGAGACACACATAAACACAAACAATTATTGACACCAACTCGTACATACCCCATTCGGTAAGCCACAGCAACCGAGCCGCATGGACTGACCACATGCACCAACACACATACACAAACACCCTCACACACAACGTACGCACGCAGACAGACACACAGACACGCACGCAGACACACACACACATGCATGCACACACAACCCACAAAACCAAATACACACAAGCACACATGTAGGCACACATTCATGCTAACACACACACACACACACACACACACACACACGCACGCACACAAAACACACCACAAACCTCTTATTCAATCTTCCCTGACGTGCAAACAACGATAGACAACTGATCAAATATTTAGGGTGCAGCAGGAAAAAGATGGGTTTTAAGAGAGGTTTTGAATGAGGAGACTGAGTTGGAGTTTCGGAGAGGAGAAGGCAGAGAATTCCACAGAGATGGTGCTTGACAAGAAAAAGAACGTTGGCCAGCAGATTTGAGACGGATGGAGGGAATGGAAAGGAGACGAGAATCAGAAGACGAACGTCAAATGTCGAATTGTCGAAAGCTCTCTCTCTGATTTACTGTTGGTATTTTTCTTTTGTTTGTTGCTGTTGTATTATTATTTTTATATTCACGACTGTCTCTCCTATGCATCAAATAATAATAATGAAAATGTACATAGCGCTGTATTCCCTTTGCAGGGAGCTCAAAGCGCTTTACATAGACAATAAAACACAAATAAGTTAACATTATACACATAAGACTCACTACAATCAAATCAAATATACATAAAATAATATTATTTAAACAAAGCCCTGTTCATAACCACAAAAATTGAAACAATATTACAATATTTTAAGAAAAGAAACAAAATTGCAAGGTTGCAAGGGAAATCAAAGTTCATGAGCTACGTTATTGCGCAAACACACACACACTAATAACATTTATTGTTATGCCCCCTCCCTACCTTCCCTCTCTCTCTCTCTTTCTCTCTGATCTCCATACCCCCCCCCCCACCCCCCACCCCCACACACCTTTCGTGTTTTTTCTCTCTCCCACTCACTACTGACAAGCATTTTGTCCAAAAGGGAATACAATTTCTTCTTCTGATCCTCCATCTTTGGTTGTAAATACTGCCACTGGTGTACTCTCTCTGACAAAGTTGAAACACCAATTGACTGAACAACTGATTTGTCACAGCGGAGCTGCAAACTTGATTTACTTGATTACAATGAACACACTGGACAATCTTAAACAGTGATCAACAATGTCTTCCTTCTTAGAACTCAGTGATCACTGCTCTTATAATATCAATATTATGCCCTGTCTTTTTTTTTCTTCTTTTACAATTGCTAAAATATGTAGATTCTAATTTGTACTGAATTCCATTTCCTACCCTAGCTGTTATTAGAAATCGGAATTCCGATTTGTACTAGAAAAAAGCCAGTAAAAATCGGAATTCTGATTTGTACTAGTAGGATTCCGAATCGTACTGGATTTCGATTTCTACTGGCTGTTAGTAGAAATAGGAATTCCGATTTGTACTAGTACAAATTGTACTAGGAAAAAGCCAGTAGAAATTAGAATTCCGATTTCTACTAGTACAAATCGGAATTCCGATTTGTACTAGTAGGATTCCGAATCGTACTGGATTCCGATTTCTACTGTGACATATATATCTGATGGCTCCAGCCCACCTGCGTGCGCATCTCGACCCTTCCAACGGAAGTGTCGCCATCTTAGTCAGATTTGTGTGTAAACAGCATCGATTGCGACAATTGGGCATTTTTCAAACAAAGTTACTGACTAAGATGGCGGTCTCTCATACTATGGAGCGCTCCTTGTGGCCGGCGCGATATGACGACACGTGGGTACAAGCCATACACAGGCTATATATGGGCCTATCGCCTTTCCTGCTGTTCTAATTTATAAACTTGTGCAACAGTAGTCTGCATTTCCCGGAAAGACCCTGTCTTCAGGAACTTTGTGCTTTGCTTGCTTGCTTTTCAACTAGTATCCAACAGGATACGAAAGTGTTATTTCCCAAGAACACATCCCGTGATCATATTCTCTCACGCATTGTTATCTTCAACCTCAAAGCTGCAGACTTTCTATAATGGCGAGTCCATGGCCAGAAACTGAAACAAAATTCCTGGACTGGTTCTGGGAGGGAGGTAATGGAAATACTTTAATAAGAAAGTTAAACAACTATCAGTTACAGAAGAAAAGAGATGATCGCCTTCGTCGAGAAAAACACGTGCCTCACATTTATGGCATCGTGCTGAACACTGATCTCTTGAACACCCAAGATCAATGGAAACTGGTCAAAGTTGGCTTCACTCAATGTTCCACAAAAGAAGGACAGGGCAACAGAATGGAAAATGTAGAGAGTGAAATAAAGCGAAGGAAGCCCGAGAGTGCCCCAGACACCCTGTTCGTGATGGCGATTGGAGCCGTTGATACGGCACCATACCGTGAAACGGAGAACAGGATACGGGGAAAGGTGGGACGTCCAGTGAAGAAGGAGGAAATGAAAAAACTCGGTCTTCCATATCCTACTGAGTGGGTTTTGACAACACAAGGTCACATCAACAAAATCAATCGTCTGAAACGCGAAAAGTTGCAGATGGACAAGGACAATGTAGGAAATGTTATTGATATCTTCAAGGGCATTGAACAAACAGACGTACCAACACCACCTCTAGAACTGAACCACCTCATTCTGGCCTAGGAGAGATCGAGCAGGGGCGTAGACCAAGTAAGTGTCTCATTTTCTCCACTTCGCTCTCTTCTCCCCCTCCCCCTCTCTCCTATCCCACTTCATTTTCTTCCATCCCCCTGAAAGGGTCCAAAATTGATATATTTTTGTAGTACAATTTGTCTTAGTTTGGACATTTTGTTCCACAATGTCATATATTATAGATAATATATGAGGCTCCACTCGGTAGGAGCGATCATGCTCTAATGAAGGTAAATCTTGTTGGTATGTGTGAAAAGCTGGGTGTAAGATTACCTAGGAGACTCTCTATGAGAGGGGAGACTATGACAGGTTGAAGCAGCTGCTGGACATTCATTGGACGGCGGAACTTGAGGCATGTGGGGATGATGTGAAGGGACAATGGCAGGTCTTTACAGGGCACTTGCGGGACTCTGTTGACAGATGCATTCCTCTTAGTAAATCCTCTAAGGGAGAGAAATATGACAATCCAGTGGATAAGAAGACACTTAAAAAGGTGAGAAAAAAGGACAGGTTGTGGAAAGAATACATACGCACAGGGGATCTAAAGGTGTATATGAATTATCGCAGAGTTAGTAACCAGACGAGAGGGCTTACACGTAAGGCTTAAAGGGAAATTGAAAGAGAGGTGGCATACAAGGTTAAAGACAACCCCAAGAAATTTTGGAATTATGTAAACAAAAAAACAAAGGTCAAGTCGGGCATACCTAATCTTTCCAAAACTGGGGATCCAAAAGGAAACAATCTAACAAATGACGACAAAGAAAAGGCTAATATCTTAGCCGAATTCTTTTCCTCCGTGTTCACTAGGGAACCAGAAGGTACATGGTCCTTACCTACTTCTAAACAGGTAGAATTCGATCTCAAGTATGATCTTAGTGAGGCAGCGGTGAAAAAACTGCTTGATAACATAAAAATATCAAAGTCACCTGGACCAGACGGTATTCATCCCAGGGTATTGTGTGAGGATAAGCCCGTTCTTAACTGAGCGAACTCTAGTTCGTCAACCCTGGTTCGCCGGACAAGTGATCGTGTACGAATAGGAAGGTCAAACCATTACGATCATTACGGTCAAGTTCGGAGGTTTGGATGATTCGACAAACTTTTGTCCTACTTCTTAACCAAATTATAATGAGATGCATATGTCACCACGAACTCAGCGGAAGTTGTCTTGGTCGTCAGGTCAGATTATTCAAGATGGCTGCACACAACAGCGCGATGATATGGATTTCAACGATCATTTAAACTGATATATTGATATGCAAGCTTGTCTTTAATAGGCCATTCATTTGGATCACGATCCTGGTTCGCAGGGTTCGACGAACTCTTGATCGTTCGTTCAAGAGTTCGTCATCCTCCTTCTGTCTTAATCAAAGTCGATCTAGGTTTGACAAACCTAGTTCGAGTGGGATGACAAACCCTTCGTTCAATGGTTTGGAGTTCGGACAACATGTTCTCCGAACCTGGCGATCCTTTTTTCTGATTGGTTTCTGATTGGTTGAAATCAAGAGCGCTCTTCTTCGTGAAAGGAAGTGTTTGTATTAGCGTCTATTTTTAGCTACGAAGAACGACAGAGAGATTGGCGTACACAATGGACCAGTTTCGAGCGTACACAAGTCTCGGCGCATACCGACAGTTCATTTCTGTCTGGGTTCGGAACATTTGGTTATGAAGAGCTGTTTTGCTTCTGCAGACAAACAGAATTTGGACGCATGTTTGCTTGTGACAATCCATGTTTGCATGCGTTTGTCTGAAATCAAAGCCCAAGGGTGTAAAGTTTTGCCCTGACTGTGCATCTCAACAAGACTCGCAGCACAAAAAACAAAAAGTCTGTGTTTGTGTGTGTGCTTGAGACTGATAATCATGCTATTGCATAAAAAATATTACTTAATCAGTATCATGTGCACATCTGTATGTGTGTTTGTGTCAAAAAGTAAAGTGTGTGCATTTACTTCTATAAAAAGCAGCTGACCACCACCACAAAAGAAGTACCCTGTGTATGGACTATAAAGTGATGCTTTTTGCCCAGACTGAGACCCCCGCTCCTTACAATGTGACTGATAATATAGTAAGAAAATAGTGTCACAAAATTTGAATTTTGTGTTAAGTTTGGGGGTGCACCAGTATGCGTAACAAATTATTTGCTTGCTCCTTTTCTCAATTCTGACAAATGTTTATTTGTCAATTTCTACCTACCCACCCCTTTTACTTTAATATATTTATGTCTAGGATGTGTGTGTGTATGGGGGTGGGGGTGGTAAATGAACCCTTACACTACAGTTTCTATTTATGCATATTATGTGTTCATGCACATACAAGTGAGAGAGAAAGGAAGAATGAGAGAGAGTGTGACCATACATGAGTGTGTGTGTGTGTGTGTGTGTGTGTGTGTGTGTGTGTGTGTGTGTGTGTGTTGAATGTGCTGCAATAGCATACAAATAATATATCAGTACCATGTGCACACCTGCACACATTGTGTGATCATGTCACAGAAGAATACTGTACCATGTAATGAAATGTGTGTATGATGAGAACATTTAATTAGAGAAAGAATCATTAGTCGCACATCAGGATGTATGAATATGGTAGCAATATCTTAGACAATTTATAAATAAATGATCCATGTACCAGCAGAATTTGTGTACATTTGCTTTGATTGTTCTCTTCAGAAGAGTAGAGCAGGGATATGACTAATGATACATTAAATCTCTAATTTTCTCAAAAGCAAGAAACATGAAAGGGAAGAGGAGTAGAGCTGGGATATGACAGTAATTATACATTAAATCTCTAATTTTCTCAAAAGCAAGAAACATGAAAGGGAAGAGGAGTAGAGCAGGGATATGACTAATGATACATTAAATCTCTAATTTTCTCAAAAGCAAGAAACATGAAAGGGAAGAGGAGTAGAGCTGGGATATGACAGCAATGATACATTAAATCTCTAATTTTCTCAAAAGCAAGAAACATGAAAGGGAAGAGGAGTAGAGCTGGGATATGACAGCAATGATACATTAAATCTCTAATTTTCTCAAAAGCAAGAAACATGAAAGGGAAGAGTAGAGCAGGGATATGACTAATGATACATTAAATCTCTAATTTTCTCAAAAGCAAGAAACATGAAAGGGAAGAGTAGAGCAGGGATATGACAGTAATGATATATTAAATCTCTAATTTTCTCAAAAGCAAGAAACATGAAAGGGAAGAGTAGAGCAGGGATATGACAGTAATGATACATTTATATTGTTGTGTATATATAGACTAATTATGTATTTCGAACAAGAGTCATGTTTTATTGAGATGCACTTTGTTTGTTAACTAAAAACACTGCCAATCATCAACTCAATGTGTACATGTATGCAAACCAAGGCTCATGTACAAATGCTTCAGCACACTACATAAGTATTGCTTTGTGGCTATACATACACACTTGTGAATGTTTTGTTACAGTTAGCAGTAAAGAGATATTCATTGAGTAAAATTAACAAAATATTTCATTAAAAATTTGGAGAGATGCATATATATCCCAGTGATGGTGGAACAAAAATGAGTGCAAGGAAACATGGTGTGAGTCAAACAAACAATTTAAACCTTTTACTTTTCATTTCATCTTCTATGGAGAAGAGAGAGAAAAAGTAGGAGGTGGGAGGAAGGAAAACAGAAGTACAGGCTTACTGGGTACAACTACATGTATTCTAGTATACAAAAACAAGGCTAATTTAATTCATCAAAATGATGAAGACCAAGCAAGAAACAGTATCAAAGTATGAATACATTTAGTACTTGTAACAATGTCATGAGAGAGAATATGAGTGGACAGAGAGACTTGGCACATTCTCTATGTTCTGTATGCCAGGCATGGTAATGGAGGGAAAGAATTTTTCTCTGAAAATATGATAGGTTTTGAGGAGATGTGTCTTGGTGTAATCAGTGGATTAAAAGCCCTTTATGGTGATCAGAAAGCAGTTGCTCTTGAAAAGAACATGTAGAACTGTTCAAACTTGGGGAAAGAGCATTTTCTTCAAACTTAAAGCCCCTGCTGAGATTTGTTTTTTGCATTCACTTTTCTCCAAATTCAGAGAATTCTCTGAAAAGTACAATGTATAGTGTATAATTATGTTGTTATGAGCTGTCAATCACTTTCTAATAGTAGCACGGTTTTTTTAATTTACAAAAGTTGTTTAGACTAGTGGATAATGGTGTGTGTGTGTGTGTGTGTGTCTGCATGTGCGCGCGCGCGCGCGCGTGTGTGTGTGTGTGTGTGTGTGTGTGTGTGTGTGTTTAGTAATGTACTGAGGATCAAAAGGTGATATGACAAAATGCCCTGAGACAAGAGAAACCAATAGGACAATGCCATGCCCTTGCAGAAATCAATAAGACAAAGTTCATAGATCTTTGTTAAAAAAAAAGAAGACATTTTGTCCTGACAGTGAAACACACAACATGACATTTCAATTTTAATCAGTCAATGTTCTATGACCAGGGCCTTGGAACATCACAGGTATGTGTGCGTGTATGTGTGTGTGTGTGTGTGTGTGTGTGTGTATATGTGTGTGTGCCAGTGTGTGTGTGCCACTGTGTGTGTGTCATTGTGTGTGTGTCAGTGTGTGTGTGTGTGTGTGTGTCAGTGTATGTCAGTGTGTGTGTGTGTGTGTGTGTGTGTGTTGTTGCACGTGCAGACAAACTGTCAACTGTTTTATTGTTGTTGTTTTTGTGTGTGTGTGTGGTTGTAAATTCTTGACATTACAAAACAACCATAAGATTCTCAAGAACAAATCCGAATTCAAAAATACAAATTATTTATTGGTATCACATAACATTAGGGCACATGTTGATCAGTGCAATATAAACTGAGTGATTGATTGACATGATCACAATTTTTACTTAAATGTCATTTCTTCCCCATTGGGGGTAAACACTACAGCTGTTCTGTAGGAATAATTCTGCTGAGAATTGTTAATTAGCTGCACACTATGTCAATCACTGGTTGTCAGTATGTTAATGTGCAATCTTGCATTGTTTTGTGTCAATACAAGTCAATGTTAACACACTATCTTTCATTCCCCCCTGCATAATAAATATAGCCTTGATGTAGGCATATTATAGTGTAGTAGTACAGCACTGTAGCTTTTATTTGTACCCTTCAAAATAAATGTAGGCCTATACCTTTTGTGCAAGAACACACATTATCATTATGCCAATATTTACAGATCACATCCACAGTGGATGATCCACACCCAAACACCAGAAAGAGAGAGAGAGAGAGGGAGAGAGAGAGAGAGCACTGATATAGGCCTAGACTTGACAACTCCATGCACAGCCTACCATTCACAGAGAGAGAGCACTGATATAGGCCTTAGATTTGACAACTCCATGCACAGCCTACCATTCACAAACTGACAAAGTTGTCAGAATACATTATCTGTAGGCAGAGTTTGTGTTAGAATCAGAGGTTAGAATCAAAGGTAGACCCTATAATAAATATATTTCAGCCGAAGCTGTGTTCCTTTCTTTTCCACACGATCCTCTACGTAGAGCCTCTAGTGTATCCTGTGTGTTTCTCGGTTCATCCTTGCACACACGTGTCTTTCACACCATCTTAAACTTATTTTGATTGCTGATCATTAATATTTTTCCCAGTCTGGTGTTTGATCTAGCGATAACGCGGTAGGCCTAGGCCTAAGCCGAAGAGAAAGTGAGAAAGTCAAGAACGAACATTATAGACATAGGCCTGCTGACGGTAAACCCGAAACTTTCAAACTCATCATGTGGAGTGTTCTCACGGAAACAGTCGAGGATACCGAATTCAAGCAACGATAACTCCTCCCGGCACCTTGTGACGTCAAGTGATTCTTTTCCATAGCTGACGTCGAAGACAAGCTTGCATATCAATATATCAGTTTAAATGATCGTTGAAATCCATATCATCGCGCTGTTGTGTGCAGCCATCTTGAATAATCTGACCTGACGACCAAGACAACTTCCGCTGAGTTCGTGTTGACGTATGCATCTCATTATAATTTGGTTAAGAAGTAGGACAAAAGTTTGTCGAATCATCCAAACCTCCGAACTTGACCGTAATGATCGTAATGGTTTGACCTTCCTATTCGTACACGATCACTTGTCCGGCGAACCAGGGTTGACGAACTAGAGTTCGCTCAGTTAAGAACGGGCTTAAGGGAGGTTTTGAGTAACCCAATAAGTATATTATTCCAGACTTCTATGAAGTGTGGGTCTGTTTCAGGTCCAATTGTATTTGTGATATACATAAATTCATTACCAGGTGTGGCAGAAAACTCTAAGTATTTAGGAAAATAATAGGGCAGGAAGACTGTGACAAACTACAACAAGACATTGACAACATGTTTGACTGGACCAAAGAATCATTGCTGAGATTCCACCCTGAGAAATGTGCAACAATGAGAATTGGAAAATCAAAGCTGCAAAACCACAGATATACTATGGGACCAGACAAAACAGAGATAAAACACTCAAGAGTAGAGAAGGACATCGGTGTCTTCATAGACGAGAAACTTATATTTGATGACCATATACATACCAAAGTAAATAAGGCCAATTCTATCATGGGAATCATACGACGGACGTATGAATATGTAGACAACACCACATGTCTACTTCTGTACAAAGCATTGGTCCAGCCACATGTGGAGTACGCTAACCAAGTTTGGGCACCAATCTACAAAAGACAAGAAACTGTAATTGAAAATGTTCAACGAAGGGCGACCAGAATGGTTCCTGGACTTGGAGACTTATCATATGAAGAACGCCTAAAGAAGCTTAATTTACCTACGCTAAAATACAGGAGACTAAGAGGTAACATGATAGAAATGTACAAAATCATGACTGCAAAGTATGATGAAAGAGTAACAAACTTTATAGAGATACACACTTCAGAGCACAACATGGGGAGCCACCAATATAAAGTAAACAAGAAGCAAAGCCTTCAAGGCTCACGTCTGATTTTTATTACTATAGCAGGCATGGGAATTCCCATGACAATTCCCATGCCTGTATAGAGAGAATACTGTTATGTAGACACTTGTGCATCTGAAAACATAATTAATTTTTATATTACTGTGTAAATTAAATTATTTCTATGCATTAAATTACCCCTACCCCTTTCTTTAAAATTTAATTATATGCATGTTTATATATGCGCATGTAACATAGTGGAGCTCTATTTTTATTTTTGGCAAACAAGTAAAATTGGAAAGCATATTGACCAAGCTTTCAGAAAAACATAGTGACCAATCCCCCCCCCCCCTAAATGTCAGAAAGTACTCTTTCGTCTGCCACAGTGTGGACATTTGGAACGGCTTGCCACCATACGTAGTGAATGCCCCCTCAGTTAAATCATTTGAGGCACGATTGGACAAACTATGGCGCAACGAACCTTTCAAATATAATACAGAAGAAGATCACCCAACGCGAGTTTTCAACTGGGAGCCGACGTCAGAGGCCGAGGAAGGCCTATTGTCGGAAGAATTCCTGTGATTTCCTGTGGTTTATGCCGACTGCGGTACAATTTGTCTCAATTTGAATAATCTGCTGGTATACTACTTACTAGCATAACTGAGCAGTCACTTTGCCATAGACTTGCAGATGTTGACAATTTGACAGCTTATGTTGCTTGCACACACACACACATACACACGCACGTACGCACGCCTGCATGCATGCAGGCACACACACACATACATACACAAACACACACACACATGAACGCACGCAGGCACAAATACACACACATACACGCACGCACACATGAACGCACAATTAATTATACAAGAGTAAAATAGTTACAATATGAAAATTCTAAGAAGAAACATAGACCACATTCACATTCTCAATCAGGTTTGAATACAATACTGCAACTTGAAATAAAATCATACTGCCATCAACATACCAATTACATGACTAATTATAATAGACAAATTTTGCAAAAACAAAAATACCCTTCTACCTCATTTACAAGCATTTAAAGTTTACAAGACGAAAATCTGTTAACAATGAAGAATCCATCTGTCTAGGTTAATACAATTAATAAGAGCAAACCGCAAGTCGTATACAGTGTACATGCATCCAGAAAATGATCCGAAGTTCATCCTCCACCACGCTACAATTAGATTAACAAAGTCTGTCTTCTCTTGGAATATTGCGATGGCGACCCCTTTCAATTTGAAGGTCGTGTTGACTTAATCTTAAGTGACATAGAGCTGTTTTATGTTTCACGTTCTTGCATGTTGTTATATAAGGCTGTATATTGTAAGACCGTGTGATTATATTATAGAATTGAAGCCTTGAGACACCACTTCCTTTAGTGGTTTTCCAAAACTGCTTATGTTAATCCATTTAAATTTGTAATAAATTTCATGGAGCGCTACTTTTAGAGAACCATGATTTTCAATAGGGCGTTGTAAAAGTATTGGCTCGTCTTGATCAGTTATATAAATAAACATTTTTATTGCGGATATATAAATGAATGCTTTTAAATATAACAAAGACGCTAAATATTCAGTTGGATCATATAACCCCAAAACTATAGCTGTTGACAGTTTTGTTGTTGCAGTGGGAGTTGATTCTTTTGAAGTTAAGGTCAGTAATCCATTAAACCATTATTTAAATCCTAACATCAAACATGATAACATCACAAAAGCATGGTTTAGTCATCCAATGCAGTTTTATCAAAATCAGTTAAACTTTGCTGTGTTTTGCGCAACAACAGGGTGTGGTGTTTCTTTTGCTGATCACTTAAATCATCCTGATCTCATGGTAAAAGCAGTTTATAGATTTCATTTTAATTATACATTCAGGCGAATTTTGTCTGAACTGCAGGCTCCATTACTGCATGACAAGACTTTTAATCCGTTCAACAACAGAATTAACATGAAGGCCTTTGAACAGATTTGTAATGAGTTTAACATTAACCTCCATACAGACTTTAGACAAAAGTTAGATCGTAATCATGGTCTGGGTACACTTTATTATTGGGGCGTGCACAGAAAGTATAACTATGACTGGAGTCCACCTTACACGTCTTTTTCTTCGGGTACGACCGTTCATCTAGTATCTATAGAGCAAAAACATAAAAACGCGTCGACTACATTTATTCTTGATACTTCCGAAGGACTGACAAAGGCGGGAATAGAACGAGTAAATGATTCTATTCGAACTTACGTGTGGTGTTTGCTGGGATCTCAAGCGCAAGTGAGGTCTGAGATAATGGATCCTTCTACTGGGTTTGATGCGCAAAAACAGTATTTAGCTAATTTAGAAGATGCAATCAATTCTGACGACATAGCCATCTGGTCGTCAGCATTCACAAAAAGCTCAAAAGCTCTAGCTAAAT
Organism: Phymorhynchus buccinoides; assembly: GCA_017654935.2. NCBI lineage: Eukaryota > Metazoa > Mollusca > Gastropoda > Neogastropoda > Raphitomidae > Phymorhynchus > Phymorhynchus buccinoides. Next base: position 1,954,321 of record CM065691.1, on the reverse strand, counting down.
ACCTACAAAATCATCAAACTAACACCAGTCTTGTCATTGATTACCTACAGAAAAATGGATTCTCCCTGTCCCCAGACAAGTGTGAGTTCATGTGTTTTCGCCATAATCTAATTAAAAAAAACATTAACATTAACATTCTGGGCCAACCAAAACCAATGACAAATAAAGTCAAGTTTCTAGGGGTGATACTTACACCACGCCTTAACTGGAGCCCACATATTGACCACCTTTGCAAAAAAGCTATAAAAGGCGCCAACTTTGTCCGAATTATCTCTTCCCAGACATGGGCTCAAAACTCCAAGTTTCTTGTTCTTTTAACACAAGCTTTAGTTCGCAGTCGTCTAACATATGGGATGGAAGCACTCCATAACATTACAAGTAACCTAGTAAACAAACTACAAACAATAGAGTTAAAAAGCCCTAAAAGCAGCCCTCAACGTTCCAAAGTTTGCAAATACTAACCTGATTTACGGAATAATAGGTTGGATTCCATTAAATCACCTTATGAAATTAAACACTTCTACATTCCTAACAAGACTATACGCAACAAATCATTTTTCAATAGAAAGCTTTAAGGAAGAATTTGAAGACCCTTTTTATAGCCATCCATCCTTTCAACAACAAAAACCAATTATTGCACAAAAAGTCTGCAACCCATTAGACTATTCCCGGGAAATGCTCTCTATGGCGGGCCTGGAAATAGATGATATTGAAACTCATCCAAAATTCCCCATCCCACATTGGGAATGGGAATCAGCACACTTTGACACTTTTCTACACCAAATGTACTCTAAATCAAACCAACCAAATCTACTTTCAGTTGCTGCCAAAGAAAAAATTTCCGAAATTAAACACCATTTATTAATATATACGGACGGTTCCAAGATCTCCGACTCACAAATAGGGTGCGCTTTTACCATTCCAACCCTCAAAATTACTAAATCCTTTCAACTAAATTCAAAAATCTCAATCTTTAGCGCAGAACTCTGGGCAATTCTTGAAGCCTGTTTTTTTATAAACGAGTTCCAAAAATCATTGTTTCAGGTTACAATCCTCACAGATTCCTTATCCTCGATACAAGCATTGCAAAATAATACACAAAATAGAAGGAAAATCATTCAGGAGATACAAAATCTTATACACCAAATAAGAATCAAAGGTATCGATTTAACCATCATGTGGATTCCCTCCCATTTGGGACTCACAGGGAACGACCTTGCTGACACGGCAGCCAAAAGGGCGGCTGAACACACCGAGGGTCAATTTATAAATATTAAATTATCCCTGTCAGAGATTAAAAATCACCTGAAACGTTGTGTGTACCGGAGATGGGCTGAGGAATTGGATTCCTATTTAGTAGCCCACCTCCGGTGCAGGAAATTTATCAGTGGTGGACTTTATCTGCCCGTTCCCCATAAAATTCAAGGCAGAATCAACAGATTCTACACTGACTCCATCCGATGTAAATTTAGGAACACCCCATGTAAATGTGGAAAGATCTTTAACCTGAATCATATTTTTGATCCCTGCAATCAGATAAAGAAGGAATTACAACCTGTCATAGACAAATGTAAACAAAATAACTTAATATACAATGAAAAGAATTTCTTATGTAAACATGATAAATTAGGTTGGTCACCAATAGTTTGGCTCGCCGGGGCAATTGGCCAGGTATCATTTAAACACCTTGTCTAAAGACTGGAACTATTTTTACTGGTGGGAATAGAGTCCCCCTGGTGTGCGGGCCGTATACCTGTCTGCATTCCCGCTCCCTTTCTCCCCCTTTTCCCTTTTAACTAAAATATGTGCCTGATGGGCTGAAGTGACTCTTTTGAGCCCACTATTTTTTAAAATCCCTTCTCCCATGCAGATGGGTGTCCGGCAAGCACAACGGGGGTTTCTCTCGTAACCGTTGCGTTTTGCGCTTGTGCTCCCCCCCCTTTTTGGGATTGCCCATGCGGTGTCCTGTCACTGCTCGGGGTGGAGAGGAGGGGTCCCTTCCCCTCCCTCCCTCCGTTCCGAGCATACAGGAATCGTTAACCATCCCCACCCTCAACTCTCTCACCTCCTCTTTAAAAACCATCTAGAGCTTAATTATAAATAAGAAAAACTTCCATTTATTTCATTTAAAATCTCAGACTCCATCATGACATCAGGGGCGGGGGAGTCTTTGTTGCTACCCCCCCCTGGGATCAGATGGAATAAATAAAATTACTTATAACAATGGAGGCCTCTGGCGGTATGTCCCCCCACTCATAAACAACTTCATATAATATAACGGATCTGGACTAGATCTCATTTACTTAAATAATAAATTACACATGGTCAAGTAACAGACCAAAATATACATAAAACAAACCAGATTTTAATAGCAACTTTTAATATAACTATGAAACTCCAATATTCATAAACTAGTTTTTTACCAAATCTTAACCTATTTTTAACATAATAAACAATTTTAAAGATATAGATTTTAATAAAATAATCTTAAACTATGCATAAATCGTCCTAATAGGACAGGTACAATCAATAAACAAAGGGTACACACATAGTAATGGTGTACAAAGGTTCCTGGGAAAAGAAAATGAAACGACTGGCTCTTATAGACGGACCCAGATTAAAACTGAATTTATATACCTAAAAAGATCAGTTAGTAGGGGTTAGGTCCCACTACTTAATCAAAACAAAAAACATTTTTAAAAAACATAACTTTTAACAATTTTACATATTCACATATGTGAAAATTACATTATGCTCTGTCCTATGGACAAGATTAAATAAGTTAAACACATAACAAATTTTAACATAGATTAAACACAACTTAGGTATCTTTTAAATAAGTTTTTCCATAAAAACAATAAATAACTTTACTTGTAAAAAGTCTAAACAGTTTGTTTGTAAAAGTTATGTACATAATAACAATGTACATATCAATTTTAATAACTTTTGGTCTAATAACTTTTGGTCTAAGGACCAAATAAATTCTGTACTTTAAAACCCCCCAAAACAAACAAACTCCTAAACAGCTATTAGTTGTATTGAGTCCTAAGGGACAAAACCTAATAGGCTAGTCTTACATAAAAGTGATGTACATAACCTTTTTTAGGTTTTTTAAACTGTATATTAGCTTGTACACAGGCATATGCCTGTCAAGAATTTTAATAATAAAGCTCCTCATGAGCACAAACACGGATTTTTTATCATATAGCTCAGTTGAGCATAAAATGCATGAATTTTAACTGTAGCCCTGGGTTTTTTTAATCAGACCTCCTCCAATCTGCCAGATTTAAAGCAAACAGCTAAATATCTTTTAAAAATTAAAATATTTTATCACAAACATAATTTTTATACTCTTCAACTTGCGCTATTAAAATAACTTTCATAAACTCTGTTAAAATAAATAACTTATTCTTTCAAAACTATATTTTATAAACTCAAAATCCACCTTTTTTCTAGGATCTTTATAAATTAAAATGCCCCAAATAGTCTGTTGACTCAGAAGGCGTAAAATCTCTAATTTTCTCTCTCTCTCTCTCAATCAATTCTACAGTTGACCTCCCAGCTAGCATTAAAAGGTATCAAGACGTTTTAAGATTTGCAAGATCGAAGATAGACTTTGCTGTCGGTAGTGGATTATACATGCTACCCTCTGATCTCAGACTTCAAATAGGAACAATTGTAAACTATAACAACGAAATCCTTATAGCGGGAGATAATCAAGCAGTTGGTAAAAACAAAGAAATGAATTCTACATTGTTGATCATACAAAGAACACACCATCCAATCCCTGACAGTCAAAAAAAGAATATGAATTCAACGAACTTAACGAACTTAACTGACAGTCATGAAAACGAAAAGACAGCATTAGTTATTTTTCTAACTGCGGCTGGTCTAGTTTATTTTTATTTTACTAAAGAGTAATCCTACAACTAAAACTATTAATGTCCATAAGTGTTCAGCCATAAAACCGACTACTTTGCTTGCAGTAGAAAAAAGCCAACTAACAATTACGCCTAATATACCTGGTAGAGCATCTAGAGCTTTTTCTCCTATTTTTTTTAATAGATTCGTTAAATGTTCCAGTTGTTTTTTAATCCAATTCGTATCTTTTGATGGTGAAGGTGGAGAAGGTAATTGACCACCACCTGGTCCTGTTAAAGCAAACACTAAAGTAGAGATTGCAAACCCTAAAGCTGTCATAACGCTGGCAATCGTGACTCCTTGCTCTCTAAATAAAGTTCTTATTCTTTCTGCTAGCGTTGTGTTTTTGTATAACATTATTTGGATGGTTTCTTTTATTCTGTTCATTTGTGTGCGTAATTGTTCACGGTTAGTTGACAGTACTTCTAGTCTTGCTGATTTTTCTTGTTGAAGATCATTTAGTCTTTGTATGATTCTGTCTTTCACGTCTTGTCCTAGGTTGTTATCATCTGCTTCAGCCAATTTTTGTTTTTCTCTGTTATGTGAGAATCAAGTTCGCTTAACTTTGCTAGATTATTTGTTAACTCGCCTCTGATAGATTTTAATGATTCGTTGAGCACCATTAGTTCTCTCATAGGTAATGGTGAATCATGCAATGTTTTTACTTGGGTTTCTTCATCTTCTGAAATCATAAAACTAGTTTCCATTTCTATGATGTTGTCCGCAGTTGCGCTTAAGTCACTAAGAGGAATTGATTGAAGTTGGGAATCAGTTGGTAGTCTTTGTAGTGTGTTTGAAGTGTAGAAACAGCTTTTATTCTTTGGTCTGGTTCGATGTTAAATCGTCTTTGATCACTAACACTGAACCTGTTACGAACTGTACTCTGTTTTAAAAACTTTGTGGGGTCTGGTTTAGTTGTAAATTGAACTAGTTGACCATCTTTATCCTTCGCAAATAAATGGTTGTCTTTTACTTCAAAGTCATTAGAATAAACAACTTCAGGTAGTTCTTGTCCTATACTTTCATAAAACGATCTTACTTTACCTTCCATTAGTTCTCGCCTTAAAGATGATTGATGGCGAGATGATGTAGCTTCACTCATGTCATCTCCAGGATCAAAAACATCATAATCGTGGTCTGCTTCTATTCCGGCCATGTTTTTATTATAATTATGTTTTTATTTTATTTTTAAAAACAAAAGAGATGTTACAATCATACGGAACAATTCTTGATCCATACAGACGGTTAAAAGAACCACTTGGTGTTAAAGGAACCAGGCAGAGTATTGTTATAAGTAATAATTCTTCAACAAATATTATCAGTAAGATTTCCTAGTCTGGGATCTAATGAAGTAATTGTGCCAGGTACCGCACGTCTTGCTTTTAGAACACAACTGGAGTCAGAGACGGATTTGAATAGAAGTATAGTTAGTAATCTTGGTAGAGCGATTGTTAGTAAGATTACTATTAAACTTGAAGGGAGAGAGGTAATGTCTTTAGATAACACAGATGTCTTTTTGATTTATAGTGATTTATGGCTCGCAGAAAATGAAAGAAAAGATAGGATTTGTCAAGGAATACAAGGAGATAATGGTCTTAGACATAGAATAGATGCTGAAGACAAAAAAGTTGACAATCAAGATGAGTTAGTTACAAAAGTTTATAGTAATCGATTTTATATACCTCTTGATTTTGAGCTGTTAAACACGCACTCCCCATATTATCAGGGTGCTTTACAAGATAGGCTTATGTATGAATTAACTTTTAATGATTACAGCCGTGTTATCAGATCAGCGACAGATCCTGATGCAAAATATAGTATTTCAGACATCACATTAGAGTTTGATGGTGTTCGTCATCAAGAATTAGCTCGGTTGATTTCACAACAATACCAGACAAGATTAGCAATATACTACAACAGAATTTTAAATCATAGTAAAATACCTAAAAACAAATCAGACACAATTTGGAACATCGATTTGAATGTATCTGCAAGGTCATTAAAAGGGATTTTGTTGCTGTTTGAGGAGTCCAAAAAAACCTTTAACAGATTAAGCGAGAAGTTTTATAATCCTAAAATAACTAAACTAACATGTACGATTGAAGGACAACCGAATCAGTTGTTTGCAAGCGGTCTTTTACCTTATCAGCATTTTGATGAAATACGAAAGCTGTTGGGTGGGGTCGGCAAAGAGACCCGGTGGCTGATCTTGTTTGCAAAGACCTCCATCTTCATGATGTCAGACTTGAAGATTATTTATCTTCGAAGTATGCTATGTGGCTCGATCTTAGAACAACAGAAGATAACAAACTACATGGCAGTGGAAGAACAGTTGGTGATGGGTCAGGTGGAATAAACATTCAAATCCATAAAGAAGCGGAAGAGAATAAGCAAATATTTATTTATGTATATTTAGTATGCGATGCTCAGCTGAACATTGAAGACAACAGATTAAAAGATATCGTGTATTAAAATAATGGATTTGAAGACTAATTTAAATTTTCTTACAAAAGAACCTCATTGCGGTTTATTTTGTGGAATGACAGGCTGCGGAAAAACAATATTCGCTTTAGATTTAATACAAACGGTTTATCGTAATCACTTTGAACACATAGTAATATTCTGCACGACTTTAGAATACAACAAGTCTTATAAAGAAAGAAAGTTTATTTGGACAGATGACGAAATCTATTTAGTCAATCCAAGTGATAAACTAAGCGAATGTTTAGAGTATTTTTATAAGCTGTTTAAAGGAACATCAACTTTATTTATTATTGATGATTGCTCTGCTGAAAGAGACATTGTTAAAAAAAGAAATAGTTTAGCAAAACTAGCATTCAGTGGTCGGCATGCAGGAATTAGCGTATGGATTTTAACGCAGAAGTATAATTCGGTTTTAAAGGACTTTAGAGAACAGTTAAAGACGGTTGTTTTGTTTTTTACTAAAGACAAAAACAGCTTTGATGAGTGTCTTGATGAAAATGAGGTTGTTGAATCAAAAGAAGAAAAAAATTAAATTAAACAAAGGCTAAAAAAAAGGAGAAATTTTGTAAACTAGTGTTAAAAACAGATTTTCCTAGTCAGTACAAATGTTTGTAAAAAACAAACCTTTAAAAATAACTTTAAAAAAGCTAATAGAAAAATAGTCAGACAGACGAACAAAAATCCGCAAAAAACTAACGGTATAATTCCTCTAATTGGGGTATTACCCGCAGCTGAATGTTCGCGACTGAAACCCTATAGGAGTAATTATTGTCCTGCCCTTACCATGTTCAACGCTCCTGTCCGTTAATTATGTATGCAAAATCAGCATATTATGTAGGTTGGTATCTCATAAAGTTGTATGCATTCACGTCGCTACCTAATGCAAACTGTATGCATCTAGGTAGCTATCTCATAAGAAGTCAATGCATTGTAGGTCATTCTTTGGTTAACATAATAAAAAAAATATAAAAAAAAGAATTTTTTTGAAATGGCGAATAATTTTTTTTGGTTAGGATTTTGTTTATAAAATGAGGATGAATAAAAGAAATGTCCTAAGAGAACGTTAGAATACCCAGTCTGGATCGGAAAATAATAACCCTCCATAAAGTGCGTACAACGTGCTTTGTGGGGGGTTATTTTTTTTTCTGAGCCAGACTTGGTATTCTAACGTTCTCTTATGGAAAAAAAAACCCACACACAGAGAAAGAGACTGAAACATAAGCCAAACCACATTCATACAAAGTTTCAACATCCGTCAAGTGTTTTGGGAATTCCCGATCTTCCTGATCGCCATTGGGCCGGCCCGCAACGTATTGGTCGGACCAATACAAAACAACCTCATTTGCACGCTGTTGGGCCAAGCCCACCAGTGTGTATCGTATTGGTCTGGCCCAATACGGGACTCTCTATTGGGCCATGGCCCGATACATATTGGGCCAAGATACGTATCGGGCCGTAACATGTGCTTACCACTTCTGTGTCTCTGTTTCTGTTTCTGTAATACTAGTCGAAAGGGCCACTCTTGTGGCAATTTATCGACGAAAAACCAGGGGAGAGCACCTATTCCCTAATCTTATTATCTTTTTATTCTTATTATTTTCCTTTTTGTTCTTGATCATTCCTTCTTGTTCCTGATCTTTCTTTCTTCTTGATTCTTCCTTCCTCATTTTTTCCTTTCTTGATCTTGTCAATAATTCCTTCGATGGTTTTACGACAAATAAAAGAGTGAGTTTCAGTGTGTCTGCTGCAGACCGCCCGTGTGATCAGTTGTAGAATGTAAGAGCCATCAAACGATTGCTAGGTTGTAGCCCAAAGTTAGGCTAGAATAGTTTCCTGATCAAAAGATCAGCAACAGGCCCCGTGGCCTACATTCGCTGCTCAACTATTCCATGCTATACTATTCTATACTATACTATGCTATTTGTCTGCCAAATGTTTCTGTTCATTACACAATGCAGATGACCAGTAGTCAGCGCCAAATTGGACTTTACCCCGGGGGTATTTGAAATTCCCTCAGACTGGAGTTTCAGCCGTGACATATATAAGCTTAAAATGTATGATATGATGCTCGTATGTTCAATGTGTAGTGTATTTAACAAGTCATATTATGAGCCAATTTTAAGAACACATACGTGCGTAACAAAATAGGGGGTGGGCATTAGTATAAGAAGATTAAAGATGGGTGTGAGCGATATGGACAGAGAGAAAGAGAGAGCCTTCATTTTTCTTTTCACATTTGTTTAATTTGAGTTTGTTTGTTGACAGGTTGTTACCGTGTGACGCGAGAGCTGGGATAAAACCAGGGACAACGGAACTGGTGGTGTGTCTCAGTGCCTGGTCTGAGTAGGTCAGCTCTCAATCAATAGATCTAGAAGTCTGTTCAAAGGTGATACGCAGCTCTTGAACCTTGGAACTTGGTTTTACACGCCTACTTGATTAAGATATATTTCTCTCTCATAGGGATGATTACAAAAACAGAGGAATTCCCTTTCTTTTTTGTGCATACATGTCATGCGCATTTTCTTTTACTTTTGCGCCTTACCTATAATTTGCAAATTCGCATCTTTGTTCTCATATAGTTGTGTTTTTAAAAAATTATCCCACCCTTACCAATTTCCTTGTTTTAATCTCTTGGTTTTGTTTGTTTTGGGGTTTTTTCATTTAATGGGGTGATAAATTCAACCTGATAGCATAAACTATAGACAAAAAAGGGGAGATTTATCAGTTTTGTACCACTTACTGTTAGGAATAGAAAGCTATATCGCGTAACCAGATAATCCAGACAGCTTTCAAAAAGCACAACTAAAGCATTGATAATGGATTTGAAAATAAAGTATGGCATATCTAGGCCTATATATTGAAGTATACACTATCATCTTTAGAAGCTATGCATCCTCGTATGCTTGCACATGAACGTTCACGCACACTCATTATCCTGCCATTTCTTATCTTCTCAGGCAAGCTGGCTTTAAACAATATGCCAATTGTGAAGATGGAAAGGTTATTGAATGTCATGGATGTAAGGAATGGTGCCACCAAGGCTGCTCTGGCCTGACGGGCGAACAGTTTGAATGTTTAAAAAAGGGGGACAATTACATGCTGTGGGTCTGTCCTAAATGTAGAGCGTCGGGTAAGTCAGAGGCTTCCTCGCGGCTTGAAGCGAAAGTGGATAAGGCACTGAAGTTGTTGGACAGTCTTTTACAGAGAATGGATTCTTTTGAGGACAAACACTCTGCATGTAGTGCAGAAGCTATTGAGAAGAAAATAATGGAAACTGTAGAAGTAAAAGTTGAGGAGTGCATGGCAGAAATGATTGAGAAGGATAAAAGAAAGTTGAACATTGTTGTCGTGAATCTGCCGGAGAGTGAGGGTGAGACAGCTGAAGAGCGAATACAGGAGGATAGAGATAGAGTAAGAAAACTGGTGGGAAAGATCGCAGATGACATTAAGGTGGAAGAGGTGGATGACCCAATCAGATTGGGCCCCCGTAGAATTGGCAGCGATGTGAGACCCAGGCTACTAAAAATGACAGTCAAAACTGAAGGCACAAAGAGGAAAATAATGAAAAACGTTTTCAATCTGAACAGAAATGTGCAACCCAAAAACAGGGTATACATCAATGATGACAACACGCCGAAAGAAAGAGAAAGGATAAGGAAGTTAAGAGAGGAACTGAAGGTCAGAAGGGATGCAGGTGGACAGAACTTAGTGATCAACTACAAGGAATTGAAGATTCTGACCCGGCAAGCGAAAGATGATGACAGGACTGTGACATTAGACAGACAAGCTCCCTCTCAGGCAGCAGGGAAGGGAGCTGACAACACTGATTCTCACTGACTCGATAAAGAGGCAAATGTACATAGTGTAAATAAACTTGTTAATAACCAAACAAATCATAAATTATTATCTTGTTCTTCGGTTGATGATTCTTTTTGCAAGATTCTTTATAGTAATGCTGATAGTTTGTTAAACAAGAAAGATGAGTTGCTTGTTAGACTGAGTGATACTAAACCACATATAATGGGATTTACGGAAGTACTTGCTAAAAACCAGGTTTATTCACCATGTCCTTCAGAATATGACATTCCAAACTATGATATGTTTATGAACAAAGAACCAAAAAGGGGGATATTGTTGTATTTTGATAAGAACTTAAATGCTAGAGAATGTCAAGACTTAAACAATTCCTCTTTTCAGGAAAGCCTATGGTGTACTTTCAAAGGTGCTAATGAGGAATCTGTACTCATTGGTTGTGTTTATCGCAGTCCAAATTCTACTACTGATAATACCAAAAAGTTATTTGACCTCTTAAAGTCAGAACATTTATCTAAATTTGACAAAGTCTGTATCTTTGGTGATTTTAATTTCCCTGATGCTCGTTGGAATGAAATTTGGAATGGAAGTACTGTTTGTTATGATTTTGTTGAATGTACTCGGGACACATTTTTAATACAGAAAGTAAGATTGCCAACCAGACATAGAGTTAATCAAAGATCCACTATGGATGACTTAATTTTTGTTAATGAAGATATTATATCTGATAGTCCACACAGACCCTTTAGGCAAGAGTGACCATGACGTTTTATTTTTTTACCTTTATGTACCCAGAGTAAAAACAGTACCAAAAAGAACACAGGTTTGATTTATCTAACGGTAATTATAATGATATGAGGAATGATTTTGGTAACTTTGATTCAACGACACTGGACAAGTTAAATGTTGAGGATACATGGTCTGTTATAAGAGATCTTATTAAGCAGAGTATGGACACTCACATACCTAAAATTCAAATCTCACCAAATAAAACCAAGCCATCATGGATAAGCAAAAAAGTTTTTTAAAATGTCAAAAAGAAAAAGAAACTATTCAAAAATTTTACAAACAAAGGAAGGTCAAGACTATGTCAAAACCAAAAAGGAAAAAAAGAAAAAAGGGCCAGCATACAGAAGATATAGAAGGATGATCAACAAGTGTAATAAATCTATTAAAAAAAGCACATCAAGTTTATGAGAAAAACATTGCATGTAACTATAAATCAAATCCTAAGTTATTTTGGAGATATGTCCATGAAAGGTGTAAGAGTAACTTGGGTGTCAGTGCTCTAAAGAAAGAGAACGGAGAGTTTGCCGTAACTGATGACGACAAAGCTGAAGTCCTTAATAATTTTTTGGCTAGTGTTTTTACTAAAGAAGATATTTCAAATGTACCTAACTTTAGCGGAAGGTGAAAATTCAAATGGTGCATCAGTTTCTGATGTAAGAGTGACCCCCTTAGCGATTGAAAATAAATTAAAGAATATAAATGCTAGTAAGGCACAAGGTCCTGATGGGATACCACCCAGGGTTTTAAAGGAGCTGTCAAAAGAACTAGCTGTTCCCCTGACTATATTATTTAATAAATCTTTAGAGACTGGTTTAGTACCTTTGGAGTGGAAACAGGCAGATGTAACAGCTATTTTCAAGAAAGGTTCTAGATTTGAGCCCGGAAATTACAGGCCTGTTAGTTTAACTTCTGTTGTGTGTAAAGTCTTTGAGTCTGTTGTGAGAGATGTAATCGTTAACCATATGAATAGTAATAACTTATATGTAACTTGCCAGCATGGATTTAGACATAAAAGGTCATGTATGACACAACTCATGGAGGTCATGGAAGAACTAAATGACATATTAGATGATGGTGAACCTGTAGACATAATATATTTAGATTTCTAGAAAGCCTTTGATAGTGTGCCTCACGAAAGACTCCTAGTGAAATTAAAATCTTATGGCATAGTTGGGAACATTTATGATTGGATTAAAGATTTTTTGACCAACAGAAAACAGAGAGTCAGAGTCGGTGATAAATATTCATCAGAGGCTAAGGTACTTAGTGGGATCCCCCAGGGGAGCATCCTAGGACCTACGTTGTTCACCATTTTTATAAATGATTTACCTGAATGTGTCGAATCATCCTGCAAAATTTTTGCTGATGATACTAAAGTTTTTAACAGGTCTTGTGGTAGTAATTCATCACAGAAGGATCTAGATAAATTACAAGTTTGGACGGAAAGGTGGAACCTGTATTTTAACAAGGGCAAGTGTAAAGTTATGCATATTGGTAAATCTAATCCTAATGTTGAATATACTATGTTAAAGGACAACAAGCTATGCTCACTATCAACATGTGATCACGAAAAAGATCTTGGGGTGACTTTTGATAAAGATTTATCTTTTAATACACATATCCAGAATTGAGTTAGTAAAGCCTGCCAAATGATAGGATTGATCAAAAGGACATTTCTAAAGATCGACTGTGATATTTTTATTAAATTATATAAATCATTAGTAAGACCATATCTAGAATATGGTAACATCATATGGTCTCCAATGTTCAAATACCAATCTAAAGCCATTGAAAAAGTTCAGCGCAGAGCCACTAAACTTGTTAAAGAGTGCAAAAATATGAGTTATGAAAATAGACTGGTTTATCTAAATTTGCACTCTTTGAAAGGCAGGAGAATAAGAGGAGATCTTATAGAAGCGTATAAGATATTTAATGGTCATGCAGATTTATCTTGGGGAAAATTCTTTAGTGAACCACAATACAGTGTGACTAGAAAGCCCTACGGCAAGGTCTTTATTAAACGTTTCAACACTAACATAAGGAAAAATTGCTTCAGCAATAGAGTTGCTAACAATTGGAATGAATTAACTAACGAATTAAAATGTGCACCTAATACTAACTTGTTCAAAAATCGTCTCGACAAATCTCCAAATTATTTAAATTTAGTTAGAAGCTTTGATGAGTAGCTAATCTTAGGAAAATGTGACCACAATAAACCTTGACCATTAATTGTATGTAATACTGATTGTAAAAAGACGGTACTCTCTGAAAAGCTTGATGGCTTATTTTGTCCCTATCTACTACTACTACTACTACTGGCTTCATTTTTAACTCTTCTAGTGCCACCTAAGTTTTTGCTTTAACAAAAGAAACGGCCCGTTAAGGTCTAAAAAATAAACAAGCACATGGCAGGATACTTGGCAGTGAATCAGTGTCTTTGCATTTGGTGGGAGTGCAGATTGATATTTGGGCGAATGTATTCGCCCATGGTGACAGAAGAGTTATGGTTATCATGATCAGCCTGGTGTTAACTTGGTTAGAATATGAGCCACTTGGAACTCTCTACCAATAACTCTCCACCAAATTCAGTCTCTACCCACCTTTAAAAAACACCAGAAAACACACCTCTTCAAAAAACACCTGTAAAACACAGCTTTTGCCCTAATGTCAGTCATGCGCATGAGTTTGTGTGCCTTTGTATGCATAAGTTTTGCATGTATTCTTGTGAACAATGTGTTTATCATGCCAGTTAAATTGTTCTGGTTTTAACAAAGGGAAATGGGGGGGGGGGGGGGGGATGAATTTGTATTGCTTAGTACTTTTATCTTAGAAATATGAATTTATATTGCTTAAGGTTGTAGTGCTTTTATCTTAGAAATGTGAATTTATATTGCTTAATGTTTTTAGTGCTTTTATCTTATAACTTCTTATTGATTATGTTCTCTTTGTTTCCTTACGCTCTATCTGCCTGTCCTCTCTCTCTCCCCCCCCCCCCCTTCCCCTCTGTCTCTCTCTCTCCCTCCTACCCCCTCTCTCTCTCCGTCTTATTGATGTCAACGTTTGCCCTGCCCACTTGTCTGTCTTTTTGTCTGCCCTCCCAGCCTCCTCTCTCTATGTGTCATTGAATAATCTTACTTTTTTTCTATTATATAATTGTTATGAAACATGGTGTGTCAATTTGGTGTGTTTTTTATGGTTTCATCAATGTTTGTAAGGCGCTGAGAGATTGCTTTTTAGCACGCTATATAAATGAAATTATTATTATTAATATGACTATGAGCCAAAGGTCAACATAGTTAATGGTTATCATGATCAGCCAGGTGTTAACTTGGTTACAATATGAGCCAAAGGTCAACATAGTTAATGGTTATCATGATCAGCCAGGTGCTAACTTGGTTACAACATGAGCCAAAGGTCAACATAGTTAATGGTTATCATGATCAGCCACGTGTTAACTTGGTTACAATAGGAGCCAAAGGTCAACATAGTTAATGGTTATCATGATCAGCCACGTGTTAACTTGGTTACAATACGAGCCAAAGGTCAACATAGTTAATGGTTATCATGATCAGCCACGTGTTAACTTGGTTACAATAGGAGCCAAAGGTCAACATAGTTAATGGTTATCATGATCACCCACGTGTTAACTTGGTTACAGTACGAGCCAAAGGTCAACATAGTTAATGGTTATCATGATCAGCCAGGTGCTAACTTGGTTACAACATGAGCCAAAGGTCAACATAGTTAATGGTTATCATGATCAGCCACGTGTTAACTTGGTTACAATAGGAGCCAAAGGTCAACATAGTTAATGGTTATCATGATCAGCCACGTGTTAACTTGGTTACAATACGAGCCAAAGGTCAACATAGTTAATGGTTATCATGATCAGCCACGTGTTAACTTGGTTACAATAGGAGCCAAAGGTCAACATAGTTAATGGTTATCATGATCACCCACGTGTTAACTTGGTTACAGTACGAGCCAAAGGTCAACATAGTTAATGGTTATCATGATCAGCCACGTGTTAACTTGGTTACAATACGAGCCAAAGGTCAACATAGTTAATGGTTATCATGATCATCCACGTGTTAACTTGGTTACAATAGGAGCCAAAGGTCAACATAGTTAATGGTTATCATGATCAGCCACGTGTTAACTTGGTTACAATACGAGCCAAAGGTCAACATAGTTAATGGTTATCATGATCAGCCACGTGTTAACTTGGTTACAATAGGAGCCAAAGGTCAACATAGTTAATGGTTATCATGATCAGCCACGTGTTAACTTGGTTACAATACGAGCCAAAGGTCAACATAGTTAATGGTTATCATGATCAGCCACGTGTTAACTTGGTTACAATAGGAGCCAAAGGTCAACATAGTTAATGGTTATCATGATCAGCCACGTGTTAACTTGGTTACAATACGAGCCAAAGGTCAACATAGTTAATGGTTATCATGATCAGCCACGTGTTAACTTGGTTACAATACGAGCCAAAGGTCAACATAGTTAATGGTTATCATGATCAGCCACGTGTTAACTTGGTTACAATAGGAGCCAAAGGTCAACATAGTTAATGGTTATCATGATCAGCCACGTGTTAACTTGGTTACAATACGAGCCAAAGGTCAACATAGTTAATGGTTATCATGATCAGCCACGTGTTAACTTGGTTACAATACGAGCCAAAGGTCAACATAGTTAATGGTTATCATGATCAGCCACGTGTTAACTTGGTTACAATAGGAGCCAAAGGTCAACATAGTTAATGGTTATCATGATCAGCCACGTGTTAACTTGGTTACAATACGAGCCAAAGGTCAACATAGTTAATGGTTATCATGATCAGCCACGTGTTAACTTGGTTACAATAGGAGCCAAAGGTCAACATAGTTAATGGTTATCATGATCACCCACGTGTTAACTTGGTTACAGTACGAGCCAAAGGTCAACATAGTTAATGGTTATCATGATCAGCCAGGTGCTAACTTGGTTACAACATGAGCCAAAGGTCAACATAGTTAATGGTTATCATGATCAGCCACGTGTTAACTTGGTTACAATAGGAGCCAAAGGTCAACATAGTTAATGGTTATCATGATCAGCCACGTGTTAACTTGGTTACAATACGAGCCAAAGGTCAACATAGTTAATGGTTATCATGATCAGCCACGTGTTAACTTGGTTACAATAGGAGCCAAAGGTCAACATAGTTAATGGTTATCATGATCACCCACGTGTTAACTTGGTTACAGTACGAGCCAAAGGTCAACATAGTTAATGGTTATCATGATCAGCCACGTGTTAACTTGGTTACAATACGAGCCAAAGGTCAACATAGTTAATGGTTATCATGATCATCCACGTGTTAACTTGGTTACAATAGGAGCCAAAGGTCAACATAGTTAATGGTTATCATGATCAGCCACGTGTTAACTTGGTTACAATACGAGCCAAAGGTCAACATAGTTAATGGTTATCATGATCAGCCACGTGTTAACTTGGTTACAATAGGAGCCAAAGGTCAACATAGTTAATGGTTATCATGATCAGCCACGTGTTAACTTGGTTACAATACGAGCCAAAGGTCAACATAGTTAATGGTTATCATGATCAGCCACGTGTTAACTTGGTTACAATAGGAGCCAAAGGTCAACATAGTTAATGGTTATCATGATCAGCCACGTGTTAACTTGGTTACAATACGAGCCAAAGGTCAACATAGTTAATGGTTATCATGATCAGCCACGTGTTAACTTGGTTACAATAGGAGCCAAAGGTCAACATAGTTAATGGTTATCATGATCAGCCAGGTGTTAACTTGGTTACAATATGAGCCAAAGGTCAACATAGTTAATGGTTATCATGATCAGCCACGTGTTAACTTGGTTACAATAGGAGCCAAAGGTCAACATAGTTAATGGTTATCATGATCAGCCACGTGTTAACTTGGTTACAATAGGAGCCAAAGGTCAACATAGTTAATGGTTATCATGATCAGCCACGTGTTAACTTGGTTACAATAGGAGCCAAAGGTCAACATAGTTAATGGTTATCATGATCAGCCACGTGTTAACTTGGTTACAATAGGAGCCAAAGGTCAACATAGTTAATGGTTATCATGATCAGCCACGTGTTAACTTGGTTACAATAGGAGCCAAAGGTCAACATAGTTAATGGTTATCATGATCAGCCACGTGTTAACTTGGTTACAACATGAGCCAAAGGTCAACATAGTTAATGGTTATCATGATCAGCCACGTGTTAACTTGGTTACAATACGAGCCAAAGGTCAACATAGTTAATGGTTATCATGATCAGCCACGTGTTAACTTGGTTACAATAGGAGCCAAAGGTCAACATAGTTAATGGTTATCATGATCAGCCACGTGTTAACTTGGTTACAATAGGAGCCAAAGGTCAACATAGTTAATGGTTATCATGATCAGCCACGTGTTAACTTGGTTACAATAGGAGCCAAAGGTCAACATAGTTAATGGTTATCATGATCAGCCACGTGTTAACTTGGTTACAATAGGAGCCAAAGGTCAACATAGTTAATGGTTATCATGATCAGCCACGTGTTAACTTGGTTACAACATGAGCCAAAGGTCAACATAGTTAATGGTTATCATGATCAGCCACGTGTTAACTTGGTTACAATACGAGCCAAAGGTCAACATAGTTAATGGTTATCATGATCAGCCACGTGTTAACTTGGTTACAACATGAGCCAAAGGTCAACATAGTTAATGGTTATCATGATCAGCCACGTGTTAACTTGGTTACAACATGAGCCAAAGGTCAACATAGTTAATGGTTATCATGATCAGCCACGTGTTAACTTGGTTACAATAGGAGCCAAAGGTCAACATAGTTAATGGTTATCATGATCAGCCACGTGTTAACTTGGTTACAATAGGAGCCAAAGGTCAACATAGTTAATGGTTATCATGATCAGCCACGTGTTAACTTGGTTACAATACGAGCCAAAGGTCAACATAGTTAATGGTTATCATGATCAGCCACGTGTTAACTTGGTTACAATAGGAGCCAAAGGTCAACATAGTTAATGGTTATCATGATCAGCCACGTGTTAACTTGGTTACAATACGAGCCAAAGGTCTGATGTCAGTGCGTAATGTTTTTTCACTACTAAAGTGGTAATGTTTTGTTGTTTGTGGTGGTGGTTTGTTTTAGGGTGGGAGGTTTGTGGGGTTGTTTTTAGTTTGCTGTGTTTTTTGGGGTATTATCAGTGAAAACCGGACACATACGTATTTAACCCATTATGGCCAAATGGCCTGGGATCGCAGAAGAGGGAGTGTCTCTTAAAGAATATAGTCCTTTAATGTAAGATCAAACGTGGCTGGGATGCTTGTATCCTTATTGGTTTATTCTCTGGGGAAAATTGTGCCTTTTTAGATTATTTTTTATGCATTAAAGAACTGCTCAATGAAATATTAATTTTTTTTTAAAGCTGCCAATCATGTCCCCATACTGTACAAATCATACACTCTTCTTGCATGTTTTTCTTTTATGTATTTTTTTAATGGCGTACAATCATTGCCCTTTAACTACGTCCATCTGTGATCCAGCCTTTTATATCATAAACAAGTTAAACATCATTTTTAGCAACTATTATCAAACTAGATTTCTTTGTTTTATTTCTTTTTCTGCTGTTATATTTGTAAAATGGAATGTGATATGTAAGCTTTTGCTTGTAATTTATTTTTTATGGCAATATGATCAAATTAGCTTTCTTAGTTTCTGTTCTTTTTGTGCTTTCTAATTCAGAAAATGGAATGATTCTTCATGTGATGTGAAAGCTTTCGCTTATTATTAAAAAAAGCAATATTTTGTAACCAGAAAGCCAATGTTGTATATAATTCAGAATGAATAGTTTTGGCCATCCGTCAGCTTGATTTGCGCTTACAATCTTTAACCAGAAGACACATGTATTGTAATCAGAAATAAACAAAGCAAAACTAACTTTGCCACCGGTGAACTTGAGCAGGTTTGTGTTTGTTTGTTTGCTTGTGTTGAATGGATGCTTGGAAAGCACCAAATCTCCCACCAGGAGTCTGCACACTTTGCAATCCAACCGTCACTCAATGACAGGCAGCAATGATGGGATTGAACACAAAATGTTGCAAGCTTTCAAAAACACCTCGCTGAATTTTGTTGTTGTTGGTTTTCTTTGTTTGTTTTGTTCAGCTTTGAAAAACAAATTTGAAGGAATAAATAAAGATACAGAAATATGTTAAACAGCTAGCAATAAATATAGTGAGAAGTAGCAAAATAAACGAAAAAATATATAAACAAATACAAAACAGTTTCAAACCCCAAGCAAAACATAAATCAATGGGTTTTTTTAATATTCACTTTAGAGAACACACATAAACACTTGCGCGCATGCGCACACACACATTTAACATGCCCCCAAAAAACATAATATCAAAATAAGTCAGGAGATGAAATCATGGCAAAACATGACCATCAAAAAATATGTTTACAAAATTTGTACACATCTACATGCAATCTGTCAGCTGCTTATGGAACCTTTGAAACAATTCATCATTCATTTTCCCCTTTTCTTCTTCCGTAATTCTGCATCCTTTGCTTCCTTCTATCTAACACACAGCGTGCAGCCTGGTGGACACAATTTATTGATTATTTAAGAAAATTTATATAGCGCTTCACCTTTAAGCTCTAAGCGCTTTACAATTGCCCTAAAATTATTCATATTAAAAACAACCGCTTACATACCTCCACACTATCCTTCACATTCTTACACACACACACACACACACAGATACACAAAGAAATATGTACATATTAAACTAAATATAAAATAAATATTAAATATTAAATACTCAGATGATTCTGCCATCGAAGATTTGTCAAACTCTGATTCTGTGTACTTCAGTGAAGTCAAAAGGTTTTGTTCATGGTGCAAAGATAATTATCTGGATTTAAATGTTGTTAAAACAAAAGAACTGCTTGTAGATTTTCGTAGAAACCCAGTGCCAGTGCCACATTTGGAAATTGATGGTGAAACGGTTGAAAGAATTGATGAGTACAAATACCTAGGCACAGTTTTAGACAAGAAACTTACTTTTGATAAACACATTGAGCATATACATAAGAAGAGTCAGTCCAGGATCTTTTGTTTACAGAGGCTAAGGAATATTGGTGTCTGTTCAGATATTCTTCAAACCTACTACCGATGTTGCATTGAATCTGTTCTTACTGTGTCATTTATCTGTTGGTATGGAAGCTTGAGTGTAAAAAGTAAGCGTGTGTTGAGTGATATGGTGAATGTGTGTAGTAAAGTTGTGGGTGCAAGGCAGAGTGGTATGCAAGAGTTGTATGACAGACAAGTAGTCAAGAAAGCCAGGAAAATTCTTAATGATAACAGTCATGTTCTGGCAAAATACTATGAAGTATTACCATCGGGCCGTCGATACAGAACTCTAAAACTGAAAATAAGAGCACAGAAAACTTTCTTACCAAGATCAATTCATCTGTTGAACTCTTAATGCACTGCATTGAGTGATTGTTTTGCTGAGCAGCCTGTCCATCTCCTTGGGATTGAATTTGTATTCGTATTCGTCCAGTTTGTTAACTACAATATTGCAGTGTTATTAGTTATTAGTTTATATTCTTTAATTGTTGATAAATGTGTTGTGGTTTTTGTTGTTGTTGATAAATGTGTTTATTGTTGCTGTTTTTCTTATGTGCACCTGGCTGCAATTTCTCAGTTATGAGATAATAAAGATGATTTGATTTGATTTGATTTGATTTGATAAATAAAATACATATACATAATAAAATAACAATTTACAATCAGATTACATTAAAAAAAATCAATTTTCAATTTACATAAACAAGTTACACATTCACAATGACCGCAAAAGTAAAGTATACATATAGGTACACACAAGGTTCACAAGCATTCAAAAATAGACAAACACGCTCATAAAAGCAAATTAAGACATACTCGTATTCACCGCACTCACGGGTTAAAAACCGACGACAAAAAACCCACCCCAAAAATAGATTTTGTGTAAAACAAATTAAAAGAAAATGTATTCATATAATATCTCTTTCACAGATACAGACAGACACACAACGCACATACCACTTGCAGAGAGAGAGAGAGAGAGAGAGGGGACAGTTGTGAAAATAATGAGGGGAACCGACGTTATGAATCAAAGCTACACACGCGCTCACACACACACACAACACACACACACACACACACATACAACACACACGGAGACACAACACACACACTCGCGCATAATTATGCGTGCCAGAGAGACGGGGTGTGAGAGGGAGGGAGATAGAGAGAGACAGACAGACAGACAGAGAGACGGGGGAAAAAATGCAGAGACAGATACGGAGACAGAGAAATAGAAAGATTGAGACAGACTGATCGACAGGCAATCAGACAGCTTTAAATGAGATTGTAGGACTGGCGGAAATAGTGAGTTTTCAGAGCAGTTTTGAAGTGTGGAAGTGTTTCTGAGTGGCGAATGGAAGTTGGTTCCACGTTTTAGGTGCAAAGGAGAAAGTTCGGTTGCCATAAGTCTTTGTCTTGGTCCGTGGTATAGTGAAAGTTCGGTTGGCTGAAGATGAACGGAGTTGTCTGGTAGGAGAGTAGATGTGCAGAAGATCAGAAAGATAGACAGGAAAGTAAGGATCAGTAAGAGACTTGAAACAGAGAGTAGATAGTTTGTGATCTACACGAGCAGAAATGGGTAGCCAGTGAAGTTGCTGTAGAAGAGGCTGTGCGTGATCTTGTTTTTTAGCTCTGAATATAAGTCGTGCTGCTGAGTTTTGGAGTTTGTCAGTAAGATATTGTTGGATGCCGGAGAGAAGGGAATTACAGTAATCAAACTTGGACAGAACCAGAGAACAGACAAGGGTTTTTGCTGCTTCAAAAATGAGGTGGCGAATGCTGCTGATTTTCCTGATTTCATGGTAAGCAGAGCGACAGATGTTTGAGACATGTGTGTCCATGGAGAGAGTGTTGGAGAAAGTGACCCCTAAGTTTCTTGCAGTGGAGGAGAATTGAATGCATGTGTCACCAACTTTGATAGAAGAGGGGATAGAGTCAGGTAATGGCTTGTTCTGTGAGTGAATGAGTAGGACTTCGCTTTTGTCATCGTTAAGTTTGAGTTTGTTTGAATTCATCCAGTGTTTGATGTCAGTGATGCATGTCTGCATGTTGTTGATGGTGTCTTGAATCTGTTCTGGTTCTGGAGAGGCATGTAGCTGTGAGTCGTCAGCAAAAGACTGACTTGGGATGTTGTGCTGGGCTGTGATGGAAGTGAGGGGCTTGGAATACAAAATGAAAAGGACAGGGCCCAAAACTGATCCTTGTGGGACACCGCACTCAAGAACAGAAGGTTCAGAAGAGTTGTTTTTGATAGAGACAGTCTGTGTTCTGTTGGTCAGATAGGATGTAAGCCACTGAAGTACTGTGCCAGAGATGCCGTATGAATGAAAGAGACGATCATTGAGGATGTTGTGGTCTATTGTGTCGAATGCTGCTGAAAGATCTAATAAAGTGAGAACAGAGAGCTTTCCAGAGTCGACAGAGTGAAGGAGGTCGTTCATGACTTTGAGCAGAGCTGTTTCAGTGCTGTGAGAAGGGCGATAGGCAGACTGAGAGACAGGAAAAAGGTTGTTGCTGTGCAGATGCTCAGAGAGCTGGCAGAGAACAATCTTTTCTGTGATCTTGGACAGGAAAGATAGATTGCTGACAGGACGATAGTTCTTGAGATTGTTTGCTTCAAGAGTTGGCTTCTTCAGGAGTGGTGTTATGACTGCCTGTTTGAATATGTCTGGGAAAGTGCCTGACTGCAGAGATTTGTTGATGATAGAGGTCAGAGCAGGGAGGAGCACATCCACACATTCAACCAAGAGGGACGTGGGGATTGGGTCAAGAGTGCAAGTCTTTGGCTTTGACTTGACGATAACTGTCTTCACTTCCTGTTCTGTCACAGGCCGAACGACAGAAACAAGCAGAGAGAGGTCTGTCAAAGCCTGGATTGTCTGTATCCTTTACTTCCTTCTATCTAACACACAGCATGCAGCCTGGACACAATGACAGAAACAAGCAGAGAGAGGTCTGTCAAAGCCTTGATTGTCTGTATCCTTTACTTCCTTCTATCTAACACATAGCGTGCAGCCTGGTGGACACAATGACAGAAACAAGCAGAGAGAGGTCTGTCAAAGCCTTGATTGTCTGTATCCTTTACTTCCTTCTATCTAACACACAGCATGCAGCCTGGACACAATGACAGAAACAAGCAGAGAGAGGTCTGTCAAAGCCTTGATTGTCTGTATCCTTTACTTCCTTCTATCTAACACATAGCGTGCAGCCTGGTGGACACAATGACAGAAACAAGCAGAGAGAGGTCTGTCAAAGCCTGGATTGTCTGTATCCTTTACTTCCTTCTATCTAACACACAGCGTGCAGCCTGGACACAATGACAGAAACAAGCAGAGAGAGGTCTGTCAAAGCCTGGATTGTCTGTATCCTTTACTTCCTTCTATCTAACACACAGCGTGCAGCCTGGACACAATGACAGAAACAAGCAGAGAGAGGTCTGTCCAAGCCTGGATGTTGTTTGTTTTGTTTTGGGGGTTGTTTTTTTGCTGTCCCATCTTCTGGGCCGTACAGTGGTGTTGCTCCTACGCCGCTCATTCCGAATCCCAAATCGCAGCCACACCTCCGCACGTTCAGGTCACAGAATCCGAGACCAGCAGTCCAAGGGGAGCAAATCTATGTTAGGCCGTCAGGAGGCAACCAACCGAGGAGACACTGCACTGCTGCTGTCACTTTGGTGGAGTTCAGTGTTCAGGACACCACCTACTAAGCCCCCTACTGACGACACTATTCTCTTAGTCGCGGAGCCAGCGTGAGTGAGGTCCTCCTCCGAGGGCGCAACCACGACTATCCACCAACAGCTCCCCAGAACACACTGATCCCCATGATGAAACTCGACTGTGTGGTTTCAGTCTTCCCATTGAGCCCATAGCCACTCACTCTGGGTAGGAGTCGGTCCAGGACCGGAAAAAAACCTCGCCTCTGATGGGATTTGAACCCAAGACCTCCCAGCCAGTAGTCTGTGATGCTAACCACTATGCCACCGCGGCTGGTAAGCCTTGACGTAATAGAAAATTCTCTAGAAAAATACACACATGCAATGATGCGCACAAACTTCAAAGGGTGCACATGTGGCACACACACACACACACATAACCTCCCCCTCTCTGTCTGTTTGTCTGTTTCTCTCACTCTGAATATGTCAAGAAAAGAAATCAACTCCCTTACACACGTACATGCACTTTATCTTCAATAAAAATAATTCTGACTTGACTTGAACACCAGTGTACTTCAGTCCTCTTGACTGAGTGGGGATATGCCCTAGGCAAGGCCTTTCAACCATAAACCAGTTGTATCCCAGTCCTCCAGACTAGCAGCTGCCTCCTCTGATAACTGCTATCTGTGCCTTCTTCATCATCATTTTATTCATTATTCCTTTATCCTCAATAAAGATCATTTGACTTCACACACACATCTCTGTTTCACTTTCTTTCCAAGTTTTCTTTCTTTCATATTAATATCACCAATATTTTCTTTGAAAAATCCAAACAGAACAACATAATAATGTTCAGGAAAATCCAACCACCTTGCCCAACATGAAGTCCACTGCCTGCTGGTTCTTCAACACGCGCGGCACTTTGTACTGGTTAGAAGAGGCGGCACTGTGTTGGATCATGAACTCTCTCAGCTGGTGGAACGTTCCAGGCTTCACCATATGAACCTGCATGGCTCCGATGCTCCCCTTCTGCCGAAACGAGGCATAGGGATACGATTTGGAGGATAAACAATCGTCCAACTGAAACAGACCACAAATAATAATAAATCATAAAATATTGTATTCATTTAAAGCAAATTTTTTGTATGTGCGTCTGTTCGTCTAACCTCCTGGCAACCTAACTTTCATTTGCTCTCTTTGGACCGCTGATTTCATATTTAGCAAACTGGCACACCGGGGTGTGGCTGCGAGTTGGGACTTGAAATCTTCTTTTGCATCAATCGCTCAGAAAGTACAGATGCGTCATGCTGCCGTTATGCGTCTAACTAACAAATACTAATAGTTAGGCCCAGCATGTCCGTCTTCGAATTGAGGAAATCCTTGTAGGAGTCTCTAGAACAAAGGAAGGAGAACGGACCAGTAAGGCACAAAAAACAGTTGAGGAAAAGGCAGTCAAAGAGAGTGATAGATTAGAGGAAGTTGCTAGAACAGAACTTCCAGAAGGTGGGGGAACTATTTGTACAGAAGATTCCCCTGGCATCCCCACATGGAGACTTACCATTTGTTTCTGAGTGTTGGACACTGAGGCAGGTCCCTCCCTCTCACCCTCATCCTCCATTTCCAAGAAAATGTGATAGCACGGCAGCTTGCTTCTGAACTCTGCACAGTACACAGGAAAAGCAGACCAATTTGGAATGCTGCTAAACGTTGAGATAAAATGCTCAATACAGTGATCCACACCACACACATACGTGGATGCGTTGCACACACATACCCACTGTTCTCAAACTCAGTCCCCTCCATCATCACACTCTCTACACAGCAGTTGTCAACCAGTTTCTCTCTCTAACACTCTCTATCTCTGTTTCTCTCTCTCTCTGTCTGTCTTTCTCTCTGTCTTTGTCACTCACTGTAGTCAGCCCCCTCCATCATGACACTCTCTACACAGCAGTTGTCAACCACTTTCTCTCTCCAACACTCTCTCTACAGCTCTCTCTCTCTCTCTCTCTCTCTCTCTGTCTGTCTGTGTCACTCACTGTCGTCAGCCACTTTCTCTCTCTAACACTCTCTACAGCTCTCTCTCTCTCTCTGTCTGTTTGTCTGTCTGTCTGTGTCACTCACTGTCGTCAGCCCCCTCCATCATGACACTCTCTACACAGCAGTAGTCGACCAGTCTCAGAGTGCTCCACTGCTGCACTGCAGATGTCAGACAATCGTAGAACACTGACTCTGACGTCTTCTCCCCTCGAACGTTGAGAAACTGACCTTGTCTGTGAAAAAGAAGAACAAACAAAACTGTATTTGTACAGGGCAATGAGATCAGCAGAAACATCCATTACCATATTTATCAGACTGTAAAAGCCATCCTTAGTTGCCAGAATTCATTTTGGGCGAACGCGTGATCGGCCGAAACGAGAAGTCAATTAGTGTTCTTTTCCTTTTCGCCCGAATAAACAACGAATCAATTGATCGCCGAACAGTGGGTTTGTTCCTTAATCTGACCCGAAACGAACTGTGCAGAAGTGTACCTTTGACCTCCAACCTCATAGCGAGGCTCCAAAGCCTACTTCGGTAAACATGTAGGCTAGGCCTAGGCCTAAGCCTAATCCCCCCACCCCCTTAAATTTCTGCATCGAAAGAAAATAACCGAGAACTAACAGTTTTGTTTGGGTTTTTTTCAAAAGGGGAAGTAATAGCATTGAATTATCTTCATATAATAAATGATGTGATGATGACAGATCGATGAACAAGCCTTTGATCTGTTCCGAGTGTTTGCGCTGATCGAGTGATCCAACTCTCTTGTTCACAAAACTGAAAGAAGCAGACTTTGAGGTTCGTAAACATGACGAGGGTGACAAAACTACATCTTTGCATTATGCTCTAGGCTAACATCTGACGGCAAGAAAGAAAAAGAAATCGGAAGAAAAAACAATGGCGTGTTTTGGATAGATCACCGATCTAAAAATAAAGATCAGCGATAATTTTTGTTCCTTCAAGTATGAAGAGTTCTCGTGTTCGGCCGAACAAGAAACTTGTTCGCAGAACACGACATGGGAACGAGATTTGGGCCGAATGGCTGTTCGGCGAGCAAACCAATGGCTGTTCGGCGAGCATGTTCGGGGGCCCGGTTCGGCTGAACATTTCTGTTCGCCGAACACCGATTCGGGCTGTTTGCCGAACAACCGTTGGGCCAGCTAAGGGGGGCTTTCAGGCGGTACCTTTTTCCCCCAGACTGAGACCCCTGCGCCTTAAATTGTGACGATTCAAATAGTAAGAAAATATAATGTTAAAAATCTGATGTTTTTGCAAAAATGTAGGTGCGCCTTATAATGTTACAGTCCGAAAAATACAGTAAAACAGGGAGTCCTGTGGCAGACATGAAGACAGGACAAAAACTTAGTGCAGTACAATTACAGTATAGTTGTTTTTAATTCCAGCTGAAATTATATCACATTTGTGTATTAAGTCACACAAACAATTGTAGAATACAGATTCTGTTTTCTTCCCCTGAATGTTAAAAAACTGACATTGTCTATAAGAGGAAAAGGGATACATTATATAAAGCAGGTCAAAGCATCAGTAAGGAAAACTGCACAGGCCGGGATTAGATCAGTCTGTCAGAATTAAGGTCAACAAACGATCCTGGAACAAAGACTCAGAGACTTTCCTCCCTCTCAAATTGAGAAACTGACAAGGCCACTGCACTTGTTGTTACAAACTGACAAGGCCACTGCACCTGTTGTTACAAACTGACAAGGCCACTGCACCTGTTGTTACAAACTGACAAGGCCACTGCACCTGTTGTTGCAAACTGACAAGGCCACTGCACCTGTGGTTGCAAACTGACAAGGCCACTGCACCTGTTGTTGCAAACTGACAAGGCCACTGCACCTGTTGTTACAAACTGACAAGGCCACTGCACCTGTGGTTGCAAACTGACAAGGCCACTGCACCTGTTGTTACAAACTGACAAGGCCACTGCACCTGTTGTTGCAAACTGACAAGGCCACTGCACCTGTTGTTTCAAACTGACAAGGCCACTGCACCTGTTGTTGCAAACTGACAAGGCCACTGCACCTGTTGTTTCAAACTGACAAGGCCACTGCACCTGTTGTTACAAACTGACAAGGCCACTGCACCTGTTGTTACAAACTGACAAGGCCACTGCACCTGTTGTTGCAAACTGACAAGGCCACTGCACCTGTTGTTACAAACTGACAAGGCCACTGCACCTGTTGTTACAAACTGACAAGGCCACTGCACCTGTTGTTACAAACTGACAAGGCCACTGCACCTGTTGTTACAAACTGACAAGGCCACTGCACCTGTTGTTGCAAACCTTACATTAAGTTTAGACACATTTTGTACCATATGTTATGAACTAGTCCATAAAGTGCGCCTGATTATAAGGCGCGCCCCCTAAATCTGACACAACATTCTGATTTTAGTATTAGTATTAGTAATTAGGGATAGAAATGGGCCTCGCGGCCCTTTTACGCCCTTTCTCGTTTGTGACTTTGATTTGTTTCAGAGTGGCTTGCTTTCTACAGCTAAACTATAAAATTTAACAAAAATATGGAATGGACTTCTTTTTTCTTTTCTTTTTTAATTCATCGAAAGTTTTTCTATGATTTTGTTCTTATAGTTTGTGACCATGTTATCAGTCTCGTAAGGCACGGGTCTCTCAGGCAAAGAACAAAGCATCGCCTTATAGTCTGTGACCATGTTATTAGTCTCGCAAGGCACGGGTCTCTCAGGCAAGGAACAAAGCATCGCATTATAGTCTGTGACCATGTTATTAGTCTCGCAAGGCACGGGTCTCTCAGGCAAGGAACAAAGCATCGCATTATAGTCTGTGACCATGTTATTAGTCTCGTAAGGCACGGGTCTCTCAGGCAAGGAACAAAGCATCGCATTATAGTCTGTGACTATGTTATTAGTCTCGCAAGGCACGGGTCTCTCAGGCAAGGAACAAAGCATCGCCTTATAGTCTGTAAAATACAGTCATCACAATCTATCAAACTGTGACTTTAATAAAAGTTCCTCCACTTAGTAATAATTCTTAAAAAATCACTGTACTAAAACAGTAAGAAAAAGATTCACTAACAATGTCAGATTGTTCCTTGCCTGTTTATCTTAAACTGCATTAATCCAAATCAATTTAAATGACTAGTTGTTGTTTTTCTAATCATAGAAGAAAAAACCCAGTTTCTTTAACTTATCTACATATGAATTCATATCAACAACAAAAGTGAAGACTGTTCATGATATTGATAGCAATACTGTCTAAAACTTGGCACAGAAACAATGTTTATAACTTTTTGCTTAGAACTTTAAAAAACTTGGCACTGAAATCCTGTGTGTAACTTTTTGCCTTGATTTCTTTCATCATGGTAACAATGACAACACCACTGACCCACTGACCTGTACATGAATTCAATGACAGGGCACTGGTTGTGGAATCCCACCACTTTCACCACGTCACCGAATCGATAGCGATACACACAGGACGGGTTGGTGATCACTACCTCATACAGTTCACCCTTTTGGGCCTGCAAATAAACACACACACACACACACACACACACAATCTATTAACACCACACAGAAAAAGCATCACCTCGTGAAACAGAAGAGCTTTTAGGCTGACCTTCCTGACAATTACTCACAGGCAGACAAACAGAAAGACAGACAGACAGCACAAGACATCAACACCACTAGTGCACACACAGAAAACCCATCACCTGGTGCAGCAGCACAGTTGTGGGCTGGTCTTCCTCACACTGACTGACAGGGATCAACACCTCTAGTGCACACAGAAAACCCATCACCTGGTGCAGCAGCAGAGTTGTGGGCTGGTCTTCCTCACACTGACTGACAGGGATCAACACCTCTAGTGCACACAGAAAACCCATCACCTGGTGCAGCAGCAGAGTTGTGGGCTGGTCTTCCTCACACTGACTGACAGGGATCAACACCTCTAGTGCACACAGAAAACCCATCACCTGGTGCAGCAGCAGAGTTGTGGGCTGGTCTTCCTCACACTGACTGACAGACATCAACACCACTAGTGCACACAGAAAACCCATCACCTGGTGCAGCAGCAGAGTTGTGGGCTGGTCTTCCTCACACTGACTGACAGACATCAACACCACTAGTGCACACAGAAAACCCATCACCTGGTGCAGCAGCAGAGTTGTGGGCTGGTCTTCCTCACACTGACTGACAGGGATCAACACCTCTAGTGCACACAGAAAACCCATCACCTGGTGCAGCAGCAGAGTTGTGGGCTGGTCTTCCTCACACTGACTGACAGACATCAACACCACTAGTGCACACAGAAAACCCATCACCTGGTGCAGCAGCAGAGTTGTGGGCTGGTCTTCCTCACACTGACTGACAGACATCAACACCACTAGTGCACACAGAAAACCCATCACCTGGTGCAGCAGCAGAGTTGTGGGCTGGTCTTCCTCACACTGACTGACAGGGATCAACTCGAAGAACTGGGCCCTAGGGTGAAGCAGGTACCTGCAACAACAAGACAGGAGTAGCAAGGATTCTGACCAGTTTCCGAAGCGTAGGAAAGTTAGCCCCTACGTAGCAAAGCTAGGAAGGTGTTTCAGTGATACCACTACTGCTACGTAGCAAAGCTAGGAAGGCGTTTCAGTGACAACATTACTGCTACGTAGCAAAGCTAGCCGCTAGGTTAGCTACTCTAGTGGCCTAGCAACTGGAATGTCCTCTTTCAATCTACACTGACTGCAATAAATCACCATTATACATGTACCTACCTTGACGGCAGTGAAGCGGGCCAGATGTTGACTCCGATCAGACCCTCGGACGCCCCGTAGATGGGGGAGTAGAGGGGCACGCCCTGCAGAAACGTCTGCCTCAGCCTGTCCCCGTACAGCTGAAAGGTCCCGCTGTCCGTGCACAGCACCACGTGCAGATCCTGCCAAAGCCGCTTCCCCACACCCTCCACCCCTCCCTCCATCGCGGCCCGGATCTCCTCCGCACGTTCCGGATCTGGCGTCAGTAGAGCCTCTAGTCTGGATCTCACTTCCGGCGCCAGAGCCAGTTCTGAGTTCAGAGTCCCGTTTTTTACGTCGTTGATTAAAGTGTCCGATTCCTGCTCTAGTGTTTTAAAAGCGTTGAAAACCAGTGATGCGAAATTCGCCTCGATCATTCCGATGTGGCGATCCCTCAGCGCAAATAATAAATGAACATACAGCGCTTCCGGTTCGCTCAGAATCTCGAAGGCTGGTTCAGGCGTGGAGTAGATATGCAGGAGACCTTTAGAATCTGAGGGTGATGCCGAATTGGGGCCCACTTTGATGCCTGACTCAGACATCCTCCATGTGGGGTTATAGAAAATTTTGAAATCTTTGTTCAAATGCGTGGAATCCGGGAAAGCGTCGACCATGCACCGGTACAGCACGGAAATGCCTTCGAGAAAAAACACGGCTCTTTGTTTCTTCACCATGGGGATGACACTGCCGGTGCCGGACGTGCCGGAAGTGACGGCAAAAACGACGGGTGTGTCGCTGGTGAGGACCTTGGTTTCTCCTGCCATCATCCTGTGGACATAGGGCTGGTAGTGGGGGTATCGCGTCAAGGGGTGAGCCTTCATGAAATCCTGCACTGTTTTGATGGCAGCAAAGTTGTATTGTCGGCCGTAGTCTGTGTCGGCGTTGTCCTCAAGCTGTTTCAGAAGGAATTCCTCCTGAGCTTTGGGTACGTCTTTTGTGGCAGACTCCAGCTTCCTCTGAAAATGAACAAGATTTGAATGAGGGGAAAACAGTCAGTGCAGTGAGTGTTGCGATAGCACAAAATGCAAACATCTATTTCAGAATTCACATTATAAGGCTTAATGAAATCTTTACCATCAGCTGAGGAAAGGAAGAAAGAAGGAAGGAAGGAGGAGAGGAAGGAAGGAAGAGAAGGGAAGAAAAGAAATCAAGGAATGAAAAAGGAGGCAACATTGAAAAAGAGAAGAATGTAAGCCAATATAGAAACAAAATGAGACAGAAAGAAAAACACAAAGAAGCAGATGGACAAATGACAAAGACATCACACCCACCTTTACAAATCGAACAAAAAGCCCCCTGTGGGGATACCGGGGGGTCTTTTGTACAAATAGTGTCCCCACTTCTGGAAGTTCTGTGTTTGCAACACTCTTTGACTGCCTTTTCCCTGTGCTTACTGTCATCTACTATCTTTCTGCCTTACTGGTCCATTCTCCTGCCTTTTCCCTGTGCTTACTGTCATCTACTATCTTTCTGCCTTACTGGTCCATTCTCCTGCCTTTTCCCTGTGCTTACTGTCATCTACTATCTTTCTGCCTTACTGGTCCATTCTCCTGCCTTTGTTCTCCAGCTGAAGACGGACATGCTGGGCCTAACTATTTCTTAATCAGGTGCATATTAATGGCAGCATGACGCATCTGTACTATAATTGACAGGAAACTGAGCGAGCGATGAAGAAGAAGAACAAAAAAGAAAGAAAAACTACATCCTACACTCTGGTAGTGATTCAAACAATAAATGAAATGGATGCAATTTCAACACATTACGAAGCCTACTTGAAGACTTGACAAAACCTACCTGAAGACTTGACAAAACCTACCTGACAAAACCTACCTGGAGACATGACAAAACCTACCTGGAGACATGACAAAGCCTACCTGAAGACATGACAAAGCCTACCTGGAGACATGACAAAGCCTACCTGGAGACATGACAAAACCTACCTGACAACAAAACCTACCTGGAGACATGACAAAACCTACCTGGAGACATGACAAAACCTACCTGGAGACATGACAAAACCTACCTGGAGACATGACAAAACCTACCTGAAGACATGACAAAGCCTACCTGAAGACATGACAAAACCTACCTGGAGACATGACAAAACCTACCTGGAGACATGACAAAACCTACCTGGAGACATGACAAAACCTACCTGGAGACATGACAAAGCCTACCTGGAGACATGACAAAGCCTACCTGGAGACATGACAAAGCCTACCTGGAGACATGACAAAGCCTACCTGGAGACATGACAAAGCCTACCTGGAGACATGACAAAGCCTACCTGGAGACATGACAAAACCTACCTGGAGACTCAAAGTTCGTCTGACCACCGCTCTCTCTCTCTCTCTGCCACAATATTTACAAATCTTCACTCGAACTTGAACTTCTTCCGCAAAAAAAATGTTGACTGATTGTCATCATCCCACGGGACGGACGAACAATCATTTTCAAAAGACAGTAAAAACTGTGGGACAATTCTTTTTAACAATAATAAGAAATAATTTACACCTTTATTTTATTGTGTGTGTGTGTGGGTGTGGGGTGGTGGGGGGGGGGTATGTGTGGGGTGGTGGATGTGTGTGTGTGTGTGTGTGTGGGTGGGTGCGTGTGTGTGTGTGTGTGCGTGCATGCGTGTGTGACAATGGTCTATGCTTCAAACTGAGGGTGGTGGGGCCGAGTGAGCAAATCTAAAGGATTATGGGTCAGGCGTTCAAATTTCCTTCGGTTTTGTTTTGTTTTTAGGGGGAAATACTGTACCGGTACTCTTACCTTTCTCACTCTGTCAACATTGTGCATGTCACTGGGGACCTCATTTCCATTAGAAGAGGTTAAGGCGATGGAAGGAAAGGGTTAGTGCTAATGGTACCAAGCCTTAGAGACATCACAGCAAAGACACAAATTTCACTGACCCTAATTCATACATTTAGAGAGGAAGGTGGCACAGTGGTTAAGACATTCGCCTGCCGATTTCAATGCGTGACTGCAGCGCGAATGACCCGGGTTCGAACCCCGGCCTCACCCTTTCTTTCGAGTTCGGATGGGGACTTAAAGCTAGTCTGACCCGTGTGCTTTACGCACATAAAAATTCCACTGCAGTTAATAGTCGGCAGGAACAGGGAGAAATCCTGCTGCCTGGTATGGCAAAATTGATAGCCAGGTTTCCCAAGTCTGCCCCAACCTCCTCCTCACCCTGCCCCCCCCCCCCCCCCCAAAGGGGTAGGCGCTGCGCTTGCAGTGATGCGCTCTCCGGGGAAGAGCAGCCAGAATTTCAAAGATTTAGTGTCTGTGACTAGAACATACCAAATACCAAATATATGGGTATCATGGAACCTTAACCTGTGACAGAAACTTTCAGTGAAAGAAGACGGGGAGGGGGAGGGGGAGGGGGAGGGGCATTAGAGTGGCTTAATAAAGTCTGCACTTACCTTTCAGTATTTTCCTGAACATTCCCATTCTACAGTTCCACTCTTCCTGGCCTGAAATCAATCACAATGGATTCTTCTAAGTATTGTAGCAAATTTGTAATAGCAATAAGGAAAGTTGGAACAGCACTGAAGAGCAACAACACTGCAAATTTAACCGATTATTTTTTCATGCTTCTTCGGTTTTCCAGGTGTCTGTCTGTCTGTCTGTGTGTGTCTGTCAGTGGCAACTATAACGTCGGCTTTTCCTCAGTATCTAAAAGGCATTCATAAAAGGCTTTGCACACATAGATGTCTATGCAAGCTTTCAAACATTATTGATTTTGATAATTAAATACTTAAAACAACACTGTAAACAGATAACAAACAGATAACAAATTAGATTAGTGGGTTAGAGAGTATTGAATCGGCAACATGAGTTAAGAAAGTCATCAACAGTGAATGCCTCAATAGCTCATTGCGCTGAGCTTTTGTCTCTCATGCGAATATTCCGAGTTCGATTCTCGGCAAGGGCACTTTTTTTTTCTTAGTTGTATCCATTAACGATAGTTTCATTTCACACACACGCACACACACATGCACGCGCGCACACGCATGCACACACACAATCTATCATTTTATTTTTTTGCTGACACACAATTCCTGACTACAAAACTAACTTTCATTCAGATTGCTAGCAAAATAAAGTCATCTTCATTAAAGCTGGGGACTGTTGAACACAGCCTGTTGAAGGCTTTGCCTCTTGTTTTCGTTATCTCACCTTCTGATAAGATGCTTATGTTTTCTATGAATGATTGAATTTGTAAGTCTTTTATGTAACATTATCAGATTATGATTATGGATCAGGCAAAACATAGGTTTTGGAACTTACAAAAAAAATGATGAACTAACATTAAGTCTCCTAAAAATCAAGCCATTTTCGTACCTTTCACACTTCTATAAAGTACATTTGGGGCTACAGGGGTGGTGGTGTGTGTGTGGGGGGGGGGGTCCCTCCCTTTCTTTTTTATTTGTGTGTGTGTGTGTGTGAGTGTGTGTGTGTGTGTGTCCGGAAACGGGTACTGCTTTTTACCGAAAAGAAGCGAAAAGAACCAAAAAGAACCGAAAAGAACCTTTTTTCCTTTAAGTTTAATTTTCCAACATTTATAACAATTTTTCAATCTGAATATTTCGGAACTCCATAGCATCATCATCATCGTTATCATCGGCCTCATTTTCCATCAATCATAAAATTAAAAAATGTCTCAAATTCTTTGGCTTTGCATGCCCTGCTCTCATGGTGACCTGTTTCGGTTTCCAATCCAGTCTATGCCTTGGTGCGTTCGGGTCAAAGTCATGGGGATCAGTGTGTTCTGGGGAGCTGTCGGTGGACGGTCGTGGTGGCGCCCTCGGAGGAGGACCTCACTCACGCTGGCTCCGCGACTAAGAGAATAGTGTCGTCAGTAGGGGGCTTAGTAGGTGGTGTCCTGAACAGGCTCCACTGAACTCCACCGAAGTGACTCAGCAGAAGTGCAGTGTCTCCTCGGTTGGTTGCCTCCTGACGGCCTAACATAGATTCGCTCCCCTTGGACTGCTGGTCTCGGTTTCTGCGACTTGAACAAACCCGGGTGTAGCTGCGAATTGGGATTCGGAACGAGTGGCGTGTGAGCAACGCCACTGTACAGCCCAGAAGACGGGACAGCAACAACAAAAAAAGAAAAAAGAAAAAAATCTGAATATCGGCAAAAAATGTCATTTGACTTCTTTTCGGTTCTTTTTGGTTCTTGCTTCTTTTCAGTAAAAAGCAGTACCGTCCGGAAACCCTATAAACAAACCCACCCACCCCCAGATCCGCCCCTGGACATTATTATGGATGTAAAGACAGTGGGACGATCCTGGAAGTACTGCAATACCAGGAAAGTCCAGAGTTTTTAAACAATAAAGATACTGACATAGGCATAGTATTATGTAAGAACAGTGATGTCACTGATGTAAACACAGAAATTCACAATGCAGTGCAAAATGTGCGTGCGTGTGTGAGTGTGTGTTTGTGTGCGCGCGTGCGTGCGTGTGCGTGCGTATAGTCTATACTATAGATCGTTCTATTTCGGATATTCTATTTCTTAGCCAAAAAAAACCTATTTTCTTTTCTTTTTAAAATAAAAGATCGTCTGCTAAGGTCGTAAGGAGAATAAATGAGTTCTTGCTTCTTGCCTTCTTCTTCATATGTCCCATAATTATGTGCCCACCCGGGTCGAGAGGACGTAAAACACCTTGAATTGTGACCTTCTTCTTCTTGTTCTAGTTCTTCGCTCCGTCAGAAAGCTTGGTTCAATGAAAGTTTAAAAAGCTTGTGAAGGGTAGCAAAATACATCTTTGCACCATAAAAATTGTGCTTCTGTCAAAAACAATACCTTTAGTCTGGACCAAACCTTGATAATAAACAGCACAGCAGAACGTGTACTTCAACTTACATCGTGTTGGATAAAAAACAAAACACCACACTGTTTTAGAGTAGCCTCCCTTGAGCACAGGCGCCTGCACTTTTGAGTTGTTTGTAATACAGTAATGCGATTCAAGACCTCATAAAGTGGGGAAGGGGGGGGGGGAGGTACGTGTGTGTTTTTGAGTCAGTGTGTGTATGTGTCTGTATAATATTGTCTGTGTGTGCGTTTGTGAGTGTGCTTGCAAATGCATGCAAGTGTGTGAGTTTGTGTGTGTGTGTGTGTGAGGGGGTCGGCCCAGGCCCGTTGTGTCCCAAGCCTGATATGTCCTACGTTCATTTCAGCCTCTGTGTGTGTGTGTGTGTGTGTGTGTTAGAGAGAGAGAGAGAGAGAGAGAGAGAGACAGAGAGGCTGAGAGAGAGACAAAAAAATCAAAACCTGAAACAACAAAATTTTGCCAGGACATCTTTGGTGTGTTTTTGTGAGACATGGAAAATCTCAACTTTTTTGAGTCAGTGTGTGTATGTGTCTGTATAATATTGTCTGTGTGTGCGTTTGTGAGTGTGCTTGCAAATGCATGCAAGTGTGTGAGTTTGTGTGTGTGTGTGTGTGTGCGTGTGTGAGGGGGCCAGCCCAGGCCCGTTGTGTGCCAAGCCTGATATGTCCTACGTTCATTTCAGCCTCTGTGTGTGTGTG
The DNA here is from genome assembly GCA_017654935.2 of Phymorhynchus buccinoides. NCBI lineage: Eukaryota > Metazoa > Mollusca > Gastropoda > Neogastropoda > Raphitomidae > Phymorhynchus > Phymorhynchus buccinoides. Next base: position 1,917,116 of record CM065691.1, on the reverse strand, counting down.
TGTGAGGGGGTCAGCCCAGGCCCGTTGTGTCCCAAGCCTGATATGTCCTACGTTCATTTCAGCCTCTGTGTGTGTGTGTGTGTGTGTGTGTGTGTAAGAGAGAGAGAGAGAGAGACAGAGAGAGAGACAGAGAGGCTGAGAAATTTAAAAATAATAAAAACCTGAAACAACAAAATTTTGCCAGGACATCTTTGGTGTGTTTTTGTGAGAGACATGGAAAACCTCAAATTAACAAAAGTTTGAAGGACACAATAGTAAATTTTGTCCTCTTTTTTTTTGAGAGAGAAAGAGAAAACCTCTGCAAAGTCAGTGTGTGTGTGTGTGTGTGCGAGCGTGCGTGCATGCATGTGTGTTTGTGTATGTGTTGGTTGTTTTTTTGCGTTTCCTTTGACATCTTTGTTAAAAGAATTTTTTTTTAAAAAGTTCTGTACAGACAAAACTGTGTGTGTATGTGTGTGTGTGTGCTTCGAACAGAGCAGACTTACAGCACACACAGACACCCCCAACACACACACACTGTGTCTTACATTATACACACTGGTTGCTGGTACGGTAATCATACACACATAGTGATTTTTTTTAATAAACACAGCAGCATAGGTGATTTATGTGATTGTTAATATTTGGAAGTTGCGTTTCAACATGAAGTGTTTGTAAATTGTCCTACATTTAATTGAAGTTTGTTTTGAACACACACACATGCACACACACACAAACATGCACGTGCGCACACATAAACACTTTTTTGTTTTAATTCATGACAATTTCTTCTTATAAATAGCATCCATAATAGCTTTCACAAAAGGCAGGAAATATGCAAAATTGACAATACAACCATTTAGCTAAAGCTAAGCGCATGACACGATTCTTGTTCATACACACACACATCCATGCACACACACACACATATGCATGCGTTGCACACACACACACACACACACATGCGTTGCACACACACATACACCTTATTTACAACAATTTTCCCCCCTAGAAATCTCAGATTGTGAACAAGAAGCCTTTAGCCACAACACGGGGACTCCCTCTACTATCACCTCACTCCTCCCACAAACAACCATTCCCTTTGCTATCACCTAACTCCTCCCACAAACAACCATTCCCTCTACCATCACCTTTCACATACTCATAAGTTATTGAGTACATTATGTTTCTCTCACAGACTGTGCTAAACCAATAAATAAAAATAATAAGAAGATTTAACATTTACTGCTTACACTCATCCCTCACCAGAACCAGAACAATTCTGTCCAACATCCCCATCAAGAGCCGTTCTAAACAATAAAATTTAAAAAGATAGCAAGACATTATCCGCCACACCAGGAGTAAGATCACAGTGACTAATTTCTCTACTGCCACCTACATCTGCCAAAGGGTTCAACTTTTAAAAAACCACAACAACAAAAGAACTTAGAAATCTAAATAAATGTGAAATTAATTATATAACAAGAAAACATCTTATAAACATACTTCCAGTTCAGTTTGTTCTCGCTCTCACTTTAGTATGGGCCCTTTCAAAGACTCGCCTTATTGGAGTACCGTATGTTACGGACTACAAGGTGCACCTGATTATAAGGCGCACCCCCCAAATTTTACACAAAATTCAGATTTTGTTATTATAGTTTCTTACTATATTATCAGTCACATTATAAGGGGCAGGGCCCTCAGTCTAGGAATAATGTATCGCCTTATAGTCCGTAAAACACGGTAGTTGGGAGTACAATACTTAAAGAACTGGGAGTACAAAAACAGCAAACTCAAGATACCGACAGACGGCATCACATCAGAATACAGGATCATGTTTTCATCCATCTCCATCGGTAAACATCTCTTAAAACCAACCACCAAACTGGAACATAATCTTGTCTACCTTTTTCTTACTTTCCAAGATCTCAAAACAGCCCTAGCAAGCCTTTAGCCACGACATGGGGACTGAATTTACTGCACCACAAACAACCATTCTCTCTACTATCACCTAACTCCTCCCACAAACAACCATTCCCTCTGCTATCACCTAACTCCTCCCACAAACAACCATTCTCTCTACTATCACCTAACTCCTCCCACAAACAACCATTCCCTCTACTATCACCTAACTCCTCCCACAAACAACCATTCCCTCTACTATCACCTAACTCCTCCCACAAACAACCACTCCCTCTATCTATCACCTAACTCCTCCCACAAACAACCATTCCCTCTACTATCACCTAACTCCTCCCACAAACAACCATTCCCTCTGCTATCACCTAACTCCTCCCACAAACAACCATTCCCTCTACTATCACCTAACTCCTCCCACAAACAACCATTCCCTCTGCTATCACCTAACTCCTCCCACAAACAACCATTCCCTCTGCTATCACCTAACTCCTCCCACAAACAACCATTCCCTCTGCTATCACCTAACTCCTCCCACAAACAACCATTCCCTCTGCTATCACCTAACTCCTCCCACAAACAACCATTCCCTCTGCTATCACCTAACTCCTCCCACAAACAACCATTCCCTCTATATCACCTAACTCCTCCCACAAACAACCATTCCCTCTACTATCACCTAACTCCTCCCACAAACAACCACTCTCTCTGCTATCAGAGTATCACCTAACTCCTCCCACAAACAACCATTCCCTCTGCTATCACCTAACTCCTCCCACAAACAACCATTCCCTCTGCTATCACCTAACTCCTCCCACAAACAACCATTCCCTCTATCACCTAACTCCTCCCACAAACAACCATTCCCTCTACTATCACCTAACTCCTCCCACAAACAACCATTCCCTCTGCTATCACCTAACTCCTCCCACAAACAACCATTCCCTCTGCTATCACCTAACTCCTCCCACAAACAACCATTCCCTCTGCTATCACCTAACTCCTCCCACAAACAACCATTCCCTCTGCTATCACCTAACTCCTCCCACAAACAACCATTCCCTCTGCTATCACCTAACTCCTCCCACAAACAACCATTCCCTCTACTATCACCTAACTCCTCCCACAAACAACCATTCCCTCTGCTATCACCTAACTCCTCCCACAAACAACCATTCCCTCTATCACCTAACTCCTCCCACAAACAACCATTCCCTCTATCAACTAACTCCTCCCACAAACAACCATTCCCTCTATCACCTAACTCCTCCCACAAACAACCACTCCCTCTACTATCACCTAACTCCTCCCACAAACAACCATTCCCTCTACTATCACCTAACTCCTCCCACAAACAACCATTCCCTCTACTATCACCTAACTCCTCCCACAAACAACCATTCCCTCTACTATCACCTAACTCCTCCCACAAACAACCATTCCCTCTATCACCTAACTCCTCCCACAAACAACCATTCCCTCTATCACCTAACTCCTCCCACAAACAACCACTCCCTCTACTATCACCTAACTCCTCCCACAAACAACCATTCCCTCTATCACCTAACTCCTCCCACAAACAACCATTCCCTCTGCTATCACCTCACTCCTCCCACAAACAACCATTCCCTCTACTATCACCTAACTCCTCCCACAAACAACCATTCCCTCTGCTATCACCTAACTCCTCCCACAAACAACCATTCCCTCTACTATCACCTAACTCCTCCCACAAACAACCATTCCCTCTATCACCTAACTCCTCCCACAAACAACCACTCCCTCTACTATCACCTAACTCCTCCCACAAACAACCATTCCCTCTATCACCTAACTCCTCCCACAAACAACCATTCCCTCTATATCACCTAACTCCTCCCACAAATAACCATTCCCTCTGCTATCACCTAACTCCTCCCACAAACAACCACTCCCTCTACTATCACCTAACTCCTCCCACAAATAACCACTCCCTCTACTATCACCTCAATTCCTCTTAAAAAACATCCCTAGCAAAACATCGGCGGCCAAACCGGGAGTGAGCTCCCCTTTCTGCACCATCCTCTCCAACTGGGGGAGGTTCTGGGCCACGAAGGGCTGCTGCTGAAACTCGTGCAGGATGCGGTGGTGGATCTGATTCCACAGCCACACTTTGACCTGCCGCTCGCGCTTCCTTTTCAGTTCTCCCGCCTCGGTGGTTTTCCGTCGGTAGTCACACATTCTGTCCCACAGCTTGTCCACGCCTTCCCCCGTCCGCGAAGATATCCTCAGCACCTGCCGCATTCCAAGGTAAAGGAAGTAACTGTACCACAGATAGGCAAAAAGGAAAGGTCACAGTGTATAAAAATGGTAGTCACAATCTTCTCGGTGAAGCTCGGGCTGCTCTTACCTGAAGAGTGCAGCGCTTTTTTTTCCTCTCCAACTGGGGGAGGTGGGGGCCACGGGGCTGCTGCTGAAACTTGGGCAAACATACCGTATTTTTCGGACTCCAAGCCATACTTTTTTCCCAGACTCACACCCCAGCGCCTTATAATATGTCTAATGAAATAGTCAGAAAATATAGCATCAAAATCAGGTTTTGGGGGGTGAGCCTTACAGTCTGAAAAATATGGTAGCTATTAATGTGGTTTATACCAAGGTAGAGGGACTCTCTGTGCTCAGCAATGTGGTTTATACCAAGGTAGAGGGACTCTCTGTGACCTGATCAATGTGGTTTATACCAAGGTAGAGGGACTCTCTGTGCTCTGATCAATGTGGTTTATACCAAGGTAGAGGGACTCTCTGTGCTCTGATCAATGTGGTTTATACCAAGGTAGAGGGACTCTCTGTGCTCTGATCAATGTGGTTTATACCAAGGTAGAGGGACTCTCTGTGCTCTGATCAATGTGGTTTATACCAAGGTAGAGGGACTCTCTGTGCTCTGATCAATGTGGTTTATACCAAGGTAGAGGGACTCTCTGTGCTCTGATCAATGTGGTTTATACCAAGGTAGAGGGACTCTCTCTGATCTGATCAATGTGGTTTATACCAAGGTAGAGGGACTCTCTGTGGGGATCAATGTGGTTTATACCAAGGTAGAGGGACTCTCTGTGCTCTGATCAATGTGGTTTATACCAAGGTAGAGGGACTCTCTGTGCTCTGATCAATGTGGTTTATACCAAGGTAGAGGGACTCTCTCTGATCTGATCAATGTGGTTTATACATGGGATGATCCACAAGTCTTGACACTTGGTCTCTAACGGCCGTGTTTATTGCTCGAAACTTACCATTTCTTTACAGTCCCTCGAAGTACTCTCCTCCTCTTTCCACACAAAGTTGCAGTCGGGTCAGCCAAGAAACAAAGGCATTTTGATACTCCAGCAGAAGTATGGTGTCCAGCTGTGATTTCACCGCTTTTCCCAAGTCCTGTATCCTTGAAAACTTCTTGCCAGAGAGGTTTTCCTTCAGAAGTGGAAATAACCAAAAGTCACATGGTGACAAGTCTGGACTGTAAGGTGGATGTGGAAGAACTTGGACAGATTGCTCTTCTAGATAGGTCATGGTGACCTTGGCTTTGTGAGCACTGGCATTGTCATGCAGGAGCATTGTTTTGCTGGTACCAACAGTTGGGTGCTGCTCACAGACAGACCCAGCCACTTTGGGCAAAACTGTTCCAACATAATAGCTGGCAGTGAGTGTGCATTTCTCTGGAAGTATGTCGACTGCTACTGAGCCTTGGGTGCTGAAAAAAATGGAGAAAAGCCTCTTCCGACTCTGAAAAGATGGACGAAGAACAACTGGTCTCTCCTGGTCAGCACTCACCCACGCCATATTGGACCGCTTGCTTGGGATGCCATAAAATGAGATCCAAGTTTCATCTCCGGTGACTACGTCACATAACCACTGTGCCACCTTCCTTCCGATATCTGCACATCCATCTGCCTGAACTTAAAACCATGAATGGACAAGGACCCATGCATGTTCTTGATCAGCATCACCTATGCAGTGCAGTGCAGCAAGGCCCACCAAAATAGCACAAATCTCAGAAGAACACTCGGGTGAAGCAAAAAATAACAACATAAAAGTAACATCTAAAATAATGAATGGAGAAATAGGAGACAGGACAAAGAATACTTTGACAGAAAATCCACTTTTCAGCATAAAAACAGATCAGTTAAGAGCGTTGCATATGAAAGTTGACAGATTTCCAGCAAATGTAAATGAAAAGCAACCCATTTCTGCCTTTCCTCGATGTCAAGGGGAGAGAATTGCACATCTACTTATTACCCACCCTGGGTCTCCACACCAGGGAGCGCTGTTTCATGAACTTGAGGGCGGAGAGGTACTCCCCCTGGATGCGACGGGCTGCAGGCTCTAGGTCACCATCGCTCTTGTTGACCACCACCAGGTCTGACACCTCGATGATACCTCGCTTGATTCCACCACCAGGTCTGACACCTCGATGATGCATCATAAGATGGTGAATAATCATCATCATCATAATCATCGTCACTCTTGTTGACCACCACCAGGTCTGACACCTCGATGATGCCTCGCTTGATTCCTGTGAAGTAAGATGGTGAATAATCATCATTATCATCATCGATATCATCGTCACTCTTGTTGACCACCACCAGGTCTGACACCTCGATGATGCCTCGCTTGATTACTGTGAAGTAAGATGGTGAATAATCATCATTATCATCATCGATATCATCGTCACTCTTGTTGACCATGTTGACCATGACCAGGTCTGACACCTCGATGATGCCTCGCTTGATTCCTGTGAAGTAACAAATGGTGAATTAATCATCGTTGTTATCATCATCGATATCATCGTCACTTTTGTTGACCATGACCAGGTCTGACACCTCGATGATGCCTCGCTTGATTCCTGTCATCATCCATTTACATTTCATAAATAAATAAAAATAATTTTCTGTCTGTGCGTGTGTCAGTACATAAACATAAAAGATTGGCCGTAGAGCCCGAGACCAATATAAAACATCCTCGATCAGCATCACCCAAAGAAAGCAGACATACTAACACAGTACAATGCAAACCTTCACCAAGGTAACACTCGCACCCATGGGATCAAGCCAACAAAAGCAGATCGATGGACCATTCGCCGCCGTGGTGTAGTGGTTAGCGTCGCAGACTACTGGCTGGGAGGTCTTGGGTTCGAATCCCATCAGAGGCGAGGGTTTTTCGGTCCTGGACCGACTCCTACCCAGAGTGAGTGGCTATGGGCTCAATGGGAAGACTTAAACCACACAGTCGAGCTTCATCCGCTTAACGGATGCGATTCTGAGAGTGTTGCTCTAATTTCAAGATCAACACTGCAGGTGTCTGTAGTTCTCGGGCCTGGTTAACGCTGGGATATTATTATGAAAGGAAGCATTGAATACAGCCCTGTCATGTAGTCTCAGACCGATACGGAACTCCATAGCATCATCATCATAATCATCCGCCTCATTTCCATCAATCATTAAAAAGAAAAATGTCTCAAATTCTGTGGCTTTGCATGCCCTGCTCTCATGGTGACCTCAGTTTCAGTTTCCAATCCAGTCTATGCCTTGGTGCGTTCGGGTCAAAGTCATGGGGATCAGTGTGTTCTGGCGAGCTGTCGGTGGACGGTCGTGGTGGCATCCTCGGAGGAGGAACTCACTCGCTGGCTCCGCGACTAAGACATTATTGTCGTCAGTAGGGAGCTAAGTAGGTGGTGTCCGTATGTTAGATCAGAACAAGTTCCACTGAACTCCACCGAGGTGACTCAGCAGCAGTGCAGTGTCTCCTCGGTTGGTTGCCTCCTGACGGCCTAACATAGATTCACTCCCCTTGAGCTGCTGATTTCGGATTCTGCGACCTGAACAAGCCGGGTTGTGGCTGTGAATTGGGATTCGGAATGAGCGGCATGGGAGCAACGCCACTGTACGGTCCAGAAGATGGAACAGAAAAAAAAAGTTTGATCCTTCAATGAAGCTCAGAGTCAGACCGATTCCTTCAAACAGTCATGTGACAAATTGTTGATGTTGTTGTCGTATCCTGACTTAAAGACTCCAGGGATCATCCCAACAGCCGAAGGACTTGAACATTATGATACAAATGCACCAGCTAGGGATGAGAACATTACGTGTGTGACTGTTTTTAATTTAAATTACTGTGCCACATGGGCAGCCACACTCCGACTTCGGAGGAATGTGACAAATTAAAGTTTGGACATTTTAACAGCAGTGCCCACATTTATTTTCACAGAAAAGATAATCAATCAATCAATCAATCAATCTATCAACCAATCAATCGATCACACCCTTTTCTTTCACGGGTAAACATGGACATTGCTATGTCAATATTGCTATGGATTATACAGACAGCACGCACACACATGGGCACACAACAGAAACACACTCACATACATACACACATCCTCTCTCTCTCTCTCTCTCTTCCTTTCCCTCTTTCCCGACAGCCGTAAATTGTTTTTCAATTCTTATATCCAATCACATATTAACTATGCTTCTACACTATGGGATTCAGATAGTGGAAAGAATCTAAAACCTTTATTTAGTTTGTACAGGCGTGGTCTTAAGTTGATCCTTCTGAAATCATCGTCCATTACTCATACGGACTATCAGCACCTAGGAATACTGCCTCTACAATGGAAACTTGAATATAACAAAGCCATTTTCATGTTTAAAATAATGTCTGATCGCGCTCCTCCTGCTTTAAAACAAAAATTTGATTTAAACCTCGTCCGCAATGTTCTTAAAATCAAAGTACCTCTTCCAAGAGTTGATCTCTTCAAGACTAGTCTGTTGTATTCGGGCGGTTGTTTGTGGAATACGATTTTAGCTTATTTTAATGTTCATTCAAGTCTCAATGTTTTCAAGAAAAACTACCATAAGCACCTTATGATCAAACATATAAACAACATCACATATTAATCTCTTATGTAGCTTCTGTTTTAAACGTTTATTCATGACATGGTTAATTTGTACATAAATCTTGTTTCTAAACATGAGGTTTTTGTTGTTGTTTGTTTTTTGTTCACTTTAAGGGGGGGGGGGGGGGGGGGGGAGAAGGAGGAAGAAAGTAATTCCTTGTGTTTTGATGATGTCATACTCATAATACATTTGTTTAGATTGATTTTTTTTTTTTCTTTCCTCCACAATGTATTTCCTGATTCTTGTGAATTCAATTTATATTAGTTCATATGATTACTGTGCTGTGTGCGAGGTTGGTGGTGGGTGGGGGGAGGGTGGATGGGTGTATGAATGTGTAGTTGTTGGGTTTTTTTTTGGTTTTTTTTGTTTTTCCCCCCTTGTTGCTTTTGTTCATTAATTGAAGTTTAATCATGCTTTTCTTCTTTTGTTTCGAGGGCAAGATGTAAACAAGCCCATTGTGTGCTTATTCTTTTCCCTCAATAAACAAATGTTTCAAATGTTTCTTTCACACACTTTCTCCATCACTCTCTGTCACGAATTACCTTGAAGTTCGTCTCCTCCAGCCGGGGGTATCAACAGACAAAACATGTCACGAATTACCTTGAAGTTCGTCTCCTCCCGCCGGGGGTATCAACAGACAAAACATGTCATGAATTACCTTGAAGTTCGTCTCCTCCCGCCGGGGGTATCAACAGACAAAACATGTCACGAATTACCTTGAAGTTCGTCTCCTCCCGCCGGGGGTATCAACAGACAAAACATGTCACGAATTACCTTGAAGTTCGTCTCCTCCCGCCGGGGGTATCAACAGACAAAACATGTCACGAATTACCTTGAAGTTCGTCTCCTCCCGCCGGGGGTTTCAACAGACAAAACATGTCACGAATTACCTTGAAGTTCGTCTCCTCCAGCCGGGGGTATCAACAGACAAAACATGTCACGAATTACCTTGAAGTTCGTCTCCTCCCGCCGGGGGTTTCAACAGACAAAACATGTCACGAATTACCTTGAAGTTCGTCTCCTCCCGCCGGGGGTTTCAACAGACAAAACATGTCACGAATTACCTTGAAGTTCGTCTCCTCCAGCCGGGGGTATCAACAGACAAAACATGTCACGAATTACCTTGAAGTTCGTCTCCTCCCGCCGGGGGTTTCAACAGACAAAACATGTCACGAATTACCTTGAAGTTCGTCTCCTCCCGCCGGGGGTTTCAACAGACAAAACATGTCACGAATTACCTTGAAGTTCGTCTCCTCCCGCCGGGGGTTTCAACAGACAAAACATGTCATGAATTACCTTGAAGTTCGTCTCCTCCCGCCGGGGGTATCAACAGACAAAACATGTCACGAATTACCTTGAAGTTCGTCTCCTCCCGCCGGGGGTTTCAACAGACAAAACATGTCATGAATTACCTTGAAGTTCGTCTCCTCCCGCCGGGGGTATCAACAGACAAAACATGTCACGAATTACCTTGAAGTTCGTCTCCTCCAGCCGGGGGTATCAACAGACAAAACATGTCACGAATTACCTTGAAGTTCGTCTCCTCCCGCCGGGGGTATCAACTAAAACATGTCACGAATTACCTTGAAGTTCGTCTCCTCCCGCCGGGGGTATCAACAGACAAAACATGTCATGAATTACCTTGAAGTTCGTCTCCTCCCGCCGGGGGTATCAACAGACAAAACATGTCACGAATTACCTTGAAGTTCGTCTCCTCCCGCCGGGGGTATCAATAAAACATGTCACGAATTACCTTGAAGTTCGTCTCCTCCCGCCGGGGGTATCAATAAAACATGTCACGAATTACCTTGAAGTTCGTCTCCTCCCGCCGGGGGTATCAACAGACAAAACATGTCACGAATTACCTTGAAGTTCGTCTCCTCCCGCCGGGGGTATCAACAGACAAAACATGTCATGAATTACCTTGAAGTTCGTCTCCTCCCGCCGGGGGTATCAACAGACAAAACATGTCATGAATTACCTTGAAGTTCGTCTCCTCCCGCCGGGGGTATCAACAGACAAAACATGTCATGAATTACCTTGAAGTTCGTCTCCTCCCGCCGGGGGTTTCAACAGACAAAACATGTCACGAATTACCTTGAAGTTCGTCTCCTCCCGCCGGGGGTATCAACAGACAAAACATGTCACGAATTACCTTGAAGTTCGTCTCCTCCAGCCGGGGGTATCAACAGACAAAACATGTCATGAATTACCTTGAAGTTCGTCTCCTCCCGCCGGGGGTATCAATAAAACATGTCACGAATTACCTTGAAGTTCGTCTCCTCCCGCCGGGGGTTTCAACAAAACATGTCACGAATTACCTTGAAGTTCGTCTCCTCCCGCCGGGGGTATCAACAGACAAAACATGTCCACCATGTCTGCTACGGTGAATTCCGACTGGCCCACACCTGTAGGCATGCAAACAAATCTTAAAATAATTTGCCTTGCAACAGGTGCTCTTTGTTATGTGTATTAACTTACAACCGAAATTGCTTTCCAACTACGTGGTAAAGCAAAGTGATATTATGCATACATGCTCGGGAAGGCCTCCTTTAGGCACACATGAAGTTACATGAACATACCAGTCCAAATAATCAAGATAATTAAAAAGATATTTTGAGATAATCAGATATAGATAAAAGGGAAGGAACGCACTATAAACGGTCAGCAATTACCCCCCTTTGACCATAGTGACTTCTTCCTTATCTCCAGCCCAACCATCCTCCCCATGAACTGGGTACGCGCAAAGCAGGTACTTAAAACGCTAGTGTGCATAAAGCAGGAATGTACGCAAACACACACACATGCACACACACACACATATCTTACACACACACACACACACACACACGCACACTAATGTTTCAATGAAAACCTACCCACAGTTTCCACCAGAATAAAGTCAAACCCCGCCCCTTCACACAGCGTTATCGCCTCATTAGTATTCGAGGCCACGCCCCCCAGCATTCCTTGCGAAGGTGAAGGTCGTATAAAGGCCATAGGATCAACAGACAGGCGCGGCATCCGTGTTTTGTCGGCAAGCAGAGAGCCTGAAAAACAGATACTTTGAAACTGCCAGCAATAGAATAAACGTGACACCAGGCCATCACACGCCTATAATTACATCCCTTTGCAATCCCTAAGAACAGTAACAAAGAACAATTTTCAAAGAATAACTCTAGGGAGATGCAAAGAACAATAACTTTGGAGATCACGTTTCACCTTATATTAAGTATGGCAACAACCCCACTGGCGCATTTGGTCTCCTTGACTGGAGTAAAAAGCATCCTATCCCTCCACAAAGGGCATCATGTCACTCAAGTCCACAAACAGTTTCAGGAAATGCAACAGCACGGTATAAACTTTAAACGCCTCTGTGCAGTGGTTCATAAGACACTGCCCACTGCACCGTAACAGTAAAGCTAATTGAGTAAAAAACATACATGGAAATGAATCATTATCGTATTTTTCTGACTATAAGGCGCACACTTATAAGGCACACCCCAAATTTTACCCTAAAAATGTGTAGGTGATGCGCTCTTCGGGGGAGAGCAGCCCGAATTTCACAGAGATAAGTCTCTGTGACTAGAATATACTAAATACCAAAATATAAAAATCAGATTTTGTTATAACTAGTAGGATTCCACAGTTATACAGGGTAGAATCCTATTGTTATTGTACACATTCTTCAGCTTTCTTCTTCTTTTTTCCCTTTCTTTTCCTCCCACATTTTATTACTGTTTTTTAGTCATATAAATGATACGGTGCAGGGGTCTCAGTCTAGGGAAAACGTATCGCCTTATGGTCCGAAAAATAGGGTACATGCACACTAACACAACCTCCCAGGTGGATATAACAAGGGTACATGCACACTAACACAACCTCCCAGGTGGATATAACAAGGGTGCATACACACTAACACAACCTCCCAGGTGGATATAAATAGGGTACATGCACACTAACACAACCTCCCAGGTGGATATAACAAGGGTGCATGCACACTAACAACCTCCCAGGTGGATATAACAAGGGTGCATGCACACTAACACAACCTCCCAGGTGGATATAACAAGGGTGCATGCACACTAACACAACCTCCCAGGTGGATATAACAAGGGTGCATGCACACTAACACAACCTCCCAGGTGGATATAACAAGGGTGCATGCACACTAACACAACCTCCCAGGTGGATATAACAAGGGTGCATGCACACTAACACAACCTCCCAGGTGGATATAACAAGGGTGCATGCACACTAACACAACCTCCCAGGTGGATATAACAAGGGTGCATGCACACTAACACAACCTCCCAGGTGGATATAACAAGGGTGCATGCACACTAACACAACCTCCCAGGTGGATATAACAAGGGTGCATACACACTAACACAACCTCCCAGGTGGATATAACAAGGGTGTATGCACACTAACACAACCTCCCAGGTGGATATAACACGGGTGCATGCACACTAACACAACCTCCCAGGTGGATATAAATAGGGTACATGCACACTAACACAACCTCCCAGGTGGATATAACAAGGGTGCATGCACACTAACACAACCTCCCAGGTGGATATAACAAGGGTGCATACACACTAACACAACCTCCCAGGTGGATATAACAAGGGTACATACACACTAACACAACCTCCCAGGTGGATATAAATAGGGTACATGCACACTAACACAACCTCCCAGGTGGATATAACAAGGGTGCATGCACACTAACACAACCTCCCAGGTGGATATAACAAGGGTGCATGCACACTAACACAACCTCCCAGGTGGATATAACAAGGGTGCATGCACACTAACACAACCTCCCAGGTGGATATAAATAGGGTACATGCACACTAACACAACCTCCCAGGTGGATATAACAAGGGTGCATGCAGTGACCAAGGCATTTGCCTGAACTTTCCATCATAACCCTCGCTAAAACGGTCAACTTAAGAGCAATAAGAATTAAGAGCATGAGAAGAGCCCTATCTTCAGGCAGACCACTGCCTGAACCAGCATCAAATTGCCTGAATTCAGGCTTCAGGCAGACCCAGATGCACCCCCGATATAATTAAGCCAAGACATAAGGAAGAAACCCCTCAGGCCACTCCCTACCTCCTATAGTGCTGGATGAAGAGTCCACGGCCAGAACGGCGACCCTGTGACCCCTGATATAATAATAATTAAACCAAGACATAAGGAAGAAAACCTTCAGGCCGCTCCCTACCTCCCGTAGTGCTGGATGAAGAGTCCACGGCCAGAACGGCGACCCTGTGACCCCTGATATAATTAAGCCAAGACATAAGGAAGAAAACCCTCAGGACGCTCCCTACCTCCCGTAGTGCTGGATGAAGGGTCCACAGCCAGAATGGCGACCCTGTGACCCCTGATATAATAATAATTAAACCAAGACATAAGGAAGAAAACCCTCAGGCCGCTCCCTACCTCCCGTAGTGCTGGATGAAGGGTCCACGGCCAGAACGGCGACCCTGTGACCCCTGGATGTCAGGTATTTCCCAAAATACTCGATGAACGTGCTCTTCCCTGCACCAGGGGGACCCGACAGTCCTGGTCAACAAAAACAAAAAGCAAAGCCTTCAAGGCTCACTCGTTTTGTGTTTCCCTGTCGATTTATTTCAAACGCTAGATTGCTCATCTCAAATTTTACGCATTGGACTGTAGAGGGGAAGTATTGTTTTTTATTTTGATCTTGTTGGTTTTTTGTTCCTTTTGTTGCTTGCTTTTTTCTCCTTTTGCTGTTTTTTTGTTTGTCTGTGTTGATAAAGGCGCATTCGCCAAAATATCCAGAAGTTTTGTTTTGTCTCTTGTGAATAAAATAACGTCACTTTACACTTGTCGTGTAGTTGTTTGTTTGTTGTACATTATCTCAAAACTTTATTAAAAACACACACATGACAGTAGTGATCATGACACACACACACACACATGTACGCACACACACACACACACACACAAGAAAAGATTTTTATTACAAAGAAACAAAGAGAGTGCATTTATATAAACAAACATATCGATGATCCACCTCCTTCAACGGTCATTATCAATGATTTCAACAGGTTTTTGTCTCATACAAGTCACACAATTTATGGTCCAAAGTACATGAAAATACATGTGTGATGGCACAAAAAACATAAACAGTAAATAAATAAGACCACAGATCAAATTTAAAATGGAACATACAGCAAACAAACAACTACACGACAAGTGCAAAGTGACGTTATTTTATTCACAAGAGACAAAACAAAACTACTGGATATTTCGGCGAATGCGCCTTTATCAACACAGACAAGCAATTAAACAGCAAACATCAAATATAGCAAAAGGAGCAAAAAGTAGGCAACAGAAGGAGCAAAAAATAAAAACACACACATCAAGATCAAACTAAAA
Source organism: Phymorhynchus buccinoides (assembly GCA_017654935.2). NCBI lineage: Eukaryota > Metazoa > Mollusca > Gastropoda > Neogastropoda > Raphitomidae > Phymorhynchus > Phymorhynchus buccinoides. The sequence goes on along the minus strand of CM065691.1, from coordinate 1,901,883 downwards.
ACAATACTTCCCCTCTACAGTCCAACGTGTAAAATCATACAAGCAAAATTCAAGTGCACACAAACCGCAGGCTCCCCCTCCCCTCTACCGACCCCCCTCCCTCTCACACATAAGAGAGAGAGAGAGACAGAGAGACAGAGAGGGTGGAAAGAAAGAAAGAGAGGAAAGAAAGAGAGAGAGAGAGAGAGAGAGAGAGAGAGAGAGAGAGAGAGAGAGAGAGAGAGAGAGAGAGAGAGAGAGAGAGAGAGAAAGAGAGATAGAACACCAAGTCTTGAGTGAAAATGATACACACACACACACATGTGCACGCACACACACACACACACATAGTTGCTAATATGTAAATGGTAGTGATAATGATAATCTTGAAATGCAGTAGAGGTGAAAAGCGAGTCAACAACTAGTGAGCGCTTCTGGTCACACACCTGGAGATCCCTATCCCGGCCTATATTACTCCCCTTAGTCAAATCAGAAGCAAATCTATTTTTTTCTGCACGCAAGAGACTAGGATACTGCCTCTTAAAAAAACACTGCCTGGTGTCAAGGGCTAAGGACAATAAGTCTACCTAAATCACCCATTTTTCTATAGAAAATCAATATAAGAAACACTGAAACACAACAAGCCGAATTAATGGTTGTGGGCCCTGGAGAGAAGAAAAAAAAACTGACCCACGCGGAAAGACTGCAGCCCTCCTGCCGACTGTTCATTCCCAGCCTTCAACGTTCGCATGACGCGCGTCAACAGCAGCTGAGCCTGCTGTCGCCTGGAGGCATTCGTCGACTCCACCAGAGTGATGGCCCTTGCCAACGAGGCGCGATTTCCCTCCAACACCCCTCGGCACAACGCTTCTGTTGACGCTTCCAGCTTGACCTCCCCTAATACATCCTCCACAGATTGTAAAGATTTCGCTGCCAGGGAGCTGAATGAGATGTTTCTTTCTGATGTTCTGAATGTAGGCTGAATCCAGTGTCTGTCGTGAAATGTCTGGGAATTTGCAGGATGGATGTGTGATGACGCCAGTGTTTTGAGTCCATGGGATGTGCACGATCGCTGCAGCAGCCATTTCAGGTGGAAACTGCAGTAAAACTGGCAGCACCTTCGCAGCATGATTGTGGCGCCCAGTATCGCTACAACATTTTGGAACAGCTCATCCAATTCCTGTAATAAAAGAAAAATACAATAATTAAATATAGAAATTTTTTAAAAATCAAGAGTGCAGTGGAATCTCACCTCCCTTGAAAAATCAGCCCCCAAAAGGTCCTATTACAGTAAAAGGGAGGGGTCCTAATAGGGAGGTAGGACACTCAGTAGTCTGGACATGGTAGGTAGGTAGGTAGGTAGGTAGGTATAGGGACAGGCTTCAGCCTTCAAGCCTCGCGGCTTATAAAACGTCCCATCCATTTGAAATTTATTTTACATGTTTGCATCTTGCATGCTGTAAAAAGCACGATTTCAAATCAATCATCAAAATCAAAAAATATACGACTAAAATTTTTGTTGCTGTCCACATTTTTGAATTGGTTAGTTGATTGTGCTCTTTTAAAGTTAGGTGGCAGTGAGTTCTAGAGGTTAGCAACACGGTTACTAAAACAATGATTTCGTTTGTTAGTATTATAACGTTGAATCTGTACCTTACCATCTTGATTTCTAGTTTGACTGTATCAGTGTATGTAGACAGTAGACACTGAAAATAGAGACTCAAAACTTATGTCATCTAAATTATTATATATACCTGAATGAGATCTCCTCTTACACCTCTTCCCCTTAATGAATGTAAATTTAACAATTTTAACCTCTCTTGATAGTTTAAATCTCTACAACATTTAACAGTTTTTGTTGCCCTCCTCTGCACTCTTTCAATAGCCACGGACTGTCGCTTCAGGTAAGGGTACCATATTGTATTGCCGTATTCCAGATGTGGACGGACCATAGACTTGTACAACAATAAAAATGTTTCCTTGCTTAGATAAGTGAAAGTTCTTTTGATTAACCCTAACATTTGGTTATCTTTGTTGATAGCCTTTTGAATGTGAGCATCAAATGAAAGCAAATTATCAAAAATAGCTCCTAGGTCTTTCTCTTCTGGCAGTTCTGCACATGGTGTTATATTTTGCACATCTTTATCAAGCTTCACACTATATTCCTGCTCGGGATTGTTTTTTCCTATACATTTTCTAAGTCAATTTGGATTATATTATGTTCTGATGTCTGATTATAGATCTTACTCATTCTTAGTGTCATCAGCAAATATTTTACATGTACTTTGAATATAATTTGGTAAATCATTTATGAAGACAGTAAATAAAACTGGCCCAAGGATACTGCCCTTTTTACTGGATTTTTTCCGTTGGCGTTAATACCAGAATTGGGTGCCTGCCAACGTACTTCGGACTAACTATCTGACAACCAGCTTCCCTCTCTCTATCTCTGTTTCTCTCTCTCTCTGTGTCTCTCTCTCTCAATAATTTCTTCTCTGGCCTACTTGAGGCCCTTTCTTCCGGCAAGAGTGGTTGAGCCTCCCTGGTTCCGTGGCAAAATAATCAACGTGATGATTGTGGCCACGCACAGCAAAGAAAAAGAAGAAGATGCAGATGCCCTGAGGAATACCACTAATTACATCAGTGTTTGTAGAGTAGGGGGGAAATCGGTGAACAATGTTTTGTCACATCTTAGAGGGAGTCTTAATAGGGAGGTTCCAGACTTCCACTGTAGTACAGCAACAAGCCCCTCCTTCCATCCCCCTCTTCACTAATGGAATGACCCTCGAGTAATACCCTCACCCTTTACAAACGTCATCATGTTGCTCAGAACAGAACATGTCAGCTTTGAACAAGTTAATATTAGTATAGTATAGTTATATTATAGCATAGTATAGCATAGATAGTAGTAGTAGTAGTAGTATATTATTTTTGTGTGTAGATTATAGTGCTCTCCCCAGTTTTTCCCCCGCTGGCGTTTATATCCAAGTTGGATTCTGCCAGCGTCGACCCATCAAGATCAAGATCAAGATCAACCGAGCTTGCGGTGCCCGTGGACACTAGTATCATCATACTATCATGGCATCATCATCATGGCATGATGATGATAACTAGTACTAGTGTCCGCCCGCAAGCTCGGTTTGTTCCCAAACGCGAGTAGATCATGACACACACAAAAGGAGCAAAAAGTACAATAAACAATAAAAGAAGGCACAAACAATAACAGTATTGATGAGGAGTATCTCAAACAATATTCTATGATGAGTGATCGTGTCAAACAACAAAACTTCAAAGGCAAACCAAAAGTGAAAGGAACCGAACTTCCACAAGGTTGTTCTTATTTTTCTCATTTCTCAAACCTTTCACTTCAAATGGCTCGAATGAAGATGTTATGGCGTATGCACACAGTATGTGTGCTCTTTGGTAACATGCAGTTGAATACCACCATCACCACCCACCCCTCTTATCTCTCTCTCTCTCTCTCTCTCTCTCTCTCTCTCTCTCTCTCTCTCTCTCTCTCTCTCATGAGTTGTTTTAGTTTTTGTGTGTTTTTTTGTTCACTTTAAGGGAGGGGGGGGGGGGGGGGGGGAGAGAAGATGGAGGAAGAAAGTAATTTCTTGTGTTTTGATGATGTTATACTCATAATGCATTGTTTAGATTGTTGTTGTTTTTTCTTCCTCCACAATGTATTTCCTGAATCTCGTTAATTTATATTAGTTCATAAGATTACTGTGCTGTGTGCGAGGTTGGTGGGTGGGTGTATGGATGTGTAGGGTGTTTTTTTTTTTTTTGGGGGGGGGTTTTGGGGGGGGGGGGGGGGTGGGGGGGGGTCCTGTTGCTTTTGTTCATTAATTGAAGTTTTAATTATGCTTTTCTTCTTTTGTTTCGAGGGCAAGATGTAAACAAGCCCATCGTGTGTTTATTCTTTTCCCTCAATAAACAAATGTCTCTCTCTCTCTCTCTCTCTCTCTCTCTCTCTCTCTCTCTCTCTCTCTCTCTCTCTCTCTCTCCCGGCTAAGCGTCTTCGCAGACTGACGCTTTGTCCATTAAAACATCAGTATTGGCAGAAGTGTGACGGACAAACTGGACAATTTAGAATATCTCTGGATAGCATAATTATGTTCAATGTCCTTTCTGATTTTGAAAGCAACACGTACCTTTTCTAGATTATAAGATTCAAAGGTGTGCCTGAAAAATGACCTGAAAGGCCACATTGACCACAGGTAGAGACAGTGCAATCAACTGTTGAAGAGATGCAATCTACTCTGACAAATCTCCAATCAACTGTAAATTCCTTAATGAAAGAAAACATGTCACTCAAATCTTCTCTGGGTGCAATCCATTAGAACATTGGACACATGAAACGAAAATCTCGTTCAACTTCATGTGGATCTATTCAGTGTGATTTGCCCCTAGCAGGTGAGTCCACACAGTGTAACTTGCCCCTGGTCAGTACTGCAACACAGTGTGAACTGCCCCCACCCAATGACAATAATGAACAGTCAGAGACACCTCTCCTAAATAGTATAGTATAGTAGAGGGACTGGCTTCATCAGCCTAGGCCTCGCGGCCTATGAAGCGTCCCCTTCGTACTTTTCATAAATATGGGTTGCGCTTGCGCACTCATAATTTCCATTCAAATTTATAATCATAAAATAATTTATAAAATTTTTGACAACTGTCTAGAAGATTTTTAAATAATGTTATATATTAAAGTTGTATCTCAGCACATGGTTACTTTCTCTTCTCCATTGCATGCTGACAAACCGCAGCCAAAGTATCTCAGCACATGATTTCCCTCTGTTCCCCGTCACAACCAGTCAATGCCCCCCCCCCCCCCCCCCCCCCCCCCCCCCCCCCCCCCCCCCCCCCCCCCCCCCCCCCCCATGCCCCCCCCCCCCCCCCCCCCCCCCCCACCCCCCTCTCCAGTCCTCGTCTATATATTCTCCTTCACATAAAACACTGGTGGCCAGGCAAACCGCACACCTCATGCATGCACAGCATTCACCCTATGACAATCAGGATGAAATTGTGCAGGTACAGCTCCTACCAACAATGGTTGTGATGTCCTTTTGGACACAACTCATCGTGGTAATTCTGACTCCACTCAAAAACGAGGACCGTGTCTCAGGTGTCATACGTACCCCCCAAATCTTCTTCCCTACTTATTGGTGACTCTGTTACGAAGTAGGCCTACGTAAATCCGACTGGTCACGGTGTTGTACCCTTGGGAAAGATACTTTACTCCTATTTCCTGGTCTTTCGGATGAAAACCGAGGTCGTGCATGTGTGCGAACGCACGCACAAGAGTCTTGCGCGCACGTTAAACCCCATTCCATTATTCGGTACGAGTAGGCCGTGTGTGCCGGTGGAATGGATGACACGAACTCACAATTATTAAGCATGCATCCTGTGCGCCAATAGCAGTCTAAACGAAAACTGACTTTGGGCGTGGGGCAGGATAAACATCCCCAATCGGAAGAAGAAGACTAATCCAAAGAGACTGGAAACACACGATGACCCCATGTTTAAGATATGTGTTCCTGTATCACTGAGTTCAGCACCTTATTCAGTGGTTAAATGATTTAGATGGTCATGATCATGTCAACACCCTGATTGTGCATGTAGGAGTAAATGACTGTCCTGCTGGGCCCATTCCTACAAAGGAGTGGCGTGAACTCATTGGTCTATGCAAAAAACGATTCCCATCTGCCTATATCAATGAGCTCTATTGTTCCTGCCTATGGTAGGCATCACTCATTTGTACAAATATGCAGGTTGATTTGATTGACAACCACAATTCCTTTGTCACACTTAAAGGCCTCCCTTGCAAAGCATTGTACAATGACCACATCCACCCCAGTCCTAGAGGGGGACAGCATGCCTGGCCATAAACATCAAGCTGGTTCTCCCTCAGTCTGGGCGTTCATTTGTGGACGACCGTGTCAGCAATGCTGGTAACTCCTACTTTGCCCAAAGTGATGATGAAAATGATGTTTTACGTCCTCTCGGTCATAGACACATATGGGACATTTGTAAATACAAAGATGATAGGAACAACTGGCTGCAATGCCCGGAGGCAGTGCAACGTACACCATTAAAGTCCAGAGAAGCTAATTGCCCAAAATGATCTTTCTGTATCCCGATATGACAAAAAGCAGAACATGAGAAATAAGGTATTTCAAACATTGTCATACTACAAAAGGATTTATTTTTCTAACAGAGTTGCTCTTATTTCCAGTAATGTCCACCTGCCATTTATCGGCAATTATTGACATATACAGGGGTTCAAAGACGTCTTCTTCCAGTAATGTCCACCTGCCATTTATCGACAATTATTGACATATACAGGGGTTCAAAGACGAAGATGCGCAGCACGTACGGGATGGGATAGGAGTTAAGAAATGTATTAGATAATATAAAAGATAGGGTAGGTAGGTGTAGGGCTATTTATAGGTCCATCAGCCCTTTTTAAGCTGTGACGAGGTAATGGGTCAAAAGGCCAAGTCCCTAGGGAAGACTTTAGAAAATTTGCCTTTAGCCCACTTCTCTAGGGTATGGGAGATGAGCAACTTTCCCGGCCCCTTTTCATCTAATAAATTTATATTTGTGCCCGGGTTCTGGCTCGTATGGTTGTAAGAAATACAAGTGGTTGAATTGCTCTAAATGGCAGACAGAGAGAAGTAGGGTTTTACATGAAATTACAAGACTCCCACTCTCATCAGTCTGACCAAAGGGTTCAGGATTATTTGACACTTGTATTTTATTTACTCCCAAAATCTGCATAAGATTATGCAACAATAATAATAAAGCAGCTCAATGGCGCCAAAACAAAATATGGATAAAAAAACAATGAAATCCGAAAGGATTCACAAGACTTTTGTCTTTCTATAAGGTTCGCCCCATGCCGGAAGGGTTACTAATTATCTTTAGTGTCCGTAGGAAAGTTCAAATGATTGGCGCAGTCAGGTGGACTTAGCTGTTTGAAGTTCTGGGCTTGCTCGTCAGGTGAGAGTAGCTCCCAGTCGTTCCGGTTACGGCTTCGCGGGATGGCACGGTTCAGGCGTGGTCTCCTCGCGGATTCTGGGTGCGGGTCGTCTTGGCGACAGTCCCGTCTTGGTGCGTGGTGGAGTCCGGGATGATCTTCCGGCCCACGATGCCCTGCTGATAATCACAGGAGAAGGTGGATGTAGATCTCTATGGCTTAGAGACAAGGGGCTTCAGTCGGCAGGGAATTAGTGAATCCCAACCGGCTTGAAGGCTTCCCTTGTACAATAGCACTACATGTAGTTAATAAATAAACTGAATTTCAGTTAACAAACTGAGATCAGTAAAACATAAAAGGTGATCAAGACAACATCATTCTCCATCCAACACCTGGAAAGGAATGGTATCATAAAGTGCAAGATTGCGGCCCATAGGTTTCCTACTAAAAATAGTGCAAGATTGCGGCCCATAGGTTTCCTACTAAAAATAGACAAAAGGGTTAGTAGGCATAAACTCCGGTTCTGGTACCAAAAGTGTTCAAGTCAAAAACACACACACACAAATAATCAGTGCACATAAATAGAATAGAATGTTTACCACTTCTTTTCTATAGCATATCTATCTACTCCTTATTCATCATTGAACATAGGATCTAGATCAAAACTAGAGTCAAACAAACAACCAGTCTCAATCACCAGTCATCAATAAGACTTACTAGGTGGGCTATTCTGGCTGGGAGAGGTGTTGCTCTAGTCAGTTTCAGCGTCTTGTGTGAAAAACTTTTTCTCACTACGCCAATTATAGCCTTCACTTTCAAACAATGAAAGCCTGCTATTGGTTTATAGCAGTCGACACGTCACAAGATGCTGTTCTAAATGTACCGAACAATCACGCGCCTATTACATCCTTATCACGTGCCGGACATTCAAATCCTTCTCGTGCTCGGAACGGCAAAACCATCTTCAAAGGGAGATAACCGTGGTTGTCACTTTCTTGTGATGGGTAATGACACGGTGTCTTACAAAGGGAACCGACTCTTGATATCACTATCTCGTGATGAGACGGTAGATAAGGGGGGGGGGGGGGTGAAGGGAGATAACCTCGGTAGGTGGTATGTGCTGACCGGGGAGACAAATCGGACTTGAAAGGGACCAATCCCTTAATCGGCATTCTTTAGATGGTGGGTGGCAATTAACGTGGCGGCCGGACAGAGAAAAGAAAAGGAGAGGGGGGGGGGGGGGGGTAGATAAAGAAAGAGGGGTCGCGCGGGACACTTACGTCACATAAGCCCCTTCTCAATGAATTTGAACACAAGTTAAAGTTTTACGTCCTCTCGGCCGAAGGCCATATGGGACTATGTTTGACTTGTGACAAATTGTTTAGTGGTTTGCGTCTCCTCAGTAAACTAAGACTAATCAAAAATAAATCTTTAAGAGAATGGCTTTATATATCTTCAGTTTTCTTTAGGCAGCCAACTTCATCGTGTTGAAGATTGTGCTTATTCATCGAAACATTTACTTTAGCATGAATGCAACAAATACTTGTAGCGGTGCCATAGCCGATGAGGTTTAACTGAGGCGTGGTTACCGCTAGACCTATCTGTATTAATAAAAAATCGGGACTTTACTGGTTTCGTACTGCCTCCGGGCATTGCCTCCAGTATTTTTCCCACCATATTTGTATTTACAAATGTCCCATATGTGTCTGATTCAGACCAAGAGGACGTAAAACACCATTTTCGTCGTCGTCGAAACATTTACATTTTGTTTTCAAATTTGGGTTTTCGTCCAAAAGATTTTTGAATTCATTAATGTTAGGTGCATTATTTATGTTAATCGGTAGATCATTCCACATCTAAACAACACGGTTAGTATACATAAAAAACCCATCCGTTTGCGTTAGTTTTGGATCTATTAAGAAGCAAATTACCATCACTATTTCTTGTTTTATCTACTGTACATTTTATGAAAAAGTCATTGAAATTCATAGAATCAAGATTATGCACAATTTTATATACTTGAATTTGATCCCCTCTAAGCCTTCTTCCTTTTAAAGATGGTAACTGATCTTATGAAGTTTTTTTAGAGGAGCTCAAATGAGAAAAATTATTTGGATTTTTTTAAAAGGCAGGATAATGGGCCAATATGTCAGAAAGATAGTAGATGATAGAAAGCAAATGGAAAAGGCAAAGAGTCAAAGAGAGTGGCAGATTAGAGGAAATTACAAGCATAGAACTTCCAGAAGGTGAGGGAACTACTTTTTACAAAATATCCCCCCCCCCCCCCCCGTAACCCCATGGGGAAAACAAAAAACAAAACCAAGAAGGTCTATACTTTATGAAAGAATTGACATCCAGAAGGCACTATGACAACTCCCACTGGTATCGACTCGGATATCCATACGTTATCCGGACGGCTCCAGACGGCTCCGGACGGCATCTAGTAGGACCGATTAAACCTATTACTTGATTAGCTTTACTGGTTAATACCTTCTGTATTATGTATATGAAATTTTCGGAACAATCTTCCCAAAGTTTCAGATAAGGGTAAGACGGGATAAAAAGCCCATGGGCGGGTAAGAAGCCCATGCCAATTATCTCATGAAATAAAGCACATTCAGTCACATTTTGCCCATGAGACAAGTGTTAATGTTTAGCATTCGTCTCATGGGCAAAATTGACTGAAATTTGCTTTATTTCATGAGATAATTGGCATGGGCTTCTTACCCGCACCTGCAAGGGCTTTTTACCCCGTCTTTCCCATACTTTTGTTTGATTATCACAGGAAATCACAGGAATTCTTCCGACAATAGGCCTTCCTCGGCCTCTGACGTCGGCTCCCAGTTGAAAACTCGCGTTGGGTGATCTTCTTCTGTATTATATTTGAAAGGCTCGTTGTGCCATAGTTTGTCCAATCGTGCCTCAAACGATTTAACCGATTTATTTTTTATCTTAAAAAACTTGCTCAGACCAAAACATAAACAAAAAGACAATATTGAGGGGACGATTTACAGGCCGCGAGGCCTAGGCTGATGAAGCTGTCCCTACCTACCTACCTACCTGCAAATAGTAGACCCCCTCTAGGCCCACACTGCTGCGTAAATAACCTGCTAACTGGCGACCTTCACCTCTGCGACCTAGTGGAAGGAAAAACAACTTTTGGGGTTGAAATTTGATGACATTTTCTGAATGATATAGGAATCTAATGCTTTAGGTCGTATATGCTCATTTATAATGAGGAACAGAAGTAATTCTGGCATACGTCTGGATTATTTCCAGCGCCTGGTGAACCGATGCATTCTGAAGTATCAGGTACAGCTTGATTGACGTCTTCTTCTAGTTGATAGTTCCACTTCAAGGCACTTGGCACTTGCACAAGTTTCCACTCCAGTTAGATTGTCAATTTCTTACCTTTTCAGTGGTAGTAACTTACAACTTTGATGTGATTATATGGGTCAAAGGCTATTTCTCGTAACCCATATACTGGTTTCATCATTTTCATTTAAGATTTGTTTCTTCTTCTGATCTTCGACTGGTGGTGGCCAACACTGTCACTAGGCGTTCAACTTCAACTTCAAGACTGCACTTGGTCATCTCCAAACATGGAACACTCAATTTTTAGAAACGTTTTATTTGTTGTATACATGTTTGACGGTTTAAGGTTTTGGTTAGGGTTAGGGCTAGAGTCAGTTTAATTTCAGTCTTTCAGATTGAATGGTTAAAAGATACACATTCTAAAGTTTCGCTAAAAACCGACATTCTCACGCGAATGGCGTCACTTTCCATATTTGGAGATGACCAAGGGCAACGTTGAGCGCCTTGTGTGGCCAACTTCGTTTGATAGAACTTGGGGGGAGGACAAAGAAAACGAAGCAGAGGAGTAGAACAGATAATAATAAAGAATAAGCAAATAAATAATTGTTTTAGAATATAGAAACTTGTGACTATTAGTATTACTACTAGTACTACTAGTATTAGTATTATAATAGTCTTCTACCAATAATGTCCACCTGCCATAACCGGCAATTATTGACGTACTGGGGTTCAAAGAATTATGCTGTGCGGGGGTGGGGTGGGTGGGGGAACAAACCTAGATAAATAAGAGGGCACGTAAGACCAGGCACCCCTGGCTAGACCGAGAACATCCGATCCCACATGTATGGAAAAAAAAGTTTTAGCGGGTTTAACCTCCCCAGTCTTCTGAACGAGGAGGCGCCGTGGCCGGTTGGTTAGAGTCGCTGCTCGTAATCCAACAGGTTTGCGGGTGCGGTGGGTTCGAACCCGGCTGGTGACGGTGTTGTATCCTTATGAAAGATACTTTACTCCTATTTCCTGGTCCTTCGGAGGAGACCTAAAACCGAGGTCCCATGTGCGAACGCACGCACAAGATCTTGCGCGCACGTTAAAGCCCATTCCACTATTCGGTACGAGTAGGCCGTGTGTGCCGGTGGGTTGGATGACACAAATTCACATAGCATGCATCCTGTGCGCTATTAATGGTCTGAATGAAGACCGGTGAGTGCGGAGCAGGATAAACATCCCCAACTGGAAGAAGAAGAAGAAGAACATATCCCCCATGGACATCCCCCTCCCCCCCTCAAGGTACCCCTATCTCACTCCGCCCCGCGTCAGTTAGTTTACCTCTTGGAATTTGTCTCCTGGCTTATTTTCCCCCACCCCCATCCCCTGGCTGACACACTGAAAGAGTTATTTGTGGATATTTGGTTCTATTGATTCCAGACTCCTGCAACCGGCCTGATCATGTCACGGACAAAAACCAGCAGCATGCACAGTTTGGTGCAGCAGACTTGTTTTCCTTACCGATTTGTCCGTAATTATTACGTTTTGAGATCTACGGTCAGTTGCTCTCTCTCAGCAACAAAATATTCTGCATTTCTGCTGAACGAGTGAAAAAAAATGAAGAAGAAATTGAAAGAAGGCATAGTGTTTGAACCGTACTTGACATTGTCATCAGCTATCAAAGCTAGTGATGTCCCTTGAATCATTCTGTACTTCCGGTGGGTTCGCTTCTGTTTTACAGTCCCATACCGCCATTTTCTAGGTACAATCGCAATTCAGAATTGGAGACATGTATGCCGGAAAAAACCCACACGCAAGTGGATGATTCTGACTCGGATCCTGGTGTGTTTGAAGGCAATAAATTTTGACATGTTGAAGTTGGGTTTAGACAGGAAGTTACAGTGTGTGTGTATGCTGCCCAGCCCCTCTGGGAGCTTTTTTGTGTTTAACTCGCTCGGCACTGGCCGATTGCTTCCCCTTACAACCGTTCGGGACTGGCCATTCAGTTCTAGGTTTGAAAACATATCACCACAAAAACGTTATGTAAAGTTAGGGACAAATATTTTCAGAGAAGATTACCAACACCATGCACTAAATGATCATAAATATCAGATTCCGTACCTTCATCATTTGTCTCCTAATCGTATTGACAAAAACAGCTTACACATGTATAGAAAGAAGGAAAATTTCACATTCCGATCTTTGAATGTCCTAACCCCACCCCTGCAGCCAAAACTGAAAGTAAAGTCTGCAATGATTGGTTGATTTCAAGAGAAGAAAGGTAAAATCAAACTGAAAATAGATTATGACGTGACTCTTGAAAGCTGGATACACACCAGAAATCAAAACCTCTTAAAAACTCATGAGCCTGATCCAGCTCACTCATCCCAAACGGTTCTGCAAGCCATGAGCCGGCGGCTCATTCGTCCTGAGTGAGTTATCCAGTCAAGAGGGTTATGCCCCCAGACCATTTTGATTTTGCCAGATTGGCTCTAAGTCTAACAATTCTCCTTTACATTTGACCATTTTTGAATGATTTTAAAAAAAAAGTTATCCAGCAGTCAATGGGTTAATTTCTTTGAGTGAGTGTGTCTTAAATGGTTCTTTTCCAGAATCCAGCGACAGGGCTGATCGTGTCGCGGACCAACAAGGACCAGCAGCACAGCTGGGTGAGGGACAATGTCTACAGCATCATGGCCCCTGCATTGAAAGGGTTAAATTGTGGTGTTGATCTGTTTGTATTGCTTTCAGAATCCAGCGACAGGGCTGATCGTGTCGCGGACCAACAAGGACCAGCAGCACAGCTGGGTGAGGGACAATGTCTACAGCATCATGGCGGTGTGGGGCCTGGCCCTGGCTTACCACAAAACAGCCGACCTGGATGAGGACCGCGCCAAGGCCTACGAACTGGAAAAGGTGATGTTATGCCGACATCTCATTTCTTTATTTCGTAACTCTCGGAACTGTCATACTATAGGGATACAAAAAACATTGATGAGTTCTTGTTGGTTTCCTAACAGCAGAGGTATAAACTATAAATAATAGTACCACTACCAGAGTACCAGGACTCCCAGTATTATGTGATTTTGCAGTTTTCAGCGAAAATTAAAAACAATTCAGAGAAAAGTGTTATTTTCTTGTATGAAAGGGACCGAAGAAGGATTTACAACACTTGCTGAGCAATGAGATCCTGGGTAAGCGTTGCTTCATGAATCTCTGAACTTGTCTTGTGTAAGTATTATCGTGCTCTGACATCAGATCTGCAACACTTGTTGAGCAATGAGATCCTGGGTAAGCGTTGCTTCATCTCTGAACTTGTCTTGTGTAACTAGTATCTTGCTCTGACATCAGATCTAGTAAAGTCAGCATTATAAACAAACAGTTAAAAAAGAAGAAGACTGAAAACATATATGAAGAACTTTCAGCTAAGATGCAGATCAACACCCCCTGTCACAGTCTTGGTTCATTGTGTTTTTCCGCCTTGCCTTTATCTTCTACTATTAGCGAATGCATGTTGCTAAATGTATGAACATTACGTTAGATGCAGGAAACGATAGAGGTTTAGGTGGTCAATCTGCATTAACCCTTTCTCCGCCAGACATTTTTCAGCAAAAAATGTCCATTAAACTTGCCTGGGTAGAGAAAAAAATCTGTAATATTGGAGATTCCTCTATTTAAAGCAAGGCCTATCCTTACCTCCCAAAATGAAGAGAACAGGGTCTTTGGATAACAGACCCGGATTTGATGCCTTTTAGTGACATGGGTGTTAAATCATTGTGGTGCCAAAATGCGACGTTGGCGGTGAAAGGGTTAAGAAAGGCAAGACTGAAAAAATGGAAAGAACCGAAAAACGAAGGAGGGGTTGTCGATCTGCATCTGCTGAACTTTCTGTAAATTTCATAGCTACAGTACTCCCCGTTTATAGTAAACTCGGTTATAAGAAATTTCACTTACACTTACAGTAAAGGAAAGCACTGGTTCCCGGCCAAAGGTCTACTGTTTTATTACTAAATAGACCTCGGATAGTAGCACGGTTATAATAAAAAACCTGCTATAGTAAAGTTACTTTTGGTTCCCCACACGACTGGCTCCTCGGTTACAATTAAAAAAAAGTCCTCTTCGTTATAATTAAAATTTAAAAAAACTCCTATAGTAAAGTCATTTGTGGTTCCTCCCCTTTACAATAAAAAAAATTGTCCTCTTCCTGACCTTTGTAAATACGTCATCAATGTATACGTCACAGTTTCACTACTTCCTCTACCCACCTTCATCAACGAAATTGAAAGGCACTCAAAAACATGTTTCTTTCCCCTCATTACTTAGTGTGAAAAAATAAATCCCCCAAAAAAATATATATACAGCCGAATCCGCTTATAAGAAACTCGCTTATGAGAAAACTCGCTTACAATGAAGCAAAACAAATTTCCCTGCCGAACTTCTTTTTTCTTATCTATGATCAAAACTGGGATATAAGAAACTCGCTTATAAGAAAACTCGGTTATAAGCAAGCAAAGTTTTTCTCCCATCCGCAATGGTAACTTGGATATAAGAAAATTATGTCATACAAGAGAGTTGGTTTGCAGTTCATTTTCTTATAAGCGAGTTCTATTTACTTATAAGCAAATTACCATTGACAACATTGTCTTAAAGACCCCCCAGATCACGAGTCAAAATCACGGGTTCCACGTGTTTTCCTTCTTATAGCTGGTACAAAATCTTGTTTTGACCAGGTTTGACTCCCATACAAATGCCCCCAAATTGAAAACGAAACATTTTAAAGAGCATCCTCAATTTGAAGTTGGGGGAATTTGCATGTGGGTCATAGCTACCCAGAAAAAAGCAAGAGATTTAATCGTGTTGGGTCAGTGTGTCTTTAAAAGTGAGTTGGACCTGAACTGAAAGGATGTTGCGAAAAAATTGAAGTCGTTCCAAAAAGGGAAAGTTTACTTCAAACCAGTTGTGTCACAGACATTCTAAACAGTACAGGCACTTGATTACAAGACTAATTGAGTTGTTTTTGTTCCTTTATTCCATACTTTCCTTCAGTATTCTGTGCAAAATAAATGTTGAGCAGAAGAAAAAAATATGAGTACTTTTGTGTTGGTGGTAGAGAGACTGTCCATCCTTACATTTTCAGCAGCAGTGGCAGAGAGGAAAAGGCAATTCATTTCTTTAAGAAGATGAATACAAATAACTGAATATGTAGACTATTTTGATTTTATGATGCAAGACATGCATCAAATTAGGAAAAAGGATTTTCTCTTCATTTTGCTTTTCTGTCTTTCTTTTCTTTTCTTTTTCTTTTCTCTTTTCCCCCATTCAATTTGTTTATGAGGGAAAAAACTTCAAAACATTTTCTTATATCTGAGTTTCGAATATAAGAAAACTTGGATATGGTATTGGTAATAAGCAAAACATCACCTCCTTTCGATTTTCTTATAACCGAGTTTTGCTGTATTTTGATTTTATGATGTAAAACATGAGTCATAGGTCGCAAGTTTCCTTATTGTCCATTGGCATTGTACAAACGCAAATACAATATTGTCTTCCACTGTGTAAAGTAAGTTATACATCCAAATTAGAATATTGATTAAAAACAAGAAACAGAAATTCACATTTAAACAAATATGTTACTCTCACACCACACCCAATCATTCATCTGCTCTCCGCTATCTTGTTCGCTCATCATGCAACTCGCACCACGTCTGCCTTCATTTTTGTTTTTAATTTTCTGTTTTGTTCATTCTTTTTTTCCTCCTTTTGTTTTGCATTGTTTCCTTTTTTTCATGCACCAAATTAGGTAAAAGTATTTTTTTCTTCGTTTTATGTTTCTGTTTGTCTTTTATTTTATTTTTTTCTCTTTTATTTTTTCCCTTTTCCCCCATTCCACTCGGTTATAAGAAGAAAAAAATCAAAAGGTTTTCTTTTATCCGAGTTTTGGTTATAAGAAAACACGGATATAAGAAAACAAAAAAATTATCGATTTTCTTATAACCGGGTTTTGCTGTAGCATCATGAAAATGCGATATTTTATTGCAAGCATGATAATCTATTATCAGGCATAATGTCTGTAGGCATAATGTCCAGTAGGCAAAATGTCCGGTGAGCATGGTGACCATAGGCATAATGTCCGTAGGCAAAGTGTCCGTAGGTGAAATGTCTGCAGGCAAACTGTTTGGTCACGGTGCGTGTGTGTGTGTGCGCGCACGCACGTGCATGTGCATGCATGAATAGATTCAAAGGCGATTCTGGAAGTTAGAGGTTGTACATTATATGCTTTTACAGCCAGTTTTGTTTTGTGCACAGGGAAATATACCATGTATAAACCCAATCACCTTTCTGGACCTCAAACCATATGAGGAAGGAGTAGGATGGGTTTATATTCAGTGTTTTACGTTAGCTTTGACTTTGAAAAATGTCATCGAATAAGATAAAAAATACCATCAAAACTTTACTATATCCGAACATCGTTTATAAGAAAAACCTGTTATAGTAAAGGAAAAGCCTTGCTCCCCTGCACTTTACTATAAGCGGGGTGTACTGTATTTGGCTTTCCTCCATCAGCTTCAGGCCTGTAAATTAAAAAGTGTAATGCAGTGCATAACCACAGGCTTCATCAGTTCATGCACTTTATGTCTGTGCACACTGCAGGCTTCATCCGTTCATGCACTTTATGTCTGTGCACACTGCAGGCTTCATCAGTTCATGTACTTTATGTCTGTGCACACCACAGGCTTCATGTACTTTATGTCTGTGCACACTGCAGGCTTCATCCGTTCATGCACTTTATGTCTGTGCACACTGCAGGCTTCATGTACTTTATGTCTGTGCACACTGCAGGCTTCATGTACTTTATGTCTGTGCACACTGCAGGCTTCATGTACTTTATGTCTGTGCACACTGCAGGCTTCATGTACTTTATGTCTGTGCACACTGCAGGCTTCATGTACTTTATGTCTGTGCACACTGCAGGCTTCATGTACTTTATGTCTGTGCACACTGCAGGCTTCATGTACTTTATGTCTGTGCACACTGCAGGCTTCATGTACTTTATGTCTGTGCACACTGCAGGCTTCATGTACTTTATGTCTGTGCACACTGCAGGCTTCATGTACTTTATGTCTGTGCACACTGCAGGCTTCATGTACTTTATGTCTGTGCACACTGCAGGCTTCATCCGTTCATGCACTTTATGTCTGTGCACACTGCAGGCTTCATGTACTTTATGTCTGTGCACACTGCAGGCTTCATGTACTTTATGTCTGTGCACACTGCAGGCTTCATGTACTTTATGTCTGTGCACACTGCAGGCGGTAGTGATGCTGATGCGGGGCCTACTGCGCAGCATGATGATGCAGAGTGAGAAGCTGGAGCGTTTCAAAACGACACAGAGTCCTGGGGACGCGCTACACGCCAAGTACTGCCCCCTGACGGGGAAACCTGTCGTCACTGACGCCGGCTGGGGGCATCTGCAGATTGACGCTACGTCCCTGTATCTACTGACACTGGCGCAGATGACTGCCTCAGGTTAGAGAGAGAGAGAGTGTGTGTGTGAGAGAGAAAGAGAGAGAGAGAGAGAGAGACAGGGAGAGACAGAGAGAGACAGAAAGAGAGGGAGACAGAGAGCATCATCAACAATGCTGTCTAGGCATCTGCAGATTGACGCTACGTCCCTGTATCTACTGACACTGGCGCAGATGACTGCCTCAGGTTACAGACAGAGAGGGAGTCTTCTTCTTCTTCTTCTTCTTCATCGTCAATCACTCGGTGTCCTGTCAATTATGAGCACTGATGCATCATGCTGCCGTTATGCACCAAAGAAATATTTAGGCCCAGCATGTCCGTCGTCAGCTGGAGAAAATCTTTATTGAGAAAACATAGGAGAATGGACTGATTAAAAAGATAGTAGATGACAGTAGGAAAAGGGAAAAGGCAGAGTCAAACTCAAAGAGAGTGACAGATTAGAGGAAGTTACAAGCACAGGCAGGCATCAGAATTGTCAGAGGATCTGCACATTTCAGAGGATTACAAATTTATGATTGGCTTCTGCTGTCAGACGTTTTGCCTTTTTATTGAGTGTTATCTTTTCTGATAGCATTTTATAGTGATTTATCTCTACACTAAGCCTTTTTATTGAGTGTTATCTTTTCTGATAGATACCATTTTATAGTGATTTATCTCTACACTAAGCCTTTTTATTGAGTGCTATCTTTTCTGATAGCATTTCATAGTGATTTATCTCTACACTAAGCCTTTTTATTGAGTGTTATCTTTTCTGATAGATAGCATTTTATAGTGATTTATCTCTACACTAAGCCTTTTTATTGAGTGTTATCTTTTCTGATAGATAGCATTTTATAGTGATTTATCTCTACACTAAGCCTTTTTATTGAGTGCTATCTTTTCTGATAGCATTTCATAGTGATTTATCTCTACACTAAGCCTTTTTATTGAGTGTTATCTTTTCTGATAGATAGCATTTTATAGTGATTTATCTCTACACTAAGCCTTTTTATTGAGTGTTATCTTTTCTGATAGATAGCATTTTATAGTGATTTATCTCTACACTAAGCCTTTTTGGTCATGTAGGGAACTGATTTCAGAGTTGTCCCTCTACAGTCTGGGGCCTGGTGACCCTAGTATTGCAGTTTTCAGAGGATTGGAGTTCAGACTATTCTGATGCCTGACAGTTTCCAGACGGTGGGGAATTATTTGTGCGAAAGACCCCCCTGGTATCCCCATGGGGGGAAGAGAATGAGTGAAAAACGATAATCACTGATGCCATTTAAGGATCCTGACACTGGTGCAGATGAATGCTTTGGAGGGGGAGGCTCGGAGAATCAGAGAAAAACATAAACAGATTTACTCTTAATTAATAATAGTCTTATGTCCAGTTCAGTTTATTTGCATTCCACTTAACATTGTTTTGTAGCTGGCATGAAGATAATTTTCACCCTGAATGATGATGAAGATTTTTTTTTTAGGCCTGAAGTACATTTTCACTGGGTGAGGTAGCCTTTGTGCAAAACCTGGTGTTCTACATTAAAACGGCATCATGATGATGATGATGATGACGATAATGATGATGATGATGACGATGATGATGATTTATTTTTCAGGCCTGAAGATCATTTTCACTCTGGATGAGGTGGCGTTTGTGCAAAACCTGGTGTTCTACATTGAGACGTCGTACCGCACGCCGGACTACGGCATCTGGGAGAGAGGCGACAAAACCAACCACGGTTTGCCCGAGCTTAACTCCAGCTCCATTGGAATGGCCAAGGTGAACACAGATAGTGTTTTTTTGCGATTAGATAGGATGTCTCTGTCTGTTCTACTGAGACGTACGAAGTGCAGAACCCAACCATTGCTTGTCAAGATTAAGTCCAGCTCCATTGGAATGGCCAAGGTGAACACAGATAGGATGTCTCTGTCTGTTCTACTGAGATGTACGAAGTGCAGAACACAACCATTGCTTGTCAAGATTAAGTCCAGCTCCATTGGAATGGCCAAGGTGAACACAGATAGGATGTCTCTGTCTGTTCTAATGAGACGTACGAAGTGCAGAACCCAACCATTGCTTGTCAAGATTAAGTCCAGCTCCATTGGAATGGCCAAGGTGAACACAGATAGGATGTCTCTGTCTGTTCTACTGAGACGTACGAAGTGCAGAACCCAACCATTGCTTGTCAAGATTAAGTCCAGCTCCATTGGAATGGCCAAGGTGAACACAGATAGGATGTCTCTGTCTGTTCTACTGAGACGTACGAAGTGCAGAACCCAACCATTGCTTGTCAAGATTAAGTCCAGCTCCATTGGAATGGCCAAGGTGAACACAGATAGGATGTGTCTGTCTGTTCTAATGAGACGTACGAAGTGCAGAACCCAACCATTGCTTGTCAAGATTAAGTCCAGTTACATCAGGGCTCCCAATTCTCAGACTTTTTCTCAGGATTTAGAGAAAAATTAGAGACTAGATTTAAAAAAAGAATGTTTTCAAGTCTTTCTCAAACCTGTCTGTTAGTTTTCCAACGTAAGCAATTCTGTATGACTCTAGCCACTGTTCTTGTTGTCTGTTGTTGCCGTACAATATGTACAACCCCATTTTGTACTAAGCTATGTCTTATTGCACTGTTCATAATCGTTTTTTGCGGAGATGCAGGGAAAGGGCTGGTGTAGTTTCTACAGGGCATGGTAAATTTCTGTTGTTTTTAACGAATACCATAATCAATTTGATTAATTCGTAGGTGAACATATCCATGAACCCTACAATTTCATATTTAAAAACAGTAATAATAATGAGGAAAATTTATACAGCGCCCATCCTACTATGTAGGCTACAGGGTGCTTTACACAGAATTGAAATGGAATAAAAAATATGAAACAAAAATCCAATAACATGAGCAGACAAAACAATACCGGTCAGACTTCGTTAGGCCAGTAAAAATGCACATAACAATCAGCATCAACTACTGTGACTACTACTACTACTACTACTACTACTACTACTACTACTACTACTACTACTACTACTAGGCCTAATACACGTATGCATTGTCACACAATTCGCAAGCATGAAATAACAGTATGTATTCACAACAACATACACACATAAACAACACACACACAACCAGCACACACACACGCACACACCTGGTAGTGTCAGGACACCAGTCTTTGGGGTGCTTTCTACTCCGACTTTGGTTTCTGTGACTGTCAGGCCACCAGTCTTTGGGGCGCTTTATGCTCAGACCTTGGTGTCTGTGACTGTCAGGCCACCAGTCTTTGGGGCGCTTTATGCTCAGACCTTGGTTTCTGTGACTGTCAGGCCGCCCTGGAGGCCATCAATGAGCTGGACCTGTTTGCCGCCAGAGGAGGGGCCGCCTCCGTCATCCACGTTCTGCCTGACGAGGCTCAGCAGTGCCAGGCCATCCTCATGTCCATGCTGCCCAGAGAGAGCAGCTCCAAGGTACTGTATTGTACTGTATTGTATTGTGTTACCTGATGAGGCTCAGCAGTGCCAGGCCATCCTCATGTCCATGCTGCCCAGAGAGAGCAGCTCCAAGGTGCTGTATTGTACTGTATTGTATTGTGTTACCTGATGAGGCTCAGCAGTGCCAGGCCATCCTCATGTCCATGCTGCCCAGAGAGAGCAGCTCCAAGGTACTGTATTGTACTGTGTATTGTGTTACCTGATGAGGCTCAGCAGTGCCAGGCCATCCTCATGTCTGTGCTGCCCAGGGAGAGCAGCTCCAAGGTGCTGTGCTGTATTGTACTGTATTGTATTGTGTTACCTGATGAGGCTCAGCAGTGCCAGGCCATCCTCATGTCCACGGTGCCCAGAGAGAGCAGCTTCAAGGTACTGTATTGTATTGTATTGTGTTACCTGATGAGGCTCAGCAGTGCCAGGCCATCCTCATGTCTACGGTGCCCAGAGAGAGCAGCTCCAAGGTGCTGTGCTGTATTGTACTGTATTGTATTGTGTTACCTGATGAGGCTCAGCAGTGCCAGGCCATCCTCATGTCCATGCTGCCCAGGGAGAGCAGCTCCAAGGTGCTGTGCTGTACTGTGGATTGTATTGAACTGTACTGTATTGGATTGTAATGTAATATACTGTATTGTATTGTAACAAATGCTATTGTATTGTATTGTATTGTATTTTATCATATTGTATTGTATTTTATCATATTGTATTGTGTTGTGCAGGAAATAGACGCCAGTCTGCTGACTGTGATCGGGTTCCCTGCCTTTGCTGTGGATTGTAATGTAATATACTGTATTGTATTGTAACAAATGCTATTGTATTGTATTGTATTGTATTGTATTTTATCATATTGTATTGTATTTTATCATATTGTATTGTGTTGTGCAGGAAATAGACGCTAGTCTGCTGACTGTGATCGGGTTCCCTGCCTTTGCTGTGGACGACCCAGCCGTGGTGAAAGAAACCCGAGACATGATCCACAAGAAACTGGATGTACGTAGGGCAGATTAAAGAACAGTGGAACTAACGAAGGAATGAACAAACAAACCTACAAAGGAAGGAAGAAAGGAATGATGAATGAATAGATGGATGAATTGACTGGCTGCTAGCAGAGAGAATGTAACAATAAGTCTGCTGCTAGCTAACGAAAGAAACCTTCAATATGATTCATGCCAGACTAGCACTACTTTTCTCTCTCTTTCTGTCACACACACATATACACAGATTCACACGTGCTCGTTTACTCGCACAAAAAACCCACAACACATCCTGCTTAGTTTCTGTATGTTTGTGTCTTTCAAAAACCAGCTTAATATTACCATACTAATTTGTACAGTGAAACAAAGAAAGTCTGCTGAGTATTCTACATTGTATTTATTATGCTACTCAGCCACTGCAAGTAGGGTTATTAACACCCTTGACGGCAAGAATTAAGCTCTTGTTGATCAGTATCCAAAAGGGCATTCACTCTTGCAAAAGGCAGCCATTAAGTAGCCTCAAATAGGGGTATTGGCGAGAGTTATGCCCTTGTTTGGTCAGTACTCATCTTCCCCCACCCACCAAGGGCATTCACTCTTGCAAAAGGTGTTCTTTGCAGTGGCCAATAAGCAAGTTTGACTGGAAATTGTGTCCCTATGATTAAAGTTTTGATTTGCATTGTTTTAATTCTATTTTTCAAGGCACTCTTCTACATTTTATGTCTGTGCTTGCGCAGCTTTCATTATTAGTAGGTTTGACTGAAAATTGTGTCCCTTTAATTTGATTACAGTTATTCATGTTTTACTCTTTATTTTCATCGTTCTAATTTCATTTTTCAGGGTGCATATGGATGCAGTCGTTTTCTGCGGGACGGCTACAGATCTCCGGCAGAGGTGAGAGTGATCTGTTGTCACTGATGCAACCTACATTTCTGCTTGCTTTCTTTTTGTTTTAGGATAAGATACTTTGTCTGCTTAGACTACTTTTGTTTTTCTTCAACTTCGCTTTCCTTTTTTCATCCTTGTCAGTCAGAGTGATGGAATGAAACACTATCTACACAGTTATCGCGTTTTGCGTCTGCCTTGAATTTCTCTTGAGTTATTGTTCTTGGATTTTTTTTAATGTAATGTTGTTCCTAGGGAGACACAAGGGCAGGTAATAATAGGCATGTGACGGCTTGTTTCATCCCATAGAAGTTCTCCTCATGTAAAGAACTGATTTATTTTTGTCATAATCCTATTTCAAGACGTCAGCTCATACAATGTTTACCTTCCTCTGCCTATCATGTTGGCTTTGATTTTGTCCACCACTCATAGCCCATGCAACAGACTTTGTGATTTTCTCTACCAATGGCATTGCAGGATGTGGAGCGCCTGTACTACATGCCTGGTGAACTGGCTCGCTTTGAATGCCTGGAGGCCCAGTGGCCTATGTTCTTCGTCTTCCATATTCTGGATGGACTGTTCCGCAACGACAAGAAACAGGTCAGTCTGTTCTGTCTGTCTGTCTGTCTCTCTGTCCGAGATTTAGCATGCTTTGAATGCCTGTAGAATCAGTGGCCTATGTTCTTCGTCTTCCATATTCTGGGTGGATTGTTCCGCAACGACAAGAAACAGGTCAGTCTGTTCTGTCTGTCTGTCTGTCTCTCTGTCCGAGATTTAGCATGCTTTGAATGCCTGTAGAATCAGTGGCCTATGTTCTTCGTCTTCCATGTTCTGGGTGGATTGTTCCGCAACGACAAGAAACAGGTCAGTCTGTTCTGTCTGTCTGTCTGTCTCTCTGTCCGAGATTTAGCATGCTTTGAATGCCTGTAGAATCAGTGGCCTATGTTCTTCGTCTTCCATGTTCTGGGTGGATTGTTCCGCAACGACAAGAAACAGGTCTCTTGTCTCCCTGTCTGTCTCCCTGTCTGTCTATCCGTCTGAGATTTAGCGCGCTTTGAATGCCTGGGGGCACAGTGACCAATGATTTTTGTCTTCCATGTTCTGGATGGTCTGTTCCGCAACAACAAGAAACAGGTCTGTGTGTGTGTGTGTGTGTGTGACTGTCCGTCTGTCTCTCTTCCTCTTCCTTCTGTCTTTTGTTTTTGTCATTCCCATATCTGCCCCACATTTCCATCGTGTTGGTTGGTGAAAACGACTGAAAGAAGCTCCTCAATGCCATGATGCCCAGGTCTGTCTGCCTGTCTGTATGTCTCTCTCTCTCTAGCTGTCATGTAACCAATGTCATGTATGCCCTATTTTTTGCTGCGTCATCAGGTGGATGAATACAAGAAGCGTCTGGATGCTGTCTTGCTCAAGTCGGAGGACGGCATTCCCATGATGCCAGAGCTCTACATGGTGCCCAAAGTGGAGGTCCGGTTTGGGGTCATTTCATTCTTTTTTAGTTAAACTTTTTTTCTTGCGTCAACTTCTCTCTGTTTGCCAAAGTACAAAGTACAGGGGGGAAGGTGCCAGGATTGTTAAGGTGTTCTCTTGCAAATTTGTTGCGTGAGTGATCCGGGTTCAAATCCGGATCCAGGCTTTGTCCTTTCTAGTTTGACAGGAAAATCGAACTGAACGCCGAGTCCTTTGGATGGGGACTTAAAGCGAGTCTGACCCATGCGCTTTATTCACTAAAACTCACACAGCAGTTTAACGTTAGTAAGACCAGGGAGAAATTTTGCTGCCTGGTATGCACCAAATTGATAAGTAGGTTTCCCAGGAAGTTATTTGTACGGAAAGAGTCCCAGATATAGACTGCATCAGGGAGGTTTTCTTCTTTGTATCTTGTTAGTTTATATTGAACAGTGTACGGATGGGGACCAGATATCTGCATCAGGGAGGTTTTCTTCTTTGTATCTTGTTAGTTTATATTGAACAGTGTACGGATGGGGACCAGATATCTGCATCAGGGAGGTTTTCTTCTTTGTATCTTGTTAGTTTATATTGAACAGTGTACGGATGGGGACCAGATATCTGCATCAGGGAGGTTTTCTTCTTTGTATCTTGTTAGTTTCTATTGAATAGTGTACGGATGGGGACCAGATATAGACTGCATCAGGGAGGTTTTCTTCTTTGTATCTTGTTAGTTTATATTGAATAGTGTACGGATGGGGACCAAATTGCCTTTAAACAGATGTACCGGTACATGGGATCACTTATGTCTTCGTGCACACCCATTTTGACAATATTAAAGCTTTTATGTTTGAATATATGTTGGAAAGATTGGATACTACAAATTACTAGTTTTCTTGATGATTGTTGTTTACATGTGTTTTGATGTGTTGTTTACATTGTGTTTTGATGTGTACTGTGAACAGTCCATAATGGCGGCAGAACGTGAAAATCCTAACTCTCAGAAAAGAGAGCCACAGGGAGAGACGCCGCATATGTGGGGACAGGCCTTGTACATACTGAGTCGACTTATGTCAGAGGTATGTCAGTGTGTGTGTGGATGGGTATGGGGTGTGTGTGTGTGAGAGAGAACCACTTATGTGGGGACAGTCCTTGCACATACTGAGTTGACTTATGTCAGAGGTATGTCAGTGTGTGTGTGGATGGGTATAGGGGGGGGGGGGGGGAGAGACCACATATGTGGGGACAGTCCTTGTACATACTGAGTTGACTTATGTCAGAGGTATGTCAGTGTGTGTGTGGATGGGTATGGGGGGGGGGGGTGAGAGAGAACCACATATGTGGGGACAGTCCTTGTACATACTGAGTTGACTTATGTCAGAGGTATGTCAGTGTGTGTGTGGATGGGTATAGGGGGGGGGGGAGAGAGAACCACATATGTGGGGACAGTCCTTGTACATACTGAGTCGACTTATGTCAGAGGTATGTCAGTGTGTGTGTGGATGGGTATAGGGGGGGGGGGGGGGAGAGAACCACATATGTGGGGACAGTCCTTGTACATACTGAGTCGACTTATGTCAGAGGTATGTCAGTGTGTGTGTGGATGGGTATAGGGGGGGGGGTGTGAGAGAGAACCACATATGTGGGGACAGTCCTTGTACATACTGAGTTGACTTATGTCAGAGGTATGTCAGTGTGTGTGTGGATGGGTATGGGGTGTGTGTGTGTGAGAGAGAACCACTTATGTGGGGACAGTCCTTGCACATACTGAGTTGACTTATGTCAGAGGTATGTCAGTGTGTGTGTGGATGGGTATGGGGTGTGTGTGTGTGAGAGAGAACCACTTATGTGGGGACAGTCCTTGCACATACTGAGTCGACTTATGTCAATGTGTGTGTGTGTCCAAGTAGTTTCTTTTCACACAGAGCTGTGTCCGCTCATGAGTGAGTTTGGCTTTATTATCACTTTTTTTTCTAAAATTGTTTTGAAATGCTGGAGATGATGATATATGTAATGAAGAGAAGAACATGTACCTTTCATTCAACCAGAGATGTTGCGGTGAATCGTATGTTTCAGAATTTCATCTCCCCAGGAGAGTTAGATCCCCTGAATCGTCGCCAGGTGCAGGAGGAAAAGCCAGACGTGGTGGTGCAAGGTAACTGTGTGCTATTCTGGATAGCTGGTCAGATGTGGTGGTGCAAGGTAACTGTGTGCTATTCTGGATAGCTGGTCAGATGTGGTGGTGCAAGGTAACTGTGTGCTATTCTGGATAGCTGGTCAGATGTGGTACAAGGTAACTGTGTGCTATTCTGGATAGCTGGTCAGATGTGGTGGTGCAAGGTAACTGTGTGCTATTCTGGATAGCTGGTCAGATGTGGTACAAGGTAACTGTGTGCTATTCTGGATAGCTGGTCAGATGTGGTGGTGCAAGGTAACTGTGTGCTATTCTGGATAGCTGGTCAGACGTGGTGGTGCAAGGTAACTGTGTGCTATAGCTGGTCAGATGTGGTACAAGGTAACTGTGTGCTATTCTGGATAGCTGGTCAGATGTGGTGCAAGGTAACTGTGTGCTATTCTGGATAGCTGGTCAGATGTGGTGGTGCAAGGTAACTGTGTGCTATTCTGGATAGCTGGTCAGATGTGGTACAAGGTAACTGTGTGCTATTCTGGATAGCTGGTCAGATGTGGTGGTGCAAGGTAACTGTGCTATTCTGGATAGCTGGTCAGATGTGGTACAAGGTAACTGTGCTATTCTGGATAGCTGGTCAGATGTGGTGGTGCAAGGTAACTGTGTGCTATTCTGGATAGCTGGCCAGATGTGGTGCAAGGTAACTGTGTGCTATTCTGGATAGCTGGCTAGATGTGGTGCAAGGTAACTGTGTGCTATTCTGGATAGCTGGTCAGATGTGGTGCAAGGTAACTGTGCTATTCTGGATAGCTGGCCAGATGTGGTGCAAGGTAACTGTGTGCTATTCTGGATAGCTGGCCAGATGTGGTGGTGCAAGGTAACTGTGTGCTATTCTGGATAGCTGGCCAGATGTGGTGCAAGGCAACTGTGTGCTATTCTGGATAGCTGGTCAGATGTGGTGCAAGGTAACTGCTATTCTGGATAGCTGGTCAGATGTGGTGCAAGGTAACTGTGTGCTCTTCTGGATAGCTGGTCAGATGTGGTGGTGCAAGATATCTGTGCTATTCTGGATAGCTGGCCAGATGTGGTGCAAGGTAACTGCTATTCTGGATAGCTGGCCAGATGTGGTGGTGCAAGGTAACTGTGCTATTCTGGATAGCTGGTCAGATGTGGTGCAAGGTAATTGTGTGCTATTCTGGATAGCTGGCCAGATGTGGTGGTGCAAGGTAACTGTGTGCTATTCTGGATAGCTGGCCAGATGTGGTACAAGGTAACTGTGTGCTATTCTGGATAGCTGGTCAGACGTGGTGCAAGGTATGATGTGGTGGTGCAAGGTAACTGTGTGCTATTCTGGATAGCTGGTCAGATGTGGTGCAAGGTAACTGTGTGCTATTCTGGATAGCTGGTCAGATGTGGTGGTGCAAGGTAACTGCTATTCTGGATAGCTGGTCAGATGTGGTGGTGCAAGGTAACTGCTATTCTGGATAGCTGGCCAGATGTGGTGGTGCAAGGTAACTGCTATTCTGGATAGCTGGCCAGAGATTTAGTTAGTTTGGCTTTGGTCTTGGGACACTCCCAAGTTTGTTTGTCATGAAGATGTTCGGACAGTTGGATGTAACCCCTTCCCCACCCGGCCCCTTGTACTAAGGGCTGTGTGATGTCATTGATTATGTCATAACTGTTGACGTCAGAGCCTTGGAATGATGAGTTTTGTTTTAGACAAGTCAGGATAGATGTATCTCTAGACCATTTTTTTTTAATTGAGTCTAGCAGGTCTCCTTTTCATGTTATAATAACAAACAAAGAAGGTAGTTTCTCAAATGTTCTCTGGCAGTGAAGGGGTTAAAGCTGGTTCCCACAGGCCAACTTATTTCTGAGGCAGCAGCACTAAGACTGGTTGCGAAAAGCGTTTTGTTTCAGAATCATGGCCATTCACAACTGATCTATGCCACTGCTGAAA
Organism: Phymorhynchus buccinoides; assembly: GCA_017654935.2. Classification (NCBI taxonomy): domain Eukaryota; kingdom Metazoa; phylum Mollusca; class Gastropoda; order Neogastropoda; family Raphitomidae; genus Phymorhynchus; species Phymorhynchus buccinoides. Next base: position 1,873,233 of record CM065691.1, on the reverse strand, counting down.
ATGGGATCTGACAACTTGCCGTCACACCCCTGCCATTACATTCATTTGCTTCTGCCTAATATCTGCTTGCTCCGGTGGAGCCCCTCGTACTTCAAAGAATAGTAACTCTGGAGAAACTCTTGGGAACTTCTCCAGCCCCATAGTTATCTCCCTCAAGAGTTGAGGTCAAGGCAGGTCTCAGACACTACTTTACTTATCTCCTTTTTTATTTCCAGTTCTATTTTACTGTGATACAGAGTTAAAAGTATTCGAAACCGACTTAACATTTGACGGAAGTTTTCTGTGCATGAGTGATTTCTCGTTTATAGAAATGCTGTATCTAAATGATATCCAGTGTCCATTTTGTTTTGGAAATCAGGGGTCACAATGGGTGTGCCAAATAGGGCTCAAGATGTTGAAGGGGTCACAGTGGGTGTGCCAAATAGGGCTCAATATGTTGAAGGGGTCACAGTGGGTGTGCCAAATAGGGCTCTAGATGTTGAAGGGGTCACAGTGGGTGTGCCAAATAGGGCTCAAGATGTTGAAGGGGTCACAATGGGTGTGTCAAATAGGGCTCAAGATGTTGAAGGGGTCACAATGGGTGTGCCAAATAGGGCTCAAGATGTCGAAGGGGTCGCAATGGGTGTGCCAAATAGGGCTCAAGATGTTGAAGGGGTCACAATGGGTGTGCCAAATAGGGCTCAAGATGTTGAAGGGGTCGCAATGGGTGTGTGCCAAATAGGGCTCAAGATGTTGAAGGGGTCACAATGGGTGTGCCAAATAGGGCTCAAGATGTTGAAGGGGTCACAATGGGTGTGCCAAATAGGGCTCAAGATGTTGAAGGGGTCACAATGGGTGTGCCAAATAGGGCTCTAGATGTTGAAGGGGTCACAGTGGGTGTGCCAAATGTCACTCTAGATGTTGAAGGGGTCACAATGGGTGTGCCAAATGTCGCTGTAGATGTTGAAGGGGTCACAATGGGTGTGCCAAATAGGGCTCAAGATGTTGAAGGGGTCACAATGGGTGTGCCAAATGTCACTAGATGTTGAAGGGGTCACAATGGGTGTGCCAAATGTCACTAGATGTTGAAGGGGTCACAATGGGTGTACCGAATAGGGCTCTAGATGTTGAAGGGGTCACAATGGGTGTGCCAAATGTCACTAGATGTTGAAGGGGTCACAATGGGTGTACCGAATAGGGCTCTAGATGTTGAAGGGGTCACAATGGGTGTGCCAAATGTCACTAGATGTTGAAGGGGTCACAATGGGTGTGCCAAATGTCGCTGTAGATGTTGAAGGGGCCACAGTGGGTGTGCCAAATGTCACTAGATGTTGAAGGGGTCACAATGGGTGTACCGAATAGGGCTCTAGATGTCGAAGGGGTCACAATGGGTGTGCCAAATGTCACTCTAGATGTTGAAGGGGTCACAATGGGTGTGCCAAATGTCACTATATGTTGAAGGGGTCACAATGGGTGTGCCAAATGTTGCTCTAGATGTGGAAGGGGTCAGAATGGGTGTGCCGAATATGGCTCTAGATGTTGAAGGGGTCACAATGGGTGTGCCAAATGTCACTCTAGATGTTGAAGGGTCACAATGGGTGTGCCAAATGTCACTCTAGATGTTGAAGGGTCACAATGGGTGTGCCAAATGTCGCTCTAGATGTTGAAGGGGGTCACAATGGGTGTGCCAAATGTCACTAGATGTTGAAGGGGTCACAATGGGTGTGCCAAATGTCACTAGATGTTGAAGGGGTCACAATGGGTGTGCCAAATGTCACTAGATGTTGAAGGGGTCACAATGGGTGTGCCAAATGTCACTAGATGTTGAAGGGGGTCACAATGGGTGTGCCAAATGTCACTCTAGATGTTGAAGGGGCCACAATGGGTGTGCCAAATGTCACTAGATGTTGAAGGGGTCACAATGGGTGTGCCAAATGTCACTAGATGTTGAAGGGGGTCACAATGGGTGTGCCAAATGTCACTCTAGATGTTGAAGGGGTCACAATGGGTGTGCCAAATGTCACTAGATGTTGAAGGGGGTCACAATGGGTGTGCCAAATGTCACTCTAGATGTTGAAGGGGCCACAATGGGTGTGCCAAATGTCACTAGATGTTGAAGGGGTCACAATGGGTGTGCCAAATGTCACTAGATGTTGAAGGGGGTCACAATGGGTGTGCCAAATGTCACTCTAGATGTTGAAGGGGTCACAATGGGTGTGCCAAATGTCACTAGATGTTGAAGGGGGTCACAATGGGTGTGCCAAATGTCACTAGATGTTGAAGGGGTCACAATGGGTGTGCCAAATGTCACTCTAGATGTTGAAGGGGTCACAATGGGTGTACCAAATGTCACTCTAGATGTTGAAGGGGTCACAATGGGTGTGCCAAATGTCACTAGATGTTGAAGGGGTTACAATGGGTGTACCAAATGTCACTCTAGATGTTGAAGGGGTCGCCTGGCTGTTTTAGGGGGTATCTCTTTGTCATTTTTTACATTTCTTTTGGAAAAACCGCATCAAGTGGAAGTTTGCTGCGCTTAGTGCCGTGCTGGTCTGAAACCCAGTGCTTTAGATCGGAGTTCTGAGCGTCATGACACACATATGTGCATCAAAATGAACACTGGATATCTATTGTCATTCTACGTAGTTATACTGACGATGTGTGTCTGTGTGTTGTCAGTGGTGATTCTGGCGGAGGATCAAGCCATCGCCCACACGCTGAGTGAACATGGCATCCACGTGCAGACCAAGAGAGAGGCACTGCCCATACAGGTGCTGCCTGCACGTGTCCTGTCACAGATCTTCTCCAGGCTAGGTCAGTGTTGAGAGAGAGAGAGAGAGCAAGAGAACACGGCATCCACGTGCAGACCAAGAGAGAGGCACTGCCCGTTCAGGGGCTGCCTGCTCGTGTCCTGTCACAGATCTTCTCCAGGCTAGGTCAGTGTTGAGAGAGAGAGAGAGAGCAAGAGAACACGGCATCCACGTGCAGACCAAGAGAGAGGCACTGCCCGTTCAGGGGCTGCCTGCTCGTGTCCTGTCACATCTTCTCCATGCTAGGTCAGTGTTGAGAGAGAGAGAGAGAGATGTGCAGACCTAGAGAGAGGCACTGCCCATACAGGTGCTGCCTGCACGTGTCCTGTCACATCTTCTCCATGCTAGGTCAGTGTTGAGAGAGAGAGAGAGAGATGTGCAGACCTAGAGAGAGGCACTGCCCATACAGGTGCTGCCTGCACGTGTCCTGTCACATCTTCTCCATGCTAGGTCAGTGTTGAGAGAGAGAGAGAGAGATGTGCAGACCTAGAGAGAGGCACTGCCCATACAGGTGCTGCCTGCACGTGTCCTGTCACATCTTCTCCATGCTAGGTCAGTGTTGAGAGAGAGAGAGAGAGATGTGCAGACCTAGAGAGAGGCACTGCCCATTCAGGGCCTGCCTGCACGTGTCCTGTCACATCTTCTCCATGCTAGGTCAGTGTTGAGAGAGAGAGAGAGAGATGTGCAGACCTAGAGAGAGGCACTGCCCATACAGGTGCTGCCTGCACGTGTCCTGTCAGATCTTCTCCATGCTAGGTCAGTGTTGAGAGAGAGAGAGAGAGATGTGCAGACCTAGAGAGAGGCACTGCCCATTCAGGGCCTGCCTGCATGTATGTTGTCACAGATCTTCTCCATGCTAGGTCAGTGTTGAGAGAGAGAGAGAGAGATGTGCAGACCTAGAGAGAGGCACTGCCCATACAGGTGCTGCCTGCACGTGTCCTGTCAGATCTTCTCCATGCTAGGTCAGTGTTGAGAGAGAGAGAGAGAGATGTGCAGACCTAGAGAGAGGCACTGCCCATTCAGGGCCTGCCTGCATGTATGTTGTCACAGATCTTCTCCAGGCCAGGTCAGTGTTGAGAGAGAGAGAGAGAGATGTGCAGACCTAGAGAGAGGCACTGCCCATTCAGGGCCTGCCTGCACGTGTCCTGTCACAGATCTTCTCCAGGCCAGGTCAGTGTTGAGAGAGAGAGAGAGAGATGTGCAGACCTAGAGAGAGGCACTGCCCATTCAGGGCCTGCCTGCATGTATGTTGTCGCAGATCTTCTCCAGGCCAGGTCAGTGTCAAACCAGTTCATGAAATAGCCAGTCTCTTTTCTCTCTCTTTCTTTGTCTCTTTCTCTCTGCTTTTCTCTCAGTTTCTCTCTTTCTCTCTCTGTCTCCCTCTCTCTCTCTTGTTTGGCTACCCGGTCTCTTTCTCACTTTCTCTCTTTCTCTCTCTGTCTCCCTCTCTCTCTCTTGTTTGGCTACCCGGTCTCTTTCTCAGTTTCTCTCTTTCTCTGTTTCCCTCTCTCTCTCTTGTTTGGCTACCCGGTCTCTTTCTCAGTTTCTCTCTTTCTCTTTTGATCAGTTGGTTTTCAAGGAAAATAGCTGTCACCAAAGTGTACCTGTATGGTGCACTATTTAGGTATGGGTGTTTCTCACTCACAAGGATTTATATGTGTTACATTGTTTTCTCTTAATCTGCCTGTTCTCACGCACACTCTCCCTCTGTTTGAGTGTCTGTCTCACCCTCCATCTGTTCATACAACTCTTATGTGTTACACTTTCAGGGAAGAGTCGGCGGCTGGGTCTGACTGGTCGTCCGTCAGGGGAGATAGGTCTGCTGGCTACCAGTAAGCTGTACACCCTGCACGACAAGATGTACGCCTTCATACCACAGGTCAGTCATACCGTTTGGTGTACAGTAAGAGATAGGTCTGCTGGCTACCAGTAAGCTGTACACCCTGCACGACAAGATGTACGCCTTCATACCACAGGTCAGTCATGCCGTTTGGTGTACAGTAAGAGATAGGTCTGCTGGCTACCAGTAAGCTGTACACCCTGCACGACAAGATGTACGCCTTCATACCACAGGTCAGTCATGCCGTTTGGTGTACAGTAAGAGATAGGTCTGCTGGCTACCAGTAAGCTGTACACCCTCCTTGACAAGTTGTCGCCTTCATACCACAGCTCAGTACTGTCACATTTTCTGCTGCGTTCCCAGGCCATATGGCCCAAATGGGTGAAGTATGTATGTGTCTTGTTTTTCAGTTTTCACTGGTCTCCCCACTGCATTCAGCCGACACTTTCCAATTTCAGAGGAGCTCAAAGGAGAACCATTATTTGGAAGATTTTTGTTGTTGAAGAAAAGACAGGAGAATGGGCCAGTAAGCCAGGAAGATAGTAGATGATAGTAAGAAGTCATCACCTTTTTGTTTTACTATTTCAAATGTTTGTGGTTGAAAAGTTTGTCACAGCAGCTGAAACAGAGTGATTAAAGTATCCGCAGCTAGAGTGGAATAATTTGATTTGATGTGAGATGAATAACAAGTATTGCTGGTTGTCTAGATGTTGGACCGCCCCCGGTTCTATATCAGTGTATGTCAGGGAACACTGACGTTTTGATGGACGACACTACTTTTGCCGATTGATTATTTTAAAGCTGCGTAGTGAGTTTTGATGGTTGTATGTAGCTCTTGGGCCGCCACCAGTTCTATATATCTGGAACACTGATGTTTTCGATGGACCAAATTTGTTTGTTTAAAACGTTAGTCCTAGTACTGGAGACACGGTGATGAAACTAAGCACCACTCAGTGACATGACATGGCTAACCCGAGTGACATGACGACATGACATGGCTAACCCCTGCTGGTTGTATGTAGATCTTCGACCATCACCAGTTCTATATCTCTCGGGACCTGGATTTTCTGGTGGACGATTTTGAGACCAACTTGGACTATTTGGCCCGGTCCTGGACCATGCTGGGCCGACCGGTCACCCTGCTGCCAGTGTCCAAGGGACTGCTAGGTGACCACTGTCACTGTCACTACGTCATGATTTGGATGTGTTGCCGCTGTCGTCATTGTTGCTTTTTGATTGTGTTCTGTGTGCTTTTACACCATGACTTTCAAGGGTGATGAAATTGTTAGGAGTGTCCTGCATAAAGGCTTTTTTCTCTGAATACATTTCTTTCTTTTTATGTGACAGCAGAGGGGCGCCCAGAGTCCTTAGGTGCGGCCCCGCCCCTTAGAGCGTAAGAGTTCAGGGCTGAAACGATTGAGGGGGGCTTCTTCTCTGAACACCTTCTGCTGTCCAGCTCTCTGTAGAGCTTCTATGCACTATAGCAATTAACCCTTTCGCCGCCAGCCTTTTTTCAGCCAAAAAATACCATTAAACTTAACTGTGTAGAGAAAAAGCTGCAATATTGGGAATTCCTCTGTGACTTGTATAACATTAGGCCCATCCTTCCCCAAATGAAGAACAGTAAGGTCGATGGATAACAAGCGCTGATTTCATGCCTTTTAATGACGTTTTAGCAATGGTGTTAAACCATTGTTGTGCGTAAATGCGACATTGGCGGCGAAAGGGTTAATAAGACCCACACACGGGCCCTCTTTCAATCATTCTACTTCTAAAGAAAGGAAGGGAAAACAGACTGGAGGGTGGGACGGTCTGATACGGTGCTATGAAAAAAGGGTTAATAAGACCCACACACGGGCCCTCTTTCAATCATTCTACTTCTAAAGAAAGGAAGGGAAAACAGACTGGAGGGTGGGACGGTCTGATACGGTGCTATGAAAAAAGGGTTAATAAGACCCACACACGGGCCCTCTTTCAATCATTCTACTTCTAAAGAAAGGAAGGGAAAACAGACTGGAGGGTGGGACGGTCTGATACGGTGCTATGAAAAAAGGGTTAATAAGACCCATACACGGGCCCTCTTTCAATCATTTTACCTCTAAGGAAAGGAAGGGAAACCAGACTGGAGGGTGGGACGGTCTGATACGGTGCTATGAAAAAAGGGTTAATAAGACCCACACACGGGCCCTCTTTCAATCATTTTACTTCTAAAGAAAGGAAGGGAAACCAGACTGGAGGGTGGGACGGTCTGATACGGTGCTATGAAAAAAGGGTTAATAAGACCCACACACGGGCCCTCTTTCAATCATGTTTCTTCTGAAGAAAGGAAGGGAAACAGACTGGAGGGTGGGACGGTCTGATACGGTGCTATGAAAAAAGGGTTAATAAGACCCACACACGGGCCCTCTTTCAATCATGTTTCTCCTAAAGAAAGGAAGGTAAAGCAGACTGGAGGGTGGGACGGTCTGATACGGTGCTATGAAAAAAGGGGGGAAATTGTAATTGATTCCGGGTGATGTCTGGGAAGTTTTTGTAGGCTGACAGATATTAAAAAACATTTTGCTCGTTGATCTCTTTGCTTTCATCGCCCTTGCTTGTATTATGGACTGCTTCTTCCACAGCTTTTGTTCACCGCAGTGCTGTGTGACCACTGGCTTTGTCCGTCTGTCTGTCTGTCGGTGTGACTGTGTCTATGTTAATGCCTATGGCTTGTTAATGTGTGGAGTGAAAGTTTTGTCTTTCTAATGTGAGACTTACTCTTCGCCTGGGGTTTTGGATTTAGACCTCAAGAATAGCTAGTAGCTTTGGTGGTGTATAGTTAGCTGGCCGGGTGTTTCATGAAAACTCACCTCCTTTTTTTGGTCATCATTAGACTCAATGTTTTTGTTTTATTTTTGTTCCTGTGGAATTGTTTTTAAGCAGAGTCCTGATTATTGTTTTAATGACTGGAAAATAAAAGACAGGCCCATTTTCATGGACAAAATGTTTCATGATAGATTAAGAAAAAAACATTGAAGTTCAAGCATCACTGCCTTTCAACCAAAAGACTTAAAATAAAACCCACACAGTTTGATTGGAACACAAATCAAGACATAGTTTGCTCTTTCTTTTGAGTGAATTTATGCCTTTGTTTGAACAGTTTGCTTAACCCAATGACTCCCAACCATTCGAACCGGGAATCAATCCCAGTTCCCGAGAGATGGGAATTAACTCCGAACGTCACACCAAATATTTTCATTAAAAAAATCACCCAGAATAAAGTCTAACTCACATTTCATTTCTGAAAGATGCATATTGAATAGCAATGATGATATTATTATTCCAAAGCTAACACACTGTCACACAACAAACCATGAATTGGAATAAAAAAAATCCATAATGGCACTCCGAGCATCGCGCTGAGTCAATACTGCGTCACGTCACGTGGAAAGAAAAAAAAAATTGGGGGTCACTTCGAAAAATCCGTTAAAAAAGACTAGTGGGTGCTTTGCCTTGCTGTAAGAACCAAAAACGGACCAGCGAGAGTCAGGAACAGGAAGAACTAACTTAGTATATTGCATTGTGGGTAGGGAGAAAGTGAAAGTGAACGTACTAGACCTGGCGTTCAGCGGGCGCAATCGGCGCATACGGGCTGCATAAGTTGAGAAAATTCGGTCGAATTTGGCGTCTGTGTCCTAGAGAGGGTTAAACTGATCCTTTCATTTCAAAATCGTGCTTCATAGAAATTGATGGAAAAGAATTGGTGCTGATGAGGACATAAAGGGGGGAGGGTTAGCGCACAGGGTGGGGGCAATTTTATGTTTTAGAATAACGACTTTTTTTTCTCCAATTTAGCAGGTATCTGACTGACCTGTAGAGGCTAATTAAAAACTCTTGACACTCTGTGACTAACCGATCAGTATTTAGTATAAACAAAGTTTCCAACTCATGACAATATAATGACTTAATGTGCCTTAATGTTGCTTTGACATAGAAAGTACCCCCCCCCCCCTTACCCCCATTCCCTCTTTATGTTAGAACTGAGTGTATTGCACATGCTGTGTGTATTCTGCTTAAAGCATGAACGATGGCACTATATGCATGGCATGTAATTTCCATGCATGTCTTGTTCTCTGTAATGTCCTTTCCAGTTTGCCACTAATTCATTCAATTATCTCTGTTTCTTTCTCTGCTGTATGTGGCTGATTCATTTCATTTACTGGTATTAATTTCATCTCTTGTACAATTCAAATTAAACCGACAGATTTTGAACATGGAACTCTCCCCTCTCTCCTTTTGTTTCTTCCCCCCCCCCCCCCCCCCTCCCCCTCTCACACCCTGTTTTTCATTTCAGGCTTTCTCTGCAGGTCTGCCCTGGCTGTGTTTCAACTCTGACATTATTTGTTGGCTTACCCTGGCTAAAAGACTCCAGGGATCATCCCAACAGTGGAAGCAATTGAACACTATGGTACAAGTGCATCAGCTACGGATGAGAACATTACATGTATTTTTGATTACCCCGCCATGTGGGCAGACACACTCTGTCTTTGGGGGATTTTGGAGACTGATGATGTTATGCTAGGAGCTTGCCATGGCTAAAGACAATCCCCGCATAAATATGCATAGCATAACACATGTGTGCAACTTTTCCTGGTTTACAAGGATTTCCTGTTTTTGAATTTTACCAGAAAAGGATGTTCCTTTTTTTTTTAAAATTGTTAAACAAGATCTTTGTGTGCTTACTGTATTTTTCAAACACTTTAAAATAAGCAATTGTATAAACTGTGGAAAAAGCAAACTAAAATACCTTCATAAATCAATGTTTGCTTCAGCTGCAGGGGGACATTACTCCTGGACCCCGGCCTTTCACTTGTTTCAGGGTTTTTCATTTTGTGTAGTTGCACCCATGATAACAACATTTTGATATAGCCTTGGTGTTCTAGCCTATGTCATTTGGTCTGACACAGCCTTAAGCCAAGGCGTTAGTGGACCAGCATTGATTTGAAGGAGTTGACAACGCATTGAACCTAGGCATAACTGTGACATTGTCAGTCTGACAGAAAAAGCTACATGTCAAAAATGATTGATTTGAGCAGTTCTTTCTTGTAGTCCAGAGTGAGAGACTTGGGCCTGTTTTTGTGTAAGTCATTTGGATCCTAACATAGTATTAAAAAAGCCTGTCTGCTGCATCTGAAGCTGTCACAACGTTGCTAGAATATTACCTTGAAAGCTGGTAAAAGTTTGTATCCAAACGATTATTACACGAACTCCAAAATTTCACACAAATGTTTCATCCATGGAGGGAAATGCTTGAGTTTGATAATAATGTGTCTACTGACTTATATTCCAAAAGACTGCTGGTTGAGGGTTGAATTGGCTCAGTGTCTGTCATGAGAAAGGCACATATAATTTCCTCACTCCAACCAGGTGCCAGGTGCAATGGTATCTGATGTACGCCTGGGGGAGTTTATGGCGCTGGTTGAGGGTTGAATTGGCTCAGTGTCTGTCATGAGAAAGGCACATCTAATTTCCTCACTCCAACCAGGTGCCAGGTGCAATGGTATCTGATGTACGCTTGGGGGAGTTTATGGCGCTGGTTGAGGGTTGAATTGGCTCAGTGTCTGTCATGAGAAAGGCACATCTAATTTCCTCACTCCAACCAGGTGCCAGGTGCAATGGTATCTGATGTACGCCTGGGGGAGTTTATGGTGCTGGTTGAGGGTTGAATTGGCTCAGTGTCTGTTCATGAGAAAGGCACATCTAATTTCCTCACTCCACCCAGGTGCCAGGTGCAATGGTATCTGATGTACGCCTGGGGGAGTTTATGGCGCTGGTTGAGGGGTGAATTGGCTCAGTGTCTGTTCATGAGAAAGGCACATCTAATTTCCTCACTCCAACCCAGGTGCCAGGTGCAATGGTATCTGATGTACGCCTGGGGGAGTTTATGGCGCTGGTTGAGGGGTGAATTGGCTCAGTGTCTGTTCATGAGAAAGGCACATCTAATTTCCTCACTCCACCCAGGTCCCAGGTGCAATGGTATCTGATGTACGCCTGGGGGAGTTTATGGTGCTGGTTGAGGGTTGAATTGGCTCAGTCAGTGTCTGTTCATGAGAAAGGCACATCTAATTTCCTCACTCCACCCAGGTGCAATGGTATCTGATGTACGCTTGGGGGAGTTTATGGCGCTGGTTGAGGGTTGAATTGGCTCAGTGTCTGTTCATGAGAAAGGCACATCTAATTTCCTCACTCCACCCAGGTGCCAGGTGCAATGGTATCTGATGTACGCTTGGGGGAGTTTATGGCGCTGGTTGAGGGGTGAATTGGCTCAGTGTCTGTTCATGAGAAAGGCACATCTAATTTCCTCACTCCACCCAGGTGCAATGGTATCTGATGTACGCTTGGGGAAGTTTATGGCGCTGGTTGAGGGGTGAATTGGCTCAGTGTCTGTTCATGAGAAAGGCACATCTAATTTCCTCACTCCAACCAGGTGCAATGGTATCTGATGTACACTTGGGGGAGTTTATGGCGCTGGTTGAGGGGTGAATTGGCTCAGTGTCTGTTCATGAGAAAGGCACATCTAATTTCCTCACTCCAACCAGGTGCAATGGTATCTGATGTACACTTGGGGGAGTTTATGGCGCTGGTTGAGGGGTGAATTGGCTCAGTGTCTGTCATGAGAAAGGCACATCTAATTTCCTCACTCCAACCACGTGCCAGGTGCAATGGTATCTGATGTACACTTGGGGGAGTTTATGGCGCTGGTTGAGGGGTGAATTGGCTCAGTGTCTGTTCATGAGAAAGGCACATCTAATTTCCTCACTCCAACCAGGTGCCAGGTGCAATGGTATCTGATGTACACTTGGGGGAGTTTATGGCGCTGGTTGCTATGTGGAAGGAAGGAAGGAAAGTAGGAGAAAAATGGGCTGTCTTCCAGTACGGAGCTTTAGACACAGTGAATAATTCATTTACTGACCCTAGGGCCATGAACAGCTGTGTAACCTTTAACCTTTAACCCTGCAGAGTTTTGTTAACAAAAGTCAGTTTATAATCTTGATGCTGGAAATATGAACTTTAACCTTTAACGCTGCAGAGTTTTGTTAACAAAAGTCAGTTTATAATCTTGATGCTGGAAATATGAACTTTAACCTTTAACCCTGCAGTTTTGTTATCAACAGTCAGTTTATAATCTTGATACTGGAAATATGAACTTTAACCTTTAACCCTGCAGAGTTTTGTTAACAAAAGTCAGTTTATAATCTTTATGCTTGTTGCTTTTTCTCCTGTGTCTGAGAAAGATGTCTTTGATGTTTTGAAAAGATCTGCCCCCAAGACGTGTGACCTTGACCCTTTACCAACCCCTTTGTTGTATGAATGTCTTGATGCTGTCGTGCCTGTCATGACTCAGATCATAAACAACTCTTTACTGAGTGGTGTTTTCCCTGACCTGTACAAAACTGCTCTTGTTAAACCCTTGATAAAGAAGCCTACCATGGATCATAATGACTTGAAAAGTTATCGGCCTGTGTCCAACTTAGCGTTTGTCTCCAAAATAATCGAGAAAATTGTCCTTGCACAATTGTCTAACCATCTGTCAGCAAACAATTTGTTCAACCCCCTCCAGTCTGCCTATCGACCTGCTCACAGCACTGAAACGGCTCTGACTAAAGTTCTTAGCGATCTCCTCTTAGCTCTTGACAATGGAAAAGTGTCAGTCTTGACTCTCCTAGATCTGTCGGCAGCATTTGATACAATAGATCACACCATTCTTCTATCCCGGCTGGAACGCGTTTTTGGAATCCATTCTACAGTTCTACAGTGGTTCTCATCATATCTAACAAATCGCTTTCAGACTGTCTTGATCAACAACTGCAGTTCAGATCCGAAGTTAATTTCTTGTGGTGTACCTCAGGGATCTGTATTGGGGCCAGTTCTCTTTGTCCTGTACACTGCTCCTCTCTCTGATGTTTTTGCTAGTCACTCTGTTATTGACCATTCCTTTGCTGATGATACCCAGCTTCAAAAATCGGCAGAACCTACCCAACTTGACAGCGCTATTCAGTCTATGGAATCCTGCCTTCATGATGTCAAATCCTGGATGACATGCAACAAATTAAAACTTAATGATGACAAGACGGAAGCTCTGATTGTTTCCTCTCAGCGTATGTCTGCAACTATTTCTCTTCCAGAAACTCTTACAGTTGGCAATGCTTGTGTTCAGTTTTCTAAGTCAGCAAAGAATCTCGGAGTTACCCTCGATTCAAATCTTACAATGCATACACAGGTTATTAATCTCATACGTTCCATCAATTATGAGCTCAGACGAATCAGTGCTGTTCGACACTTTCTGTCTGTTGCAGCCACAAAAACTCTTATTTCTGCTTTTATTCTTTCCCGCATTGACTATTGCAACTCTCTTCTCTGTGGCTGTCCTCAGTATCTCCTGCAACGTGTTCAAAAACTGCAAAACAGTGCAGCACGTCTCACTCTCAAGATTCCACATTCTGATCATATAACACCTCATCTTCGTAACTTGCACTGGCTTCCAGTAGAGGCTAGAATCAAGTATAAAATAGCTTGCCTTTGTTTCGGTGCTGTTCACTCCTCTGGTCCCGTCTATCTCTCCGAACTAGTAACTGTCTACACACCTGCTCGCTCCCTTCGTTCTTCCTCTGACTGCTGCACACTCAAGGTTCCTCGGATCCACACAGAAATCGTTTGGTGAACGATCCTTCTACTATTTAGCACCTCACTTATGGAATTCCCTCCCACAACATGTCCGCTCATCTGACTCTATCTCCGCCTTTCGCTCTGCCCTTAAAACTCACTTGTTTCGGACATATTATGATTGATTAGTGTTTGTGTGTGTGTGTGTGTGTGGGGGGGGGGGTCCGTTTTATCGCAGAAATCTTGTAAAAAAAAATGTATTTACAATTATTTTATAATTCGTATTTTGTATGTAGAATGTCTACGTTTTGTAAACTTTAAATGCTTGTAAATGAGGTAGAAGGGTATTTTTGTTTTTGCACAATTTGTCTATTATAATTAGTCATGTAATTGGTATGTCGATGGCAGTATGATTTTATTTCAAGTTGCAGTATTGTATTCAAACTTGATTGAGAATGTGAATGTGGTCTCTATGTTTCTTCTTAAATTGTTCATATTGTAACTATTTTACTCTTGTATAATTAATTGTGTGTGTGTGCGCGCATGTATATGTGCGTGTGTGTGTGTCAAGTCAAGTCAAGTCAAAATTATCTTTAATGACGATAAAAGAGTAAGCTACAAGCTTTCTTTCATCCTGTCATGAAAAGAAAAAACATACTGAATGTGTGTGTGTGTGTAAGGAAGTAAGAGAACGTTGTGTGTAAGCATCATGCTTATTTTACTTTCTAATGATTAATTATTTGTTTGCCTTTAATGTTCTTGTTATCAATGTAAAGCGCACTGAGCTCATGTGAGAAAGAGCGCTATATAAATTCCCATTATTATTATTATTATTATATTAACTTTAACCTTTAACCCTGCAGAGTTTTGTTAACAAAAGTCAGTTTTTAATCTTGATACTGGAAATATGAACTTTAACCTTTAACCCTGCACAGTTTTGCTAACAACAGTCAGTTTATAATCTTGATACTGGAAATATGAACTTTAACCTTTAACCCTGCACAGTTTTGTTAACAACAGTCAGTTTATAATCATGATGCTGGAATTATGAACTTTAACCTTTAACCCTGCATAGTTTTGTTAGCAAAAGTCAGTTCATAATCTTGATACTGGAAATATGAACGTTAACCTTTAACCCTGCAGATTTTTTTTAACAACAGTCAGTTTATAATCTTGATGCTGGAATTATGAACTTTAACCTTTAACCCTGCAGAGTTTTGTTAACAAAAGTCAGTTTATAATCTTGATACTGGAAATATGAACTTTAACCTTTAGCCCTGCAGAGTTTTGTTAACAAAAGTCAGTTCATAATCTTGATACTGGAAATATGAACTTTAACCTTTAACCCTGCAGATTTTTTTTAACAACAGTCAGTTTATAATCTTGATGCTGGAATTATGAACTTTAACCTTTAACCCTGCAGAGTTTTGTTAACAAAAGTCAGTTTATAATCTTGATACTGGAAATATGAACTTTAACCTTTAACCCTGCAGAGTTTTGTTAACAAAAGTCAGTTTATAATCTTGATACTGGAAATATGAACTTTAACCTTTAACCCTGCACAGTTTTGCTAACAACAGTCAGTTTATAATCTTGATACTGGAAATATGAACTTTAACCTTTAACCCTGCACAGTTTTGTTAACAACAGTCAGTTTATAATCTTGATGCTGGAAATATGAACTTTAACCTTTAACCCTGCAGAGTTTTGTTAACAAAAGTCAGTTCATAATCTTGATACTGGAAATATGAACTTTAACCTTTAACCCTGCAGATTTTTTTTAACAACAGTCAGTTTATAATCTTGATGCTGGAATTATGAACTTTAACCTTTAACCCTGCAGAGTTTTGTTAACAAAAGTCAGTTTATAATGTTGATACTGGAAATATGAACTTTAACCTTTAGCCCTGCAGAGTTTTGTTAACAAAAGTCAGTTTATAATCTTGATACTGGAAATATGAACTTTAACCTTTAACCCTGCAGAGTTTTGTTAACAACAGTCAGTTTATAATCTTGATGCTGGAAATATGAACTTTAACCTTTAACCCTGCAGAGTTTTGTTAACAAAAGTCAGTTTATAATCCTGGAAATATGAACTTTAACCTTTAAGAGTTTTGTTAACAAAAGTCAGTTTATAATCTTGATACTGGAAATATGAACTTTAACCTTTAACCCTGCAGAGTTTTGTTAACAACAGTCAGTTTATAATCTTGATGCTGGAAATATGACCTTTAACCTACTTCTGTGGTAGCCTAACTCCTGGCAGTTCATTTAAGTAATCTGGAAAGTTTATGTTTCAATAATGAACTAATGGTCACAATAGGCATTATTTTCCAGGCTTTCCCCATGGTTATTAGCATGACTGTTGCTGTGGGGAAAGAGTAAAAAACAATGTGTATTTTGAGCATGACCAACTGATGAGTGTACTACAGCTAAAACATAAATTGATTGCACAGAAAGAGGATGTTATCATATTTTTAAAAAATTCTCCATAGTATTTTCATGGTAACTCCTGTCAAAGTGTGCTTTGCGAGCAAAGCAATATCAGCCTGCATAGTTAGTTTGCTCTAGCAACTTTCTAATTCAAATAATTTTATATGCTGGCTCAAGCAAGTATTGATTTCATCGACTTATCACCTGTAGAATTAAAACACTCAGATTGTAAAGAATTAAAACCTGTGTAGTCAAGTAGAAAGTAGATTGCCTTGCAAACTTGAGACATGTTGAGCATTGGAACAATTAACGACACATCTCCATTTTAGTTTTTGATTTGGTTTTACTAAACATAGTGGAGTGTGCCTTGCTAACTTGAGACATGTTGAGCATTGGAACAATTAACGACACATCTCCATTTTAGTTTTTGATTTGGTTTTGCCAAATATTGTGGAGTGTGCCTTGCTAACTTGAGACATGTTGAGCATTGGAACAATTAACGACACATCTCCATTTTAGTTTTTGATTTGGTTTTGCCAAATATTGTGGAGTGTGAACATAATTTTGCCAGTTATCAAACTAACCCAGTTTTGTTTCATTTATTTGCTTGAACATTTTTAGTTCAGCTTTGGCTAAAACTGCGTCAGTTATAGCTAACCATATCTATTATATATATTATAACCGCTTTCTTTCTTTCTCTTTAATGTTTTCTTTGGACAGCCGAATGGGAAAACAAAGCTTATGAACGAAGACCCAGAGAGAGAGAGATGGAGAGATTTTACTTCACAGATGCTACTAATCTAACCATTTATTTTTTTCCATTTTAAAGATTTGGTCGATGATACACACACAACCCAATCATTATCTTTGTAGCTGGCGCAAACTTGGAGCTACTGCTTGCATCAATATTCGCTTGACTTGCTTGGCCAAGAAATAGAGAAAATACCCAACTTATCTTTTTGGCAATGATTTTGATGGACTTACTTCTGAATAAGGGACTACTTTTTTGTGTTCAGTATAGTGAGTACCTTTTCCCTTAGTGATGACTAGGGGTCTCAGAGGGACACATCTTTTCATGGATGCTCCTTCTTGCAGGATGTCCTGAATTGCAGGATTTTCATGAATGCTCCTTGCAGGATATCCTGAATTGCAGGATTTTCATGAATGCTCCTTGCAGGATATCCTGAATTGCAGGATTTTTAAATTGCCTAGAGCCGGCATCGCCGGATTATGAGAATTTGAGAAACAACGATTTTCTTATACACACACCCAAACTTGTACATTAACAAGAGGCAAAGCCTGCAAGGCTCACGTCTGATTTTTATTACTATAGCAGGCATGGGAATTCCCATGACAATGTCCATGCCTGTATAGAGAGAATACTGTTATGTAGACACTTGTGCATCTGAAAACAGAATTAATTTTTAGTTTACTGTGTAAATTAAAATTATTTCTATGCACCCCTACCCCTTTCTTTAAAATTTAATTATATGTATGCGCATGTAACATAGTGGAGCCCTATTTTTATTTTTGGCAAACAAGTAAAATTGAAAAGCATATTGACCAAGCTTTCAGAAAAAACATAGTGACCAATCCCCCACCCCACCCCCCCCGCCAGGGTAAGGGGGGTCTACGGACACCTGTAGTATTAATAATTGAAGTTGCGTGATTCGTAAGGCCATACTCCTGATCTGTTACTGTTTTAAACTGATTGTTCATGCGATGAAAACTTGTTCCACATCATCTACATTTCTGTAAGATATTTTATATTAGTCCTAATATTTTATTTTCGTTTCGTTAATCCCCCCCCCCCCCTCTGCCACAAAGCAAAGGTCAAGGTCACAGCCAGCAAGCTCATCCATGTTTATCTTCCCCTGTACAGTCTTTGCTCATGGTGATCAATCGTCTAGGCCTAACAAAGGATTCGTACGTCGAAGGCAGTGAAATCGACGAACCCTGGATTTTCCGTATATTTTTTTTCAAGACTGAAATGAATGTGGGCTAAATGTTAAGTACGTCGTCTTGATTATGAGGTAAGGCATGAACTCTAGGCCGAGGCCTTGTTGCCGGAAGTGCAGTAGGCTAAGTTATGCGCAGAGATGATGGGCAAATGAACACGAACAACCGTTACTCAAAGGCGTAAATAAAAGCTAAACAACCGGGCCGTCAA
This sequence comes from Phymorhynchus buccinoides, assembly GCA_017654935.2. Taxonomy (NCBI): domain Eukaryota; kingdom Metazoa; phylum Mollusca; class Gastropoda; order Neogastropoda; family Raphitomidae; genus Phymorhynchus; species Phymorhynchus buccinoides. Next base: position 1,855,358 of record CM065691.1, on the reverse strand, counting down.
CGCACACACTAGGTACATCCATTTGTTACAGAAAATATAAGTTGACGACGTTAAAATGTACCTATTTGTACACACCTGAAGTCTTGTGTTTCTTTTTAAAGAGCGTTTTTGTATATCTAATGGAGAGTCTTCTTTCCAGTATGTATCTCCTACTCGGTACAACACAACAGTTACAGTAATCTCTGCAACAAATGATTTTCTTTCTTTTGTTCCTTACCGATGTATCTGACTGCTTTGATCGCCATGACTTGAAGGCTCACGTCAAAATCAAGTATCCTGCTAACTTTAACCCTCTAACATTTATGTTTTTTTGAGAAAATGACAACGTTAAAGTTTCAGTGGAGAGTGAGAGTCTTCTTTAGTTTGAAGAGTGTGACTGAGTCAAGGTTAAAGGTTGCACAACAGTAATCTCTGCAACAAATGATTATCTTTATTTTGTTCTTTATCAATGTATCTGACTGCTTTGATCGTCGTGACTTGAAGACTCACGTCAAAATCAAGTATCCTGCTAACTTTAACCCTCTAACGCCTTTTATGTTTAGAGAAAATGACAACGTTAAGGTTTGAGTTAAGGTTAAAGGTCGGGGCCACGGACGCAACACACACACACACACACACACACACACACACATACACACAGACACACAACCGAACATGTACGATACTATAGACTCACTTTGTTTTAAAAAACGACGTGAGCCAAAAAGGGCCTATATAAGCATTTTGCTATAGTCGAAGGAATGTAGCACTTGTACTAGTCTAGAGGGGTGAAAAAGGAGCAGTAAATGTGTGTGTGTGTGTGTGCGCGCTGCTCCTGCACTCCGCCGGGGCCGCCCCCTTGCAGGATTTGTTTAATTTCCCAGGATCACCCATGTCTTTTCCATCAGTGGGACTCCTTTTTTTTAGCTTTGGTTGTGATAAGGTCCAGAGAGACTATTTTCCCAACAGATCATGGATATGCAAAACATTTTCGTGGTGTGGTGCTGGACACGAACTTTCTGTCAACTTTTTGCGCATTGGGCACTACGTCTTTTTTTAAAGCGAAAGTTGCGATAAGGCTCTGCCACGGTGTAAGAATCATGTCAACAATTCATGGATCTGAAACTTTTTTTATTGCTGGCCCTGGAACAACATTGTTATCGACTTTCTGCGGTACAAAGCACTATTTCTTTTGATAAGGTCCCCTTAGCGTATGAATATTTCCCCCACAGTTCATGGGCCTTCAACGTCTTTGCATGGTGCTGGACCTGAAGTTTCTGATGGACTTTCTGTGCACAGGGCACTACCACTTTTTAACAGTAGGCGCGATAAGGTCCCCTTAGCGTATGAATATTGTGTCCCACAGTTTTATGGACCTTCAGCATTTCTACGTGGTTCTGGACACAAACTTTCTTGTCGAGTTCTTTGCGCACAGGGCACTACTTCTTTTTAGCGATAGTTATGCTAAGGTCTCCTTACCAGATCTTGTCCATGATTTGAGCACATGCTGCGGTTTTGCATGGTTCTGGACATGGTTCTTTCTCATCAACTCTTTGCGCACAGGGCACTATTTCTTTCGATAAGGTCCCCTTAGCGTATGAATATTGTGTTCCACAGTTCATGGACCTGCAGCGTTTCTACGTGGTCCTGGACACCAACTTTCTCATCGACTTTCTGCGCACGGAGGTGGCCTTTCTCAAGAGCTCCTGGAAGGAACTGGGCCGCCCAACCATCACCTTCGAGGTCACCACAGGGCTTCTGGGTAGGTCCAGTTGTCTGAAGAAAAATAAAAGAAAACAAAATGAAAAAAAAGAGGGAGAAAGGGAAGAAAAAAAAGGGAAATGGATGAAAAGTTGGTTTTTGTTGATCCTTTTCCCAGAAACCAGCCAAGAATAGGTTGCTTTGTTTTTAAAGCAAAGGTACACATATTTACCACTGAAGCACAGGCTGACACACACACACAGCCGCACACAGAACCTAACAGTTATGTTTGTATAAACTCATCTCATTTACTTGTGAGCTAAGAAAGGACGCAAAGGTTTTGAAAAACAACACAGTAGGCTACATTGTTGTAAAATCACAAAGGAAAGGAAATGAGGGTGTTAGTGAAGCAGCATGTCATCCCCTTCAGTAGTTTCTCCAGTGATACATTAGTTTTAGGTAACAGAACATTGTATGAAATTTGAAGTGATTCTGTGCAGAGGTTTGCAAAACATTGCACGGACTGTCAAACCTACGGAAAAGGAAAGAAACTGTCAGTTTGTTCCAATCTCACCATTACAGTATTCCTCTGTGGAAAAAAACAGTCTTTGCTCTCTTCTGTAATGTGAAGAGAAAATGCTACTGCTTGCATTTAGTTGTATTAGCGTTATTGTGAGAGAGTTTGTTAGTTATTGTGTGTTTATCCCAACGTATGTTTGTTTGTCTGTTTTTGTGAAGCAGTTTAAGGATCATGTACCCCTCTCTTTTTTTTTTAATCAACAAATGTGTTTGTAATAAACTTGTGATGTAGGAATACATAAGTGTCATTCGTCATTGAAAAGTTAGTTTGTTGGACTGAAATGAAGAAAGTCCAATGACAACGATGATGACATTAGTGACAAAAGTTCATCATCCTTTTCAACAACAGTAGACCCATTGGCTTTCTATCCCATAATGTGTGCCCAAACTGTCACTTTCTTTGTTGGAGTAGTTTCCCCTGGCACACTGTGCCGCACATGATGTATGTCGTACCAAGAACTTTCTATTTCATCCTTTCTTTGTTGGAGTAGTTTCCCCTGGCACACTGTGCCGCACATGATGTATGTCGTACCAAGGACTTTCTATTTCATCCTTTCTTTGTTGGAGTACTTTCCCCTGGCACACTGTGCCGCACATGATGTATGTCGTACCAAGGACTTTCTATTTCATCCTTTCTTTGTTGGAGTACTTTCCCCTGGCACACTGTGCCGCACATGATGTATGTCGTACCAAGGACTTTCTATTTCATCCTTTCTTTGTTGGAGTACTTTCCCCTGGCACACTGTGCCGCACATGATGTATGTCGTACCAAGGACTTTCTATTTCATCACCTTTGCACTTTTTGAAATGGTTCATTTGTTCATCCTTCACTCTTCAGTCTTCTCTTTTTTTTAATCTTTGATCGACCATTGGCCTTCTATTCCCATGTCTTCCCCACCCCACACCTTTTTCTGCACACACACACGCACACGCTCACACACACGCTCACATGCTCACATCGCTTCTCACAGAACTGCTGAGAAATTATATTTCAGCTGACATTGTTTTTGCTGTATAATTCTAACACCAGGATTTATTGTTTTGGCACTTCTGACTCATTTGCATGTTTGCGCCACTTCAGCTTTTTTGCGTGTGTGTGGCTTTCTCTTTGGCTGGTCACATGATCACTAAAATAACATCTGTTTGCCCTTCTCCCCCCAGCCCCTTCAGTTTGCTGACTGATTCCAGTCTTTTCATCGTCATCGTCTGGGGATTGTGTCTACTGCTTAGCTCTTTGTCGCATTTCTCGCTCTCTTTTTCTTGCTCTTTTTTTTTATGTTTCTTGCTTGTTCTTGTCCTTTCTTTTTGTGTAAATTGTATGAATTGTCTGTATCGTGTATAGTGTATGTCTCTATAGTGTATAGTCAGGGTTCGTACAGGGTCCTTGAAACCTTGAAAAGTCCTGGAAAATTGACATGGCCTTTTCCAGGGCTTGAAAAGTGCTTGAAAAACAGCAAAGGCCCCAAAACTCATGGAAAAGTCCTGGAATTTTAAGTATCGTCTGACCACGTCCTTAATCTCAATCCATCAAAGTCAAAGTCTGTCCTCCACAAAAAATATTGAAGGTTAAAACTAAATTCAAATGAAAACCCCCCAAAACTTTCATGGTCATACCGATATCGCGATCATAGCAGACGACATTTGCGCGAGTTGTCTGCTGCTGAAGTTACTTACCTTTACCGTACTTCCGTTCTCCGGTAAAGGAGACTGCATTTTCAACTATGTTTGGCTGCAAAAAAGAATATCAGAGCTGGTTAGCTCCGTCAACACATGGTTCAAAACACATGGTTCAAAACTGAAAGCTAATTGCACAGTCTGCAAAAAGAACTTTGACATCGCCAGCATGGGCGAGAGTGCTGTAAAAAGCCATTGTCAAGGCCAGAAGTACAAGCAACACAGGCGGAGCTCAGGCGGGAACGAAACCAGCATTGACTGAAATGTAGTAAACTGGTCCTGGAAAAGTCCTGGAATTTTTTGTACACAGATCTGTACGAAACCTGTATAGTGTATGTCTGTATATGTGTTAGTTATTTGTGTGTGTATATGATAATTGTAGACCAGTGTTTAGCCTATTTTCGTGTGCTTTGATTGTGGGAGTGTGGCTGTATGTGTTAGTAATTATTGTTCACAAAGTAAAAAACAATTAGTGTGCATAATTATGCTATTACCATGAGTATCATTTCCTAGTGTTTTTGATTTGTGTTGTAGATCATAGAATGAATATTTCTGTCGAAGCTCGTATCTCAATCATGTGTGTTTCTTATAAATACTATTAAAAAAAAGAAGAAGTTTTATTTATTATAATTTTGCTAATAATAAACATTTATTTTGTGGAAAGTGATTCGTGTTTATAAATATCAATGTACCTGAAGTTGAGAGAGAGAGAGAGAGAGAGAGAGAGAGAGAGAGAGAGTGTGTGTGTGTGTGTGACAGCCAGCCAACCAACTCAACTGTCACGTGTGTGGGTGGGTGGGTGGGTGGGTGCGTGCGTGTGAGCAAGACTAAATTGTTCTTCATTCACTCATTTAGTTGTATCAGGATGAGCTTTGCAAACAGTGGAAAATAATTAGAATGCTTGAAGTGTTTTTATTAGTGTGTGTGTGTGTGTGTGAGAGCAAGACTAAATTGTTCTTCATTCACTCATTTAGTTGTATCAGGATGAGCTTTGCAAACAGTGGAAAATAATTAGAATGCTTGAAGTGTTTTTATTATTGTGTGTGTGTGTGTGTGTGAGAGCAAGACTAAATTGTTCTTCATTCACTCATTTAGTTGTATCAGGATGAGCTTTGCAAACAGTGGAAAATAATTAGAATGCTTGAAGTGTTTTTATTAGTTTCAAAGAATTAAAAGGTAGATTATCAAAGAACCAAGACTCAGTGTATTGTTGTGCACTTGGTGTATTGTTGTGCACTTGGTGTATTGTTGTGCACTTGGTGTATTGTTGTGCAGTTAGTTTGATAGTTTGGAGTAAAGAAGCGTTGGTGAGACAGCGTTACTGATGTTTTCAGACAACTCGTGCAATCTGCCCCACGCTCTGATCAGCTGCATCAAGAAGATACAGAGTGGATACATCAGCGGCACGCGGTATGTCACTGCAGGGACTGTTGTTGTTGTTGTTGTTGTTCTCTGATCAGCTGCATCAAGAAGATACAGAGTGGATACATCAGCGGCACGCGGTATGTCACTGCAGGGACTGTTGTTGTTGTTGTTGTTGTTCTCTGATCAGCTGCATCAAGAAGATACAGAGTGGATACATCAGCGGCACGCGGTAGGTCACTGCAGGGACTGTTGTTGTTGTTGTTGTTGTTCTCTGATCAGCTGCATCAAGAAGATACAGAGTGGATACATCAGCGGCACGCGGTATGTCACTGCAGGGACTGTTGTTGTTGTTGTTGTTGTTCTCTGATCAGCTGCATCAAGAAGATACAGAGTGGATACATCAGCGGCACGCGGTATGTCACTGCAGGGACTGTTGTTGTTGTTGTTCTCTGATCAGCTGCATCAAGAAGATACAGAGTGGATACATCAGCGGCACGCGGTAGGTCACTGCAGGGACTGTTGTTGTTGTTGTTGTTGTTCTCTGATCAGCTGCATCAAGAAGATACAGAGTGGATACATCAGCGGCACGCGGTAGGTCACTGCAGGGACTGTTGTTGTTGTTGTTGTTGTTCTCTGATCAGCTGCATCAAGAAGATACAGAGTGGATACATCAGCGGCACGCGGTAGGTCACTGCAGGGACTGTTGTTGTTGTTGTTGTTGTTCTCTGATCAGCTGCATCAAGAAGATACAGAGTGGATACATCAGCGGCACGCGGTATGTCACTGCAGGGACTGTTGTTGTTGTTGTTGTTGTTCTCTGATCAGCTGCATCAAGAAGATACAGAGTGGATACATCAGCGGCACGCGGTAGGTCACTGCAGGGACTGTTGTTGTTGTTGTTCTCTGATCAGCTGCATCAAGAAGATACAGAGTGGATACATCAGCGGCACGCGGTAGGTCACTGCAGGGACTGTTGTTGTTGTTGTTCTCTGATCAGCTGCATCAAGAAGATACAGAGTGGATACATCAGCGGCACGCGGTATGTCACTGCAGGGACTGTTGTTGTTGTTCTCGGTCTGGATCTGGATGGGTACGTCGCAGACGCCACTTCTGACGATGAATCGCGATGGAAACTAGGAGGACGTATGTACCTAACAGAAAATATAGAAGGAGAAAGGCCTACAGTTTACCCATTAGTAGTTGTAGGAATAAAAGCCAATGGTACTTTGACAACATTTTACTGTCTATGAGAGGCTACGCCTAATTTGACATTAAACCAACCATCGCATCATCCTGACAACAAGGCTGTTAATATCCTTTGACTTTTAGCCCTCCATTTTTGTTGATCAGCCCTCAGCTATCGTAATTGTTTGTGTCTGCTTGACGTTTTCCTCATCTGTCTGTCCACACAGTCTTATGAATCACTGCACAGAACTGCTGTAAATCTGAAATGGGGCTATATTGTTAAAGCTGGTTTATCACTTTACTGTCAAAATCGCTTGAGTCAAAATTGAAGGGACTGAAATTTTGAGTTAAAAAGACTTTTCAACATAGAGATTATCATACTGGGACCCAAAAATTATTGAGTTATCCAGTGTTTTTGAGTTATCCATTTTTGGGTTATCAGTTCTCCACTTATGTGTTTTGTCAACTATCTGTTATGACAGAGTTGCATGCTGCAAATAACAAAGAAGCTGTGTTTATTTCTATCACTTTTTTCTGTCTTTTTCTTCAACTGTTGGAGAAGTATGTCAATGTGGGCCTTAGTGTTGGAAAAAGAGGAAAGCCACAACTTTTCACAAATGGTTTGACCAATAAAGATGGCAAGAAAGTAAGCAACACATTATTTTTTATTTCTTCATTTAAATTACTATTAAGATTAAAGTTTAAATGAATGAATGTTTTTTTAGGTGCGCCCTAAGCCTCCACATTTCATTGAAAGCCTGTTCCTAAGACAAAGAGACAAATCAGCACAGACTACGACATATGTGGCACTGGGTACTTTATAGTCACAGAGGCGTCTGTGAAATTCGGGTTCCTCCCACCTGGAGAGCGCGTCATCCGAAAGACTCCACATTCAGACCGTAAGGCCTAGTGCAGATTGAGAGGAAAAATCCCCTGTACCCAGGTTCGAACTCAGGTTTAATGTATGCGAGGCGAACGCGTTGCCTCTGTGCCACTCTACACCATAAGCTGAGTAATGGAAGAGAAAAAGCACAATTTATGTCATTTGGTAAACTGTCTGGATAATTAGATGAAAAAGGAGATGAAGATAGTGATGACAATGATGAAGTGAGAATGATGGGGGGGGGGGTAATGATGATTATAATGCAGATGATAATTGATGCGGTGATAATGATAGCATTGGTTGTGTGGCAGATGATAATTGATGCAGTGATAATGATAGCGTTGGTTGTGTGGCAGATGATAATGCAGTGATGATGCGGTGATAATGATAGCGTTGGTTGTATGGCAGATGATAATTGATGCGGTGATAATGATAGCGATGATAATTGATGCAGTGATAATGATAGCGTTGGTTGTGTGGCAGATGATAATTGATGCAGTGATAATGATAGCGTTGGTTGTGTGGCAGATGATAATTGATGCGGTGATAATGATAGCGTTGGTTGTGTGGCAGATGATAATTGATGCGGTGATAATGATAGCGTTGGTTGTGTGGCAGATGATAATTGATGCAGTGATAATGATAGCGTTGGTTGTGTGGCAGATGATAATTGATGCGGTGATAATGATAGCGTTGGTTGTGTGGCAGATGATAATTGATGCGGTGATAATGATAGCGTTGGTTGTGTGGCAGATGATAATTGATGCAGTGATAATGATAGCGTTGGTTGTGTGGCAGATGATAATTGATGCGGTGATAATGATAGCGTTGGTTGTGTGGCAGATGATAATTGATGCGGTGATAATGATAGCGTTGGTTGTGTGGCAGATGATAATTGATGCGGTGATAATGATAGCGTTGGTTGTGTGGCAGATGATAATTGATGCAGTGATAATGATAGCGTTGGTTGTGTGGCAGATGATAATTGATGCAGTGATAATGATAGCGTTGGTTGTGTGGCAGATGATAATTGATGCAGTGATAATGATAGCGTTGGTTGTGTGGCAGATGATAATTGATGCAGTGATAATGATAGCGTTGGTTGTGTGGCAGATGATAATTGATGCGGTGATAATGATAGCGTTGGTTGTGTGGCAGATGATAATTGATGCGGTGATAATGATAGCGTTGGTTGTGTGGCAGATGATAATTGATGCGGTGATAATGATAGCGTTGGTTGTGTGGCAGATGATAATTGATGCGGTGATAATGATAGCGTTGGTTGTGTGGCAGATGATAATTGATGCGGTGATAATGATAGCGTTGGTTGTGTGGCAGATGATAATTGATGCGGTGATAATGATAGCGTTGGTTGTGTGGCAGATGATAATTGATGCGGTGATAATGATAGCGTTGGTTGTGTGGCAGATGATAATTGATGCGGTGATAATGATAGCGTTGGTTGTGTGGCAGATGATAATTGATGCGGTGATAATGATAGCGTTGGTTGTGTGGCAGATGATAATTGATGCGGTGATAATGATAGCGTTGGTTGTGTGGCAGATGATAATTGATGCGGTGATAATGATAGCGTTGGTTGTGTGGCAGATGATAATTGATGCAGTGATAATGATAGCGTTGGTTGTGTGGCAGATGATAATTGATGCGGTGATAATGATAGCGTTGGTTGTGTGGCAGATGATAATTGATGCGGTGATAATGATAGCGTTGGTTGTGTGGCAGATGATAATTGATGCGGTGATAATGATAGCGTTGGTTGTGTGGCAGATGATAATTGATGCGGTGATAATGATAGCGTTGGTTGTGTGGCAGATGATAATTGATGCGGTGATAATGATAGCGTTGGTTGTGTGGCAGATGATAATTGATGCGGTGATAATGATAGCGTTGGTTGTGTGGCAGATGATAATTGATGCGGTGATAATGATAGCGTTGGTTGTGTGGCAGATGATAATTGATGCGGTGATAATGATAGCGTTGGTTGTGTGGCAGATGATAATTGATGCGGTGATAATGATAGCGTTGGTTGTGTGGCAGATGATAATTGATGCGGTGATAATGATAGCGTTGGTTGTGTGGCAGATGATAATTGATGCAGTGATAATGATAGCGTTGGTTGTGTGGCAGATGATAATTGATGCGGTTATAATGATAGCGTTGGTTGTGTGGCAGATGATAATTGATGCGGTGATAATGATAGCGTTGGTTGTGTGGCAGATGATAATTGATGCGGTGATAATGATAGCGTTGGTTGTGTGGCAGATGATAATTGATGCGGTGATAATGATAGCGTTGGTTGTGTGGCAGTGTCCACATGGGAAAGCTGGCTGATTTTCTGACCACATCCTGCATCACCCATCTGGATTTTCTGAAAGACCCCGACGATCCCAGTCATAGTGAGTTTACCACAGGAACGTGTGATGATCTCAGCTTAGTATCATCCATTCATTCTCAATTCATTCCTATATGTCAGAGTGAGTTTACCACAGGAACGTATGATCATCTCAGCTTAGTATCATCCATTCATTCTCAATTCATTCCTATGCGTCAGAGTGAGTTTACCACAGGGACGTGTGATGATCTCAGCTTAGTATCATCCATTCATTCTCAATTCATTCCTATGCGTCAGAGTGAGTTTACCACAGGGACGTGTGATGATCTCAGCTTAGTATCATCCATTCATTCTCAATTCATTCCTATGCGTCAGAGTGAGTTTACCACAGGGACGTGTGATGATCTCAGCTTAGTATCATCCATTCATTCTCAATTCATTCCTATACTAATACGTCAGAGTGAGTTTACCACAGGGACGTGTGATGATCTCAGCTTAGTATCATCCATTCATTCTCAATTCATTCCTATTCTAATACGTCAGAGTGAGTTTACCACAGGGACGTGTGATGATCTCAGCTTAGTATCATCCATTCATTCTCTATTCATTCCTATACTAATACGTCAGAGTGAGTTTACCACAGGGATGTGTGATGATCTCAGCTTAGTATCATCCATTCATTCTCTATTCATTCCTATACTAATACGTCAGAGTGAGTTTACCACAGGGACGTGTGATGATCTCAGCTTAGTATCATCCATTCATTCTCAATTCATTCCTATACTAATACGTCAGAGTGAGTTTACCACAGGGATGTGTGATGATCTCAGCTTAGTATCATCCATTCATTCTCTATTCATTCCTATACTAATACGTCAGAGTGAGTTTACCACAGGGACGTGTGATGATCTCAGCTTAGTGTCATCCATTCATTCTCAATTCATTCCTATACTAATACGTCAGAGTGAGTTTACCACAGGAACGTGTGATGATCTCAGCTTAGTATCATCCATTCATTCTCAATTCATTCCTATACTAATACGTCAGAGTGAGTTTACCACAGGGACGTGTGATGATCTCAGCTTAGTATCATCCATTCATTCTCTATTCATTCCTATACTAATGCGTCAGAGTGAGTTTACCACAGGGACGTGTGATGATCTCAGCTTAGTATCATCCATTCATTCTCTATTCATTCCTATACTAATACGTCAGAGTGAGTTTACCACAGGGATGTGTGATGATCTCAGCTTAGTATCATCCATTCATTCTCTATTCATTCCTATACTAATACGTCAGAGTGAGTTTACCACAGGGACGTGTGATGATCTCAGCTTAGTATCATCCATTCATTCTCAATTCATTCCTATACTAATACGTCAGAGTGAGTTTACCACAGGAACGTGTGATGATCTCAGCTTAGTATCATCCATTCATTCTCAATTCATTCCTATACTAATACGTCAGAGTGAGTTTACCACAGGGACGTGTGATGATCTCAGCTTAGTATCATCCATTCATTCTCAATTCATTCCTATACTAATACGTCAGAGTGAGTTTACCACAGGGACGTGTGATGATCTCAGCTTAGTGTCATCCATTCATTCTCAATTCATTCCTATACTAATACGTCAGAGTGAGTTTACCACAGGGACGTGTGATGATCTCAGCTTAGTGTCATCCATTCATTCTCAATTCATTCCTATACTAATACGTCAGAGTGAGTTTACCACAGGAACGTGTGATGATCTCAGCTTAGTATCATCCATTCATTCTCTATTCATTCCTATACTAATACGTCAGAGTGAGTTTACCACAGGGACGTGTGATGATCTCAGCTTAGTATCATCCATTCATTCTCAATTCATTCCTATACTAATACGTCAGAGTGAGTTTACCACAGGGATGTGTGATGATCTCAGCTTAGTATCATCCATTCATTCTCAATTCATTCCTATACTAATACGTCAGAGTGAGTTTACCACAGGAACGTGTGATGATCTCAGCTTAGTATCATCCATTCATTCTCAATTCATTCCTATGCGTCAGAGTGAGTTTACCACAGGGACGTGTGATGATCTCAGCTTAGTATCATCCATTCATTCTCTATTCATTCCTATACTAATACGTCAGAGTGAGTTTACCACAGGGATGTGTGATGATCTCAGCTTAGTATCATCCATTCATTCTCTATTCATTCCTATACTAATACGTCAGAGTGAGTTTACCACAGGGACGTGTGATGATCTCAGCTTAGTATCATCCATTCATTCTCTATTCATTCCTATACTAATGCGTCAGAGTGAGTTTACCACAGGGACGTGTGATGATCTCAGCTTAGTGTCATCCATTCATTCTCTATTCATTCCTATGCGTCAGAGTGAGTTTACCACACGGACATGTGATGATCTCAGCTTAGTATCATCCATTCATTCTCAATTCATTCCTATACGTCGGAGAGAGAGAGAGAGAGAGAGAACAAGGGGGAGAGAGAGAATGAAGGAAAGACAGGGAGGGGTGGGGAACAGTGACGAACACAGGCAAAACCTTGGACATTTATAAGCTTAATCCGTAAGGTTACATGTAGCTGTAGGTCTAGAAAAAGAAAACAATGACCATGCACATTGTTGTGCTTATTAACAGAAAACAATGACCATGCACATTGTTGTGCTTATTAACAGAAAACAATGACCATGCACATTGTTGTGCTTATTAACAGAAAACAATGACCATGCACATTGTTGTGCTTATTAACAGAAAACAATGACCATGCACATTGTTGTGCTTATTAACAGAAAACAATGACCATGCACATTGTTGTGCTTATTAACAGAAAACAATGACCATGCACATTGTTGTGCTTATTAACAGAAAACAATGACCATGCACATTGTTGTGCTTATTAACAGAAAACAATGACCATGCACATTGTTGTGCTTATTAACAGAAAACAATGACCATGCACATTGTTGTGCTTATTAACAGAAAACAATGACCATGCACATTGTTGTGCTTATTAACAGAAAACAATGACCATGCACATTGTTGTGCTTATTAACAGAAAACAATGACCATGCACATTGTTGTGCTTATTAACAGAAAACAATGACCATGCACATTGTTGTGCTTATTAACAGAAAACAATGACCATGCACATTGTTGTGCTTATTAACAGAAAACAATGACCATGCACATTGTTGTGCTTATTAACAGAAAACAATGACCATGCACATTGTTGTGCTTATTAACAGAAAACAATGACCATGCACATTGTTGTGCTTATTAACAGAAAACAATGACCATGCACATTGTTGTGCTTATTAACAGAAAACAATGACCATGCACATTGTTGTGCTTATTAACAGAAAACAATGACCATGCACATTGTTGTGCTTATTAACAGAAAACAATGACCATGCACATTGTTGTGCTTATTAACAGAAAACAATGACCATGCACATTGTTGTGCTTATTAACAGAAAACAATGACCATGCACATTGTTGTGCTTATTAACAGAAAACAATGACCATGCACATTATTGTTGTTTTTTCCAGGATGAATGAATAGTACTACAGTTCATGATTTTATGACGTTCATGTCTGACAGAAAAAGAAACAAATCTGAATGGGATAACATACTTTCTCTCAGTCTCTCTCTCAGTCATGCACTCACTACTCCCGCCCAATCATCAGCATGCGCTTGAAGGGTGCATTACAATGTGTGAGCATGCACCATTCTGGAAAGAAAATGTGTAATGCCATGAATATGCTGACAACTTGAAGGTCTACAATCTGTTGTCCATCTGTCTCTACTTGCTGTGTTTATGTCATGGCATACCAGTCAATGGCTAGTCAGTTTGACCAGAACCCCCATTCAAAATAAAAACCAGTAGAAACTAGAATGAAGCTGAATTATGACAGCTTTCTTGCAGGTGACTCCACAACGAGGAATTTCATCAACAGTTTCTCATCCCCCATCTGCCCCCGACCCCATTAATGGCTCAGTGCTGTTGTGCGCAGTGAATCAGTTAATACAGAAATAGATTTTGACTCTTATCTTTGCCAGGCGATTCTACAGCGAGGAATTTCATTGACAAATCTTTCTTCATCTTGTTCCCGCCATGCTAAATGCTTAGTCCGGTCCGGTGGATGAAGGTTGCAGTTGACTGCAGCGCTGCTACAGGACCCCACAGCTTGTCTTGGAGCGTCACAGGCCTGGGCCATAGTTCGCATCTGGGTGTGGTGAGGAGAGGGCAGTCCTGCAGTGTGTGGGCTGGTGTCTGTGAACCCTTACCACACGGACATTTGTCAGGGTGTGGTGAGGAGAGGGCAGTCCTGCAGTGTGTGGGCTGGTGTCTGTGAACCCTTACCACACGGACATTTGTCAGGGTGTGGTGAGGAGAGGGCAGTCCTGCAGTATGTGGGCTGGTGTCTGTGAACCCTTACCACACGGGCATTTGTCTGGGTGTGGTGAGGAGAGGGCAGTCCTGCAGTATGTGGGCTGGTGTCTGTGAACCCTTACCACACGGGCATTTGTCTGGGTGTGGTGAGGAGAGGGCAGTCCTGCAGTGTGTGGGCTGGGGTCTGTGAACCCTTACCACACGGACATTCGTCTGGGTGTGGTGAAGAGAGGGCAGTCCTGCAGTGTGTGGGCTGGTGTCTGTGAACCCTTACCACACGGACATTCGTCTGGGTGTGGTGAGGAGAGGGCAGTCCTGCAGTGTGTGGGCTGGTGTCTGTGAACCCTTACCACACGGACATTCGTCTGGGTGTGGTGAGGAGAGGGCAGTCCTGCAGTGTGTGGGCTGGTGTCTGTGAACCCTTACCACACGGACATTCGTCTGGGTGTGGTGAAGAGAGGGCAGTCCTGCAGTGTGTGGGCTGGTGTCTGTGAACCCTTACCACACGGACATTTGTCAGGGTGTGGTGAGGAGAGGGCAGTCCTGCAGTGTGTGGGCTGGTGTCTGTGAACCCTTACCACACGGACATTTGTCAGGGTGTGGTGAGGAGAGGGCAGTCCTGCAGTATGTGGGCTGGTGTCTGTGAACCCTTACCACACGGGCATTTGTCTGGGTGTGGTGAAGAGAGGGCAGTCCTGCAGTGTGTGGGCTGGGGTCTGTGAACCCGTACCACACGGGCACTTGTCTGGGTGTGGTGAAGAGAGGGCAGTCCTGCAGTGTGTGGGCTGGGGTCTGTGAACCCGTACCACACGGGCACTTGTCTGGGTGTGGTGAAGAGAGGGCAGTCCTGCAGTGTGTGGGCTGGGGTCTGTGAACCCGTACCACACGGGCACTTGTCTGGGTGTGGTGAGGAGAGGGCAGTCCTGCAGTATGTGGGCTGGGGCCTGTGAACCCGTATGACACGAGCATTTGTCTGGGTGTGGTGAGGAGAGGGCAGTCCTGCAGTATGTGGGCTGGGGCCTATGAACCCGTACCACACAGGTATTTGTCTGGGTGTGGTGAGGAGAGGGCAGTCCTGCAGTGTGTGGGCTGGGGCCTGTGAACCCGTACGACACGAGCATTTGTCCGTGTGGGACATTTTTAGACGATAGAGATGGGAGAGGTTCTGACAATGCCCAGTTCTGAGTCTGAAGATGGCGACTTGCTGGGGACGATTCAGCCGGTGGATACTTTCCTCTCCAGTGTCCAAGAGAAGATGTTCCCTTTTGCTCTGTCTGTGTTGTTTTCATGCGGAGTATTACAGTTAATGTGTGGACGGTTTAGCCCAAACCATCGGTGAAGAAGTAAGTTGAATGAAGCTGAATGATGACAATGGTTGTTGCAGGCGATTCCACAGCGAGAACTTTCATCGACAATCTCTCATCATCCGGCACCTGTCCTCGCCCCCACCTGTTGTCGCAGGGCCGTCGTGCGCGTCGTGCCAGCCGAGGGGCGGTTGGCATGGCTGTCAGCGGCATCGTCAAGAGGTCACGCTCCATCCAGATCGATGCCGACCAGCTGCCCGGTCAGTGTGTGTGTCAGTATGTGTGTGTGTGTCAATATGTGTGTCAGTATGTGTGTGTCAGTATGTGTGTGTGTGTCAGTATGTGTGTGTGTGGGGGGGGGGTAGAAGTGTGTTACTGTTACGCCTGGCTGTGTGTGTCAGTGTGGGGGGTAGAAGTGTGTTACTGTTATGCCTGGCTGTGTGTGTCAGTGTGGGGGGTAGAAGTGTGTTACTGTTATGCCTGGCTGTGGGTGTCAGTGTGGGGGGTAGAAGTGTGTTACTGTTATGCCTGGCTGTGGGTGTCAGTGTGGGGGGTAGAAGTGTGTTACTGTTATGCCTGGCTGTGGGTGTCAGTGTGGGGGGTAGAAGTGTGTTACTGTTATGCCTGGCTGTGGGTGTTAGTGTGAACTGGTGGGTAGAAGCTGTCCATTCCAACACTGATGCAGACCAGCTACTGTTTTGTGCCTGCACTGTCAAGGCTGGTGTGGTGCTGTGATGCAGACCAGCTGTTTGTGCTGCACTGTCAAGGCTGGGTGTGGTTATGTGCTGTTTTCCAACACTGATGCAGACCAGCTTTTGTGCCTGCACTGTCAAGGCTGGGTGTGGCTATGTGCTGTCCATTCCAACACTGATGCAGACCAGCTGCTTTGTGCCTGCACTGTCAAGGCTGGTTGTGGCTATGTGCTGTTTCCAACGATGCAGACCAGCTGCTTTGTGCCTGCACTGTCAAGGCTGGTTGTGGCTATGTGCTGTCCATTCCAACACTGATGCAGACCAGCTGCTTTGTGCCTGCACTGTCAAGGCTGGGTGTGGCTATGTGCTGTCCATTCCAACACTGATGCAGACCAGCTGCTTTGTGCCTGCACTGTCAAGGCTGGTTGTGGCTATGTGCTGTCCATTCCAACACTGATGCAGACCAGCTGCTTTGTGCATGCACTGTCAAGGCTGGGTGTGGTTATGTGCTGTCCATTCCAACTCTGATGCAGACCAGCTGCTTTGTGCCTGCACTGTCAAGGCTGGGTGTGGTTAGTGCTGTCCATTCCAACTTGATGCAGACCAGCTGCTTTGTGCCTGCACTGTCAAGGCTGGGTGTGGTTAAGTACAGTCCATTCCAACACTGATGCAGACCAGCTGTTTGTGCCTGCACTGTCAAGGCTGGTTGTGGTTATGTGCTGTTCATTCCAACTCTGATACCTGGTTGTGGCTATGTGCTGTTCATTCCAACACTGATGCAGACCAGCTGCTTTGTGCCTGCACTGTCAAGGCTGGTTGTGGCTATGTGCTGTTCATTCCAACTCTGATGCAGACCAGCTGCTTTGTGCCTGCACTGTCAAGGCTGGGTGTGGCTATGTGCTGTCCATTCCAACTCTGATGCAGACCAGCTGCTTTGTGCCTGCACTGTCAAGGCTGGTTGTGGCTATGTGCTGTCCATTCCAACTCTGATGCAGACCAGCTGCTTTGTGCCTGCACTGTCAAGGCTGGGTGTGGCTATGTGCTGTCCATTCCAACACTGATGCAGACCAGCTGCTTTGTGCCTGCACTGTCAAGGCTGGGTGTGGTTAAGTGCTGTCCATTCCAACACTGATGCAGACCAGCTGCTTTGTGCCTGCACTGTCAAGGCTGGGTGTGGTTAAGTACAGTCCATTCCAACTCTGATGCAGACCAGCTGCTTTGTGCCTGCACTGTCAAGGCTGGGTGTGGCTATGTGCTGTCCATTCCAACACTGATGCAGACCAGCTGCTTTGTGCCTGCACTGTCAAGGCTGGGTGTGGCTATGTGCTGTCCATTCCAACACTGATGCAGACCAGCTGCTTTGTGCCTGCACTGTCAAGGCTGGGTGTGGCTATGTGCTGTCCATTCCAACACTGATGCAGACCAGCTGCTTTGTGCCTGCACTGTCAAGGCTGGGTGTGGCTATGTGCTGTCCATTCCAACTCTGATGCAGACCAGCTGCTTTGTGCCTGCACTGTCAAGGCTGGTTGTGGCTATGTGCTGTCCATTCCAACACTGATGCAGACCAGCTGCTTTGTGCCTGCACTGTCAAGGCTGGGTGTGGCTATGTGCTGTCCATTCCAACACTGATGCAGACCAGCTGCTTTGTGCCTGCACTGTCAAGGCTGGGTGTGGTTAAGTACAGTCCATTCCAACACTGATGCAGACCAGCTGCTTTGTGCCTGCACTGTCAAGGCTGGGTGTGGTTAAGTACAGTCCATTCCAACACTGATGCAGACCAGCTGCTTTGTGCCTGCACTGTCAAGGCTGGGTGTGGTTAAGTGCTGTCCATTCCAACACTGATGCAGACCAGCTGCTTTGTGCCTGCACTGTCAAGGCTGGGTGTGGTTATGTGCTGTCCATTCCAACACTGATGCAGACCAGCTGCTTTGTGCCTGCACTGTCAAGGCTGGGTGTGGTTATGTGCTGTCCATTCCAACACTGATGCAGACCAGCTGCTTTGTGCCTGCACTGTCAAGGCTGGGTGTGGTTATGTGCTGTCCATTCCAACACTGATGCAGACCAGCTGCTTTGTGCCTGCACTGTCAAGGCTGGGTGTGGCTATGTGCTGTCCATTCCAACACTGATGCAGACCAGCTGCTTTGTGCCTGCACTGTCAAGGCTGGTTGTGGCTATGTGCTGTCCATTCCAACACTGATGCAGACCAGCTGCTTTGTGCCTGCACTGTCAAGGCTGGTTGTGGCTATGTGCTGTCCATTCCAACACTGATGCAGACCAGCTGCTTTGTGCCTGCACTGTCAAGGCTGGGTGTGGTTAAGTGCTGTCCATTCCAACACTGATGCAGACCAGCTGCTTTGTGCCTGCACTGTCAAGGCTGGGTGTGGTTAAGTACAGTCCATTCCAACACTGATGCAGACCAGCTGCTTTGTGCCTGCACTGTCAAGGCTGGGTGTGGTTAAGTACAGTCCATTCCAACACTGATGCAGACCAGCTGCTTTGTGCCTGCACTGTCAAGGCTGGGTGTGGCTCTGTGCTCTGGTGTTTTGTTGGATCAAGAAGTGAAAATGTGTGTGAATGTGTAGGTGTTAAGTTTGTTCTCTTTTGTTCTTTTATCTCTGTTAAGTTTGTTCTTAAGTTTGTTATATGCTTGGTTGCATGTAATTTGATTTGTGCTTATTCCGGGTGTTGTGTTTTAATTCAGTTCTTATTCTATAAAGTCGAAGGATTTTTATCATGTCTGTAAATTGGACTGGACTACGATGTATCAACTTTCTGTTTTAGTTTTCTCATCATACCTTTTCATTATACAATCTTGAGAGAAAAAAAAAGGACCTTGAGTTTTGGGATTTGATTTTGATTTTTGTTCTGCCTGGTTTGGGTGTGGGCATGTTCAAAGTTTTCCCCTGTGGATCCCGCTTCGTGCTTTGTACATGGTGAAAAACCTAGTTTACCAGACACATGTACATATCATACACAGACAACTGAAGGATTAGCATTGCAAAAATGGATTATTTTCACTTCGGAGTGTGGCTGCCCACGTGGCGGGGTAATCAAAAACGGTCACACACATAATGTTCTCATCCCTGGCTGGTACATTTGTACCATAGTGTTCAAGTGCTTAGGCTTTTGGGATGATCCCTGGAGTCTTTAAGCTAGGGTACGACAACAACAACATATGATTTAAGAAGGATGCCACATTTCATTTATACGGACACCTTTCAATCAAGAGAATTAATTGCTCATTATTCAAGAAAATTAATTATTCATCTGGAATTTTGTTTGTAGAAACTACTAACTTAACCTTTCAGGGGTTCAGTAGTTGCTTGGTAAACACCTATCCTTTGCAAGGCATTAATGCAAAGCCCTGACCCACTCTTATCCATGCAGTGCAGAGCTTGGTAAACACCTATCCTTTGCAAGGCATTAATGCAAAGCCCTGACCCACTCTTATCCATGCAGTGCAGAGCTTGGTAAACGCCTATCCTTTGCAAGGCATTAATGCAAAGCCCTGACCCACTCTTATCCATGCAGTGCAGAGCTTGGTAAACACCTATCCTTTGCAAGGCATTAATGCAAAGCCCTGACCCACTCTTATCCATGCAGTGCAGAGCTTGGTAAACGCCTATCCTTTGCAAGGCATTAATGCAAAGCCCTGACCCACTCTTATCCATGCAGTGCAGAGCTTGGAATGTGTGTGTGTTGGTTTCTTTTATTATCTCCCTTGAAGAACTTTTGTTGTTGCTTTCTGTTATCTCCGCTTATGGCCTTGTGACCCCGAAAGAGCTGCTCTCTCAGCTGAGCTCTGGCTCGCGGGCGGCGAGCGTATCGTACGCGGGGAGCAGCCAGTATAGCGGGGCCAGCGGGACAGGTGGGTGCCTCCGCAACGACGGCGCCGTTCAGCTCCTGTTGGCCTCCGTGTACCGCTGCTGGCTTGCTGTGCTCAACACTTGTTTGTTGTTGTTTTCTGCTTTGGGGGACTGTAAAATATGAACATCTTGGACTATTACAGGCTAGCATATTGGACTATAAAACGGCAACATTTTGGATTAAATAAGGCTAGCATATTGGACTATAAAATGGCAACATTTTGGATTAAATAAGGCTAGTATTTTGGACTACTAAACCATGACATTTTGGATTCAATAAGGCTAGTATTTTGGACTATAAAACTGTATGCCCCACATGGCCGAAAGGCCAAAGAGGGCGTAAAACATTATTTCTTCGACTATAAAACTGTAACATTTTGGATTAAATAAGGCTAGTATTTTGGACTACAAAACCATGACATTTTAGATGAAATAAGGCTAGTATTTTGTACTATAATTATAAAGCCATGACATTTTGGATTAAATAAGGCTAGTATTTTGGACTACAAAACCATGACATTTTGGATGAAATAAGGCTAGTATTTTGGACTTTAAGACCATGACATTTTGGATTAAATAAGGCTAGTATTTTGGACCATAAAACCATGACATTTTGTCAGTTTGTAACAGCCTCCCTCCCCCTCCCCCCTCCACTGACTAGATTGGGGGGTTTGTCATGTGGGTCAGTGGCAAAGGGCATTCACTCTATGTGTGACCCATGTAGTGAGTTCCCCTGGCCTACTTTCGCTTTTTGGGGACTCACTTTATTTCCTCCCTTTCGTCCTAGAGCCTGAAGAATTCCAAGGGAGGTAATTGCAGTCAGTTGATGCTAATTTGACCCAATGAAAAATGTTGTTGGGTGGTGTTCCCAGCTGTTGTATGGCCTGCATGTTGGTGCCGTTTTTTAAAGTGGGGCCTGTGCCTGATAGAAAGATGCGTTTTATAGTCCCCAAAGCAGGGTGTATCCCAAAGTTGACACACCATGTGTAACTGCTGTACGCGTGTTTCAAACCTTGGCTTGCTGTGTTCACCACTTCCATCGCTGACTGCTAGCCGAGCGCACACGTTTTGCACACCTTTGGTGTTGGGTTGTATTGAAGCGTTTTGGCTGTGTCCACTGTATCGTTATTATCTAGGAGAAGATAACTCTGTCCTCCCTGTCCTTGAGTTATCTTCTCCTGGAAGGAGACAAGGTAAGTATCGTTAGTCCTGTTTCAGTGGTGGTGGTGCTGGGTTATTATTGATGCTTAACCACCATGGTTTGGGTTATATTATTATTATTATTATTATTATTATTATCCTAGTGTATGTTTGCTTATATGCATGTTCTTTGGCCAGCTTTTGTTTTTGTTCTTTTTTCTTTTGTTTTTGATGTTTTTAATTTACTACTTTTGTAGTTGTTGAACGTGATGTAAGAGCTAGTATTAAATTGATTGTGGTTGTTGAACGTGATGTAAGAGCTAGTATTGAATTGATTGTGGTTGTTGAACGTGATGTAAGAGCTAGTATTGAATTGATTGTGGTTGTTGAACGTGATGTAAGAGCTAGTATTGAATTGATTGTGGTTGTTGAACATGATGTAAGAGCTAGTATTGAATTGATTGTGGTTGTTGAACGTGATGTAAGAGCTAGTATTGAATTGATTGTGGTTGTTGAACGTGATGTAAGAGCTAGTATTGAAATGATTGTGGTTGTTGAACTAGTAAGAGCTAGTATTGAATTGATTGTGGTTGCGATTCTGTAAGTGTACGTTTGCACACTCGTAATGCGCAAGTGTACGTGTGCGCACTCACACATATATATTTGTGCGAGTGCGTGTGCATGTGCATGTATGCGAGTGTCTGTAGCAGAAAGGCAAGTTTTGTAGGACATGAGCTGTGATAAGGAAAGACTTCAAGTTATGTATGTGTCTGTAGCAGAAAGGCTTCAAGTTATGTATGTGTCTGTAGCAGAAAGGCTTCAAGTTATTATGTGTCTGTATGTGTCTGTAGCAGAAAGGCTTCAAGTTATTTATGTGTCTGTAGCAGAAAGGCTTCAAGTTATTTATGTGTCTGTAGCAGAAAGGCTTCAAGTTATTATATGTGTCTGTAGCAGAAAGGCTTCAAGTTATGTATGTGTCTGTAGCAGAAAGGCTTCAAGTTATTTATGTGTCTGTAGCAGAAAGGCTTCAAGTTATTTATGTGTCTGTAGCAGAAAGGCTTCAAGTTATTATGTGTCTGTAGCAGAAAGGCTTCAAGTTATGTATGTGTCTGTAGCAGAAAGACTTCAAGTTATTATGTGTCTGTAGCAGAAAGGCTTCAAGTTATGTATGTGTCTGTAGCAGAAAGGCTTCAAGTTATTTATGTGTCTGTAGCAGAAAGGCTTCAAGTTATTATGTGTCTGTAGCAGAAAGGCTTCAAGTTATTATGTGTCTGTAGCAGAAAGGCTTCAAGTTATTTATGTGTCTGTAGCAGAAAGGCTTCAAGTTATGTATGTGTCTGTAGCAGAAAGGCTTCAAGTTATTTATGTGTCTGTAGCAGAAAGGCTTCAAGTTATTTATGTGTCTGTAGCAGAAAGACTTCAAGTTATTATGTGTCTGTAGCAGAAAGGCTTCAAGTTATTTATGTGTCTGTAGCAGAAAGGCTTCAAGTTATTATGTGTCTGTAGCAGAAAGGCTTCAAGTTATTTATGTGTCTGTAGCAGAAAGGCTTCAAGTTATTTATGTGTCTGTAGCAGAAAGGCTTCAAGTTATGTATGTGTCTGTAGCAGAAAGGCTTCAAGTTATTTATGTGTCTGTAGCAGAAAGGCTTCAAGTTATTTATGTGTCTGTAGCAGAAAGACTTCAAGTTATTATGTGTCTGTAGCAGAAAGGCTTCAAGTTATGTATGTGTCTAGCAGAAAGGCTTCAAGTTATTTATGTGTCTGTAGCAGAAAGGCTTCAAGTTATGTATGTGTCTGTAGCAGAAAGGCAAGTTGTCAGACAGGTGTGATAAGGACAGGCTTCAAGTTATTATGTGTGTGTGTTGGGTCTACGTAAATGTGCCTGTGTTTTCTTATTTCCTGGAAAATGTTAGTTTTGTGTGTTGTTAGTGTGAATAATGTCTTCATGTGCTAGGCTGATTTGTTTGTCTGAGAGTGACATACGTCTTAGAGTTGACATGTTAGAGGTGAAATTGTTGTTATGATTAGCACACCATATAGCAGGAGATGACCACAACCATCTGCACTATCTGTACTACACCTAGTTGTATCAGTTACAGTGTGTCAAGTGCACACCATATAGCAGGAGATGACCACAACCATCTGCACTATCTGTACTACATCTAGTTGTATCAGTTACAGTGTGTCAAGTGCACACCATATAGCAGGAGATGACCTCATCCATCTGTACTATCTGTACTACACCTAGTTGTATCAGTTACAGTGTGTCAAGTGCACACCATATAGCAGGAGATGACCACAACCATCTGCACTATCTGTACTACATCTAGTTGTATCAGTTACAGTGTGTCAAGTGCACATCATATAGCAGGAGATGACCACAACCATCTGCACTATCTGTACTACATCTAGTTGTATCAGTTACAGTGTGTCAAGTGCACACCATATAGCAGGAGATGACCACAACCATCTGCACTATCTGTACTACATCTAGTTGTATCAGTTACAGTGTGTCAAGTGCACATCATATAGCAGGAGATGACCACAACCATCTGCACTATCTGTACTACACCTAGTTGTATCAGTTACAGTGTGTCAAGTGCACATCATATAGCAGGAGATGACCACAACCATCTGCACTATCTGTACTACATCTAGTTGTATCAGTTACAGTGTGTCAAGTGCACACCATATAGCAGGAGATGACCACAACCATCTGCACTATCTGTACTACATCTAGTTGTATCAGTTACAGTGTGTCAAGTGCACATCATATAGCAGGAGATGACCACAACCATCTGCACTATCTGTACTACACCTAGTTGTATCAGTTACAGTGTGTCAAGTGCACACCATATAGCAGGAGATGACCACAACCATCTGCACTATCTGTACTACACCTAGTTGTATCAGTTACAGTGTGTCAAGTGCACACCATATAGCAGGAGATGACCACAACCATCTGCACTATCTGTACTACATCTAGTTGTATCAGTTACAGTGTGTCAAGTGCACACCATATAGCAGGAGATGACCACAACCATCTGCACTATCTGTACTACATCTAGTTGTATCAGTTACAGTGTGTCAAGTGCACATCATATAGCAGGAGATGACCACAACCATCTGCACTATCTGTACTACACCTAGTTGTATCAGTTACAGTGTGTCAAGTGCACATCATATAGCAGGAGATGACCACAACCATCTGCACTATCTGTACTACATCTAGTTGTATCAGTTACAGTGTGTCAAGTGCACATCATATAGCAGGAGATGACCACAACCATCTGCACTATCTGTACTACACCTAGTTGTATCAGTTACAGTGTGTCAAGTGCACATCATATAGCAGGAGATGACCACAACCATCTGCACTATCTGTACTACATCTAGTTGTAAGTTACAGTGTGTCAAGTGCACATCATATAGCAGGAGATGACCACAACCATCTGTATCTGTACTACACCTAGTTGTATCAGTTACAGTGTGTCAAGTGCACCCATATAGCAGGAGATGACCACCCATCTGCACTATATCTGTGTACTACACCTAGTTGTATCAGTCAGTGTGTCAAGTGCACATCACTGATATTTTCTGTTAAAAAAGCAAATAAGCACAAGTGTACCCCCCCCCCCCCCCCCCCCCCCCCCCCCCCGTCCCTGGTATTTAGTTTGTGTTTGTGTGTTAGAGTGTGTGTTTGTGTAATGTTAGTGTGTGTGTGTGATTGTGTTAACGTATTTGTGTGTGCTTGCAAATATCCGATTGGTACATATTACTACCTGTCTTTCTGTCACCTTGCCAACCTATCTTTCTCTCTCGTCTTAAAAGTTCTTTAACAATAATTTCATCTCGGATTTGTTGTAAATGACAGGTGTGTTGTTTTTGTGGTTTGATTTCTTTGCAGATCATCTGAGGAAGCTGCGATTTCGGAATAGTATGTGGTGTTGCTTGTTCGGTTTGCCTGTTATTTTTTTGTTCTATGAATAGAATTGACAACACTGTTTTGCAGGATTGGCTTTGTATTGAACTGGAGATTAATCACCAGCTGGACTGATCTTTGCGCCGAGCATGATTCAGTAGACATTTTTAGTTTGCGTTTATGACCATAGCTAGTTCTAGCTTCAGTCATAACTACCCCCTCCCCCTCCCCCACCTTTCTTCACCATGTCCCCATCCACCAAGCATCTCCCCCTCCCCCCTCCCCCCTCTTACACGCGCATTCTGTTCCCCACCCAGTTGTGAAGATATACAGTATAGACTCGTGCTAGAGTTGACTGTTTTGATGACACGCTTTGAAGTGAGACCCTGCAGTAAGTGTGTTGTGTGCTGTAGCCAGCGTGGATGACACCCTCAGCTGTAATGTTTGCAGTCTGAGAGAAAGCGTGAAAAAAGGTGCCTGTAGATGGGAGATCTAATCCACTTCGAGCCTTGTGTGATCTTAGATATAACTTGTAGAATAGGCAGCTACTTAATAGCCTCGTCGCTCTAAAAAGAGCGTAGGCTGTAGACAATATTCCTCTGTTGGAATCAGCTTGGAATAGGTTGTCAGGTGTGGTCGAAGGAAACATTTGTAAGGCCCAAGCTTTTTTTTTTATAACAAGTATGAAAAGGAGTATTAGTAGGTGGAGATGTGATCAGCTTGAAGTGGCATGCAATTTCTTGCATCATGATTGGTAGTTGATGTTAATATACTGTAAAGACTTGTTGCAGCTTCAGTGCTCTGCCTAGGTCCCGAGGTGTAGGCCGTTTCAGAGAGTGAGAGAGAGTTAGTGACTGAGTCAGTGAGTGTACGTGATGGTACATTTAGCTGGTTTCTATGGACTGTATGTGTGTCATTGAGATCTTTTTTGAGAGATATTACCCGTTAGTTCACTTTAAAAAACAAACAAATAAAAGATGTTATCGTTAATTGCATCTATAAAGTTTCTTGTTTTGTAAAGCTTGTCTTGTTCAAAAGTTCACTACGTTTTTTTGTTTACTGTTGTTGCTGTTATTCCAGAGATGCCTACCATCACAACAGGCCTAAATTTGTACTGGGAAATAAAGAAAAGTGGAGGTTGTGTTCTGAAAATGCCATTTTCTGCTCTCTGTTCTGGCACATCCAACATTGCCTAGTAGTGAAAGTGGAAACTTCCGGAATTGTAGACCACAGCCATTTTGAAACTTTTCATTGGCTCATGTCACTTCTTGTTTTTGCTGCTGTTCAGATTGCCTTCAAAGATGGGCATCAATGGTGAACCAAAAGGTCATTTTGACTGAAAAGTGCACACAAAATGTACACCCGAAAGAAGAAAGAATTTGTCAGCCAATCCAAGCATACAAAAGGTCCGTACATCAAGTTAACCCTCTGGGCAATGCATGTAATAAAAACGTGTATTGTAAAACAAGGGTTTGTTCAATTACACGCCATTGTTTTACAATGGCTGCAGAAATCTCAAACGGTACTACTTGTTTTTACTTTTCATCTCATGTAAACATTTGACTGGGAACCTATACACTTTTAGAAAGAAGAAAGCTTGAACTTTGCAATGAAAGCAAATAAAATGACTTTTCTTGAACATGGTGACAGCAGTAAAGCACTTTCACAGTTGCTGCAAAGCACTGTAAACAGTAACTGCAGCTCCACCCACCCCCACCCCCATCCGTCACTGCTACTCGTGACAGACATCACAAAACCATGCAGTCGAACCCTTTTCCTTCACTTTGCAACAAAAATACAAGCTTAATTACCTTGATAGTCTCCATCAGAGAAGCTATGGGCAACTTACTCATCGCTGGTGTCATCCTCATCCTCACAAGCACTACTTTCTTCGCTCATTTTCACCAAAAAAGATTGCAAACCGATCGATAAAATGGCCACATTCAGACAGCAGGAAGTCGAAGTACGAGTACTACGAGCTTTCTGATTGGTTAGCTGTTTTCGCTTATTGGATTGGCCAAAGTTCAGCGCAATATTTGAACTGAGCCACGCTTGTGGCTCATCGTGTTCGACCCAGGAAGCCACGAGCGTGGCTCATCGTGCTAAGAGGGTTACAGAAGAAAACAAAAGAATGATGTGAACATTACGCTTGTGATTGGGCATATCAAGCCGAGGCACATTACCAACAGTTATATAGTGATTGGGCATATCAAGCCAAGGCACATTACCAACAGTTATATAGTGATTGGGCATATCAAGCCGAGGCACATTACCAACAGTTGTATAGTGATTGGGCATATCAAGCCAAGGCACATTGCCAACAGTTATATAGTGATTGGGCATATCAAGCCGAGGCACATTACCAACAGTTGTATAGTGATTGGGCATATCAAGCCAAGGCACATTACCAACAGTTGTATAGTAAGTGATTGGGCATATCAAGCTGAGGCACATTACCAACAGTTGTATAGTGATTGGGCATATCAAGCCGAGGCACATTACCAACAGTTGTATAGTGATTGGGCATATCAAGCTGAGGCACATTGCCAACAGTTGTATAGTGATTGGGCATATCAAGCTGAGGCACATTGCCAACAGTTGTATAGTAAGTGATTGGGCATATCAAGCCGAGGCACATTACCAACAGTTATATAGTGATTGGGCATATCAAGCCAAGGCACATTACCAACAGTTATATAGTGATTGGGCATATCAAGCCAAGGCACATTACCAACAGTTATATAGTGATTGGGCATATCAAGCTGAGGCACATTACCAACAGTTGTATAGTGATTGGGCATATCAAGCTGAGGCACATTACCAACAGTTGTATAGTGATTGGGCATATCAAGCCAAGGCACATTACCAACAGTTATATAGTGATTGGGCATATCAAGCCAAGGCACATTGCCAACAGTTGTATAGTGATTGGGCATATCAAGCCGAGGCACATTACCAACAGTTATATAGTGATTGGGCATATCAAGCCAAGGCACATTGCCAACAGTTATATAGTGATTGGGCATATCAAGCCGAGGCACATTACCAACAGTTGTATAGTGATTGGGCATATCAAGCCAAGGCACATTACCAACAGTTATATAGTGATTGGGCATATCAAGCTGAGGCACATTACCAACAGTTGTATAGTGATTGGGCATATCAAGCCGAGGCACATTACCAACAGTTATATAGTGATTGGGCATATCAAGCCAAGGCACATTACCAACAGTTATATAGTGATTGGGCATATCAAGCCAAGGCACATTACCAACAGTTATATAGTGATTGGGCATATCAAGCCGAGGCACATTACCAACAGTTATATAGTGATTGGGCATATCAAGCCAAGGCACATTACCAACAGTTATATAGTGATTGGGCATATCAAGCCGAGGCACATTACCAACAGTTGTATAGTGATTGGGCATATCAAGCCGAGGCACATTACCAACAGTTATATAGTGATTGGGCATATCAAGCCAAGGCACATTACCAACAGTTATATAGTGATTGGGCATATCAAGCCGAGGCACATTACCAACAGTTATATAGTGATTGGGCATATCAAGCCAAGGCACATTACCAACAGTTATATAGTGATTGGGCATATCAAGCCGAGGCACATTACCAACAGTTGTATAGTGATTGGGCATATCAAGCTGAGGCACATTACCAACAGTTGTATAGTGATTGGGCATATCAAGCCGAGGCACATTACCAACAGTTGTATAGTGATTGGGCATATCAAGCCGAGGCACATTACCAACAGTTATATAGTGATTGGGCATATCAAGCCAAGGCACATTACCAACAGTTGTATAGTGATTGGGCATATCAAGCCGAGGCACATTACCAACAGTTGTATAGTGATTGGGCATATCAAGCCAAGGCACATTACCAACAGTTATATAGTAAGTAATTGGGCATATCAAGCCAAGGCACATTACCAACAGTTGTATAGTAAGCTCCATTTTCTTGCCATGTTCCTGACCATCGTGGAGTGTTCCAAGCTTTCAAGGTTATTGTTTATAAAAATGCAAAACAATATGAAGGCATCTCGGTTATTAGCCCCTGAGCTGAAGGTTCGGGGAGCTATTGTTTTTGTTCTTGGTCTTTTTTGTTTGTTTCTTTGTTTCTGAGCATTTCAAGATTTTCTTTTGTGTGTGTTAAAAACACTAATGTTTTATTGTTTATGCCTTTTTGCCCAGCAGTATTGGCAGATTTGGTCGTTGCTAATATTGTTGTTTGCTTCCACTTTGCAGCTAGTCAGACTTTTAACTGGTTTTTGCTGTTGGTTTTTAACATCTTTGATTTATCTTCTTTTCTTTTTTATCTTGTTTTGTTTGCCTTTCATTCAATTTTGCAGTGATTTTAATCTAATAAGACTATCCTTTGAACTATGTGTATTTCAGTGAAATTGCTCTCTGTTCATCAAATTAGAAGAAGTCTTTGCTTATTTAAAAGTCAAATTTGTAAGCGAGTTAAGAGTGTATGTGTGTTTTTTGATGAGCAAAGTCTCATCTATGTACTGATGATTTGGGTGGGTGGGTGGGTGAGTATGTTGGTGTGTATGTGTGTGTGTGTGCGGGTATGGTCAACGCGT
>CM065691.1:1753209-1820709 GCA_017654935.2 Phymorhynchus buccinoides | reverse complement strand
AGACTCTAGTAATAAATGATAAATGACTGGAGAAGAGACACAGACTCTAGTAATAAATGATAAATGACTGGAGAAGAGACAGAGACTCTAGTAATAAATGATAAATGACTGGAGAAGAGACAGAGACTCTAGTAATAAATGATAAATGACTGGAGAAGAGACACAGACTCTAGTAATAAATGATAAATGACTGGAGAAGAGACAGAGACTCTAGTAATAAATGATAAATGACTGGAGAAGAGACAGAGACTCTAGTAATAAATGATAAATGACTGGAGAAGAGACACAGACTCTAGTAATAAATGATAAATGACTGGAGAAGAGACAGAGACTCTAGTAAATGACTGGAGAAGAGACAGAGACTCAAATGATAAATGACTGGAGAAGAGACAGAGACTCTAGTAATAAATGATAAATGACTGGAGAAGAGACAGAGACTCTAGTAATAAATGATAAATGACTGGAGAAGAGACACAGACTCTAGTAATAAATGATAAATGACTGGAGAAGAGACAGAGACTCTAGTAATAAATGATAAATGACTGGAGAAGAGACAGAGACTCTAGTAATAAATGATAAATGACTGGAGAAGAGACAGAGACTCTAGTAATAAATGATAAATGACTGGAGAAGAGACAGAGACTCTAGTAATAAATGATAAATGACTGGAGAAGAGACAGAGACTCTAGTAATAAATGATAAATGACTGGAGAAGAGACAGAGACTCTAGTAATAAATGATAAATGACTGGAGAAGAGACAGAGACTCTAGTAATAAATGATAAATGACTGGAGAAGAGACAGAGACTCTAGTAATAAATGATAAATGACTGGAGAAGAGACACAGACTCTAGTAATAAATGATAAATGACTGGAGAAGAGACACAGACTCTAGTAATAAATGATAAATGACTGGAGAAGAGACAGAGACTCTAGTAATAAATGATAAATGACTGGAGAAGAGACAGAGACTCTAGTAATAAATGATAAATGACTGGAGAAGAGACAGAGACTCTAGTAATAAATGATAAATGACTGGAGAAGAGACAGAGACTCTAGTAATAAATGATAAATGACTGGAGAAGAGACAGAGACTCTAGTAATAAATGATAAATGACTGGAGAAGAGACAGAGACTCTAGTAATAAATGATAAATGACTGGAGAAGAGACAGAGACTCTAGTAATAAATGATAAATGACTGGAGAAGAGACAGAGACTCTAGTAATAAATGATAAATGACTGGAGAAGAGACAGAGACTCTAGTAATAAATGATAAATGACTGGAGAAGAGACAGAGACTCTAGTAATAAATGATAAATGACTGGAGAAGAGACAGAGACTCTAGTAATAAATGATAAATGACTGGAGAAGAGACACAGACTCTAGTAATAAATGATAAATGACTGGAGAAGAGGCAGAGACTCTAGTAATAAATGATAAATGACTGGAGAAGAGACAGAGACTCTAGTAATAAATGATAAATGACTGGAGAAGAGGCGGAGTAAAGCTGTCCTGATTACCTGGCTGTCTGTGACACTGGGATGCTGTAGGGATCGACTGTAATTGGGTTTTCTCCAATCTCTAAATGGACATCATTTGGTATTTAGTACTTGGCACTCTCCTAATTATGAGTTTCCCAGGTTCCCTCCCCTTTCACTATCTCCCCCCCCCCCCCCCCCCCATTTCTCCTAATGAAAACAGCGTGAAATGTCCTCCCAATAACAGCTCTGGAGGAAGAAGACGAGCTGATTGAAGAGGTGGTCAAGGACATGACCCATGAAGAGCACAACTTTCCGTCCCTCCCCTCCCTCCCACAACAACAACAACAACAGCAGCAGCAGCAACAACAACAGCAGCAACAACAATCACAACACCAGAGCAGCATGGATTCCCTGGAGGAAAATATCTGCGGGATACAAATCGACCTCCCTTCTTTCACCGTGCCAGAATCCCAGACTCCCGCAGACTCCCAGACTCCCGCAGACTCCCAGACTCTGTCAGACTCCCAGACTGTGGCCCTGTCCGGCGAAGTGCAGGACCCGTTGCCCCAGCGCCTTCCCCCTCCGCCCGCCCGATTGCAGCTGGACTCGTGGAGCACCCGCCGCCAGCAGCTGGACGACCGCCGCTGCCCGAAGAAGTCCACGGTGCACCTGATGACGCCGCTGGGCCACAAGACCATCGAGACGGACCAGACCCACCAGGAGCAGGAGCGGGAGATGGATCGGCTGGACAAGGAGCTGCAGCCCTTCTGGCAAAGGCTGCACGGTAAACGCAGGGAGGAAACACACACACTGAGGGCCCCGATTCTGGTTGGGGGTCGCTTCTACCCTTTTTGTTTTCCCCTTTGTTGTTGACGGACTGTTTGGTTCAGAAACCTGTTGAGCGTGGAATGGGCTCCTTGTTCGTCGTTTTAGCCAGTTGTCAAGCGATGGAGTTTGGAGTTTCAATTTTCTGGTTAACTCTGGTTGTTTGTGAATTTAAATGATTTGTTGATTGGGTTTTTTAAATTGTTTTTTTCTTTCTTTGTTGCTCTTCGGATTTCTCATTTCTACAATTGTCATTTGTCTTAGCCAGTGTGTCCATGTCTTATTCACTCTTTCTGTCTGTCCTCGCTGTCCTATTTATGAACTCTTGTATCTTCAATCAAAGAATGAAATAGTGAGGCCAAGAGAGGAGATGACGAAATTGAACAAAGGGTAATTACTCTCTTTTTCTTGTATCTTCCTTTCTCTTCTGTTAAATTATCATGCTCCCTTTTCTCATTCTTCTTCCGTAGTCTCTGAGTCTCTTTATCTCTTCGCCCTACCCCAACCCCCTTCTCCCATCAATCTCTATTTTTCCTTCTTTTCTAGTTCTGCTCTATCTCCTCTCTGTCTCTCTCTCCACATTGAGAGAGAGCACACACACACACACACACACATACACACACACACACACACACGCACATGCACACGCACACGCACACACACACAGAGGGAGAGATAGAGAGGGAGGGATGGAGAGAGAGAGGGGGAGGGATAGAGATGGTACAATACCTACAGCACTTTTCAGCTGAAAAGAAATAGATCTTACTATGATCATCTGATGCTTTTTGGTTAAAAAATAAAGTTTGTGGTGTATGCTCATTATAATACTCGTATTCTAGCATAATCAGTGTTGTTAACTTATTTTAGTGTGTTATCAATTTTGCAAGAATATGTTTATAATATGCTTAATTTGTTAAAATGTCAGTTTCTGTCATAACCATACTTATTATAATGTACCTTTTCTGGATTTTAGTCACTTACTGTATTGTACAATTAGATCAAATGTTTTATATGAGTTTGAATATATCTTCTTCATATAATTCGCTAACTTTATAGTTTATGACATGGTATTATTTTCACAGAATTTTCTTTTTAAATTAACGAATGTTTTTTATGGTGTTTTTTCTTCAAACCACATGTTTTATAACGAGTTTAAGTAAAATATGATCGCCTTAATTGATTTTTCATAATCTCTATTACATATTAGCAAAGTTAACAGTTTGAATCGTGTGCCCTTAAATCTAATATGCATTCCTGATTTGGTCATTGTTTTATTACAATGATTACCTTAATTTTCATTACATTGATTTTGTTACTGCCGTATTAATGAAGTGGTTTATGCTATTTGAATATCAAACAGAGTTGTTATTGCCGTATTAATTAAGTGGTTTATGCTATTTGGATATAAAACAGAGTTGTTACTGCCGTATTAATGAAGTGGTTTATGCTATTTGGATATAAAACAGAGTTGTTACTGCCGTATTAATGAAGTGGTTTATGCTATTTGGATATCAAACAGAGTTGTTACTGCCGTATTAATGAAGTGGTTTATGCTACATGTATTTGAATATCAAACAGAGTTGTTACTGCCGTATTAATGAAGTGGTTTATGCTACATGTATTTGAATATCAAACAGAGTTGTTACTGCCGTATTAATGAACTGGTTTATGCTATTTGGATATGAAACAGAGTTGTTACTGCCGTATTAATGAAGTGGTTTCTGCTACATGTATTTGAATATCAAACAGAGTTGTTACTGCCGTATTAATGAAGTGGTTTATGCTACATGTATTTGAATATCAAACAGAGTTGTTACTGCCGTATTAATGAAGTGGTTTATGCTATTTGGATATCAAACAGAGTTGTTACTGCCGTATTAATGAAGTGGTTTATGCTATTTGGATATCAGAGTTGTTACTGCCGTATTAATGAAGTGGTTTATGCTATTTGAATATCAAACAGAGTTGTTACTGCCGTATTAATGAAGTGGTTTATGCTATTTGGATATTAGAGTTGTTACTGCCGTATTAATGAAGTGGTTTATGCTATTTGGATATCAGAGTTGTTACTGCCGTATTAATGAAGTGGTTTATGCTATTTGAATATCAAACAGAGTTGTTACTGCCGTATTAATGAAGTGGTTTATGCTATTTGGATATTAGAGTTGTTACTTTACCAAACAAAATGTTTCTGTAACTGTTATGATTACATTTTGTTGCAGCATGTTTGTCTTGTGTATTACCATCATGAAAGCAGATTTTCCTGCTGGCGACATGTTTATGTAAAGTATGCATGTCATGTTATTGTGATGACAGTTTTTTTGTAATGACATTTTTGTTTTGTAAATGTGGTAACAACGTCATGATGACAGATTTTGTTGCAACATTTGCTTACAGTATAAATGTGTGGTATGTGTGTGTTCTTCAATGTTATGTCCTTCCACTACCAGTGACTCAGACAAATCGCTTTTGTGTGGTATGTGTTGGCTATAATGTGGTTGATGTCAATAAGTTATTGTTCTGATAACATCTTTTTTCTTGCAACTTTTTTGTGTTATGTGACATAACGTCATTGTGTTACGCACATGTGTCATGTCAATGCGTTGTGACATGTTCTGTTGCGACGTTTCAGGAAGCGACACCAGCATGCCCGGCAGTCCCTTGCCTCAAGCTGATGAGGGTAACTGGCCATTTTATTTTGATGGATTTATTGTACATAGGTCTCTTCATTTCACCTTCACTTCCTATTGACTTCATCAGCAAAACACCTCTTGCCTAAACGATCCTCAGCTCAACTTTTTTTTAATTTTATGACTTAAGTTAATAATAAATGTATATGGAGGTCTTTTTATTTGTCTTCCCTATTAATTTCCGTTGATTTCTTTCACAATCACTTTCTCAATTAAATGCACCTTAACTGATTTTGTAAATTAATTAATCTATGAACATCTTTTTCTTTCTCTTTATCCCTGTACTTTCCATTGGTTTCCTTCCGCAAAACTTTCTCCCGCTTCAACTTTTCAACTTCAATCAATTTTTTAAAATGTATTGATTTCTGCCACAAAGCCTTCTCTCACTGAAGCAGCCCTCATCATGCCATTTGTTTCATTCAGATAGGAAGGTCTGCTTCTGTTCATTTCTTTCAAAACTTTTCAGTTATTTCTTTTCCAACACCTCTCTTGGAAACACTCGTCTGCTTTTATTAATATACAGAGGTCTGATTTTGTCTACTCAGTTTCCTTACACTTTTCTTTGTTTCTGTGTAATTATCTTTCAAAGCGCCGCTGAATATAACTTTATTTTTATAAGTCCCCATGCTGTTATTAATTCTGTCTGTCGTTGTGTTGTATGATATTTTTTTTTGGGGGGGGAGGGGAGGGAACATTTGTTGTTGTTGCCCTTGTATGATTCTTTCATGATGTGTCTTTCTTTTTCCTATGTTTTTCTTTTCTTCTTCTTTTTTTGAAGGGGTGTTACATTTGTTTCATTTTTGTTTCTTTGTTTTTGTCTCCTGGTGCTTTTCCCTCTGCTTTCTTTAACCTTCTTTTACGCTTTTCCCTCTGTATGTTTGGTTAGTTCTTTTCTTATCATTTTAAAATACATCTGTTGATAAAGTTTCTTTTTATTAATTTCTCCTAGTCTCTTTCACTGTTTACACAGTAGCTACACGGCTTTCCTTTGCCCTGTATACTCCTGCCTGCAGGCTGGCTTTATTTCTCTGTTAGTCGTTCTTACCAGTACCAATATAAAGTAAACACTTGCTGGACACTGGCCCTGTATACTCCTGCCTGCAGGCTGGCTTTATTTCTCTGTTAGTCGTTCTTACCAGTACCAATATAAAGTAAACACTTGCTGGACACTGGGCCTGTATACTCCTGCCTGCAGGCTGGCTTTATTTCTCTGTTAGTCGTTCTTACCAGTACCAATATAAAGTAAACACTTGCTGGACACTGGCCCTGTATACTCCTGCCTGCAGGCTGGCTTTATTTCTCTGTTAGTCGTTCTTACCAGTACCAATATAAAGTAAACACT
Source organism: Phymorhynchus buccinoides (assembly GCA_017654935.2). NCBI lineage: Eukaryota > Metazoa > Mollusca > Gastropoda > Neogastropoda > Raphitomidae > Phymorhynchus > Phymorhynchus buccinoides. Next base: position 1,814,371 of record CM065691.1, on the reverse strand, counting down.
TGCTGGACACTGGGCCTGTATACTCCTGCCTGCAGGCTGGCTTTATTTCTCTGTTAGTCGTTCTTACCAGTACCAATATAAAGTAAACACTTGCTGGACACTGGCCCTGTATACTCCTGCCTGCAGGCTGGCTTTATTTCTCTGTTAGTCGTTCTTACCAGTACCAATATAAAGTAAACACTTGCTGGACACTGGCCCTGTATACTCCTGCCTGCAGGCTGGCTTTATTTCTCTGTTAGTCGTTCTTACCAGTACCAATATAAAGTAAACACTTGCTGGACACTGGCCCTGTATACTCCTGCCTGCAGGCTGGCTTTATTTCTCTGTTAGTCGTTCTTACCAGTACCAATATAAAGTAAACACTTGCTGGACACTGGGCCTGTATACTCCTGCCTGCAGGCTGGCTTTATTTCTCTGTTAGTCGTTCTTACCAGTACCAATATAAAGTAAACACTTGCTGGACACTGGCCCTGTATACTCCTGCCTGCAGGCTGGCTTTATTTCTCTGTTAGTCGTTCTTACCAGTACCAATATAAAGTAAACACTTGCTGGACACTGGCCCTGTATACTCCTGCCTGCAGGCTGGCTTTATTTCTCTGTTAGTCGTTCTTACCAGTACCAATATAAAGTAAACACTTGCTGGACACTGGGCCTGTATACTCCTGCCTGCAGGCTGGCTTTATTTCTCTGTTAGTCGTTCTTACCAGTACCAATATAAAGTAAACACTTGCTGGACACTGGGCCTGTATACTCCTGCCTGCAGGCTGGCTTTATTTCTCTGTTAGTCGTTCTTACCAGTACCAATATAAAGTAAACACTTGCTGGACACTGGCCCTGTATACTCCTGCCTGCAGGCTGGCTTTATTTCTCTGTTAGTCGTTCTTACCAGTACCAATATAAAGTAAACACTTGCTGGACACTGGCCCTGTATACTCCTGCCTGCAGGCTGGCTTTATTTCTCTGTTAATCGTTCTTACCAGTACCAATATAAAGTAAACACTTCCTGGACACTGCCTTTTTCTGAGACTTTTTTTTAATAGATTGAACAGACAGATTAAATGTTTGTTTATTACAAATGATGTGAGAGTGAGAGAGAGAGAGAGAGAGAGATACAGGACTGGCTCAGCCAAGGAGTAATGCGGAGAAAGCAAGATGCATGGAGGTAACCTTGTTTGGTTCGGTTAGACCTTTTAAACCCCTTTCTGTTTTCTCGTTACTGAATTGCACGGTGTTTCTTTTTTTTTCATTGGTGAATTATTTTCACCACATTGTTTATTCCATTTTCTTTAACCCTTTCACCGCCAGCTATTTTTCAGCCAAAAAATACAATTAAACATACCTGAGTAGAGAAAACAAATATCTGCTATATTGGGAATTCCTGTGTGTCATGTACAACATTAGGCCTATCCTTACCTCCCAAAATGAAGAAAATAGGGTCTTCAGATGACAGGCCCTGATTTGATGCCTTTTAGTAACATGTATTAAACCATTGTGGTGCATAAATGTGACATTGGCGGCGAAAGGGTTAAATAATGTTCATTCTGTATATTTATTAAGTTTTGTAAATATGTTTAATACTTTTGTTCATTCAGTATATTTAGAATGTAAAAAAAAGTATGTTGTCATTATGTACAATTTTTATTTATTTAGCGAACATACTTGTATTATGCATTTTTGTTGTATCCAAACCACATTAGCATTATGTTTAACAGTTTATACTGTATGAGATACTATTGTACAAAGCATTCTTGGTTCCAGTTGGTATATTAGGTGTTTAGCATTCTCTTCTGTTTAGCTAGTGTGCTCAGTTTATACAAAAGCAGCAGTTGTTTTTCTTGATGCAAACTTTTAAAGGAAAACAAACTGCCTTTTTCTGAATTCCTTGTTATTTAGGGTGTAAGTATGAAGAATTCTTCAAAATGTTCACCTCACAAATATCTAGTTTTATAGTTGTAGATTGTATGAAATGTGTAGAAGTTAATAGATCCTAGAATAACTGCTGAGCACCGCATACCACAGGATAAGGGTGCTAATGAAGTAGTGACGAAGTCACCAGATTAATAAGGGGTTGGCACTCCATTGTCCACTGCAGTGGGGTAGTGGTGTGCCATGTATCATTCAACACCTTATTAATCTAGTCAATTGGACATTAGGCGCATAGCTTGCAATTGGAGAAAACATATTGCCCCAAATGATGGTACATTGCTTGTTGAAAAACGATGCTAATGCACTGCACCTCCAGTGTTTCTTTCTCCCTCCCCTTGGCACACAGATCCGCCGCAGTTCTCCCACTCCCACCTGAAGGTGTCCAGCAGCGCCAACATGACGTGTGCCTCGCCCCACGACTCCATCATGCTGACTCACACCACCAGCTCCATCCTCACAGAATCCCTGGACGTCGATGAACTGATGGACATCCTCAAGGAGTCTGAGAGTCTGCAGGAACAGGCCGACATCATCCACTACCTCTTCATACACAAGTGTGTGTGTGTGTGTGAATGTGTGTGTGTGTGTCTGGTGGACGTCTGAGAGTCTGCAGGAACAGGCCGACATCATCCACTACCTCTTCATACACAAGTGTGTGTGTGTGTGTGTGTGTGTGTGTGTGTGTCTGGTGGACGTCTGAGAGTCTGCAGGAACAGGCCGACATCATCCACTACCTCTTCATACACAAGTGTGTGAATGTGTGTGTGTGATGGACATCCTCAAGGATTCTGAGGGTCTGCAGGAACAGGCCGACATCATCCACTACCTCTTGATACACAAGTGTGTCTCTGTGTGTGTGTGTGTGTGTCTCTGTGTGTGTGTGTGTGTGTCTGTCTGTGAGAATGTGTGTGTGTGTGGTGGACGTCCTCAAGGATTCTGAGGGTCTGCAGGAACAGGCCGACATCATCCACTACCTCTTCATACACAAGTGTGTGTGTGTCTGTCTGTCTGTGTGTGTGTGTGTGTGTCTGTCTGTGTGAATGTGTGTATCTCTGGTGGACATCCTCAAGGAGTCTGAGTCTGCAGGAACAGGCCGACATCATCCACTACCTCTTCATACACAAGTGTATGTCTGTGTGTGTGTGTGAATGTCAAGTCAATGTCAAGTCAAGTCAAGTCAAAATTATCTTTAATGACGATAAAAGAGTAAGCTATAAGCTTTTTTTCATCCTGTCGTCATGAAAAGAAAAAACATACTGAATCAAATAAAATGTAACGATCAACAATGAAACTTGGCGTACGGAACCAAAGCACAATGAACAAATATCAAAAACAAATCATACGTAAATCATGAGTAGCAAATACATTATGTACAAAATATAAATAGAAATACAATCATACTTTGAAAGGGAGAGAGCAAGAGGTGGGACAAGAAAAAAAAGATTGAGACATAGACGCTGATAGAGACATCGTAAAGAAGAAAAAAATAAAAAAAGAAGCCTGATAGAGTGTGTATGAGAGAGAGAGAGAGAGAGAGATCGCGGACGTGCAAAATGTGTGTGTGTGTGTGTGTGTCTGGTGGACGTCCTCAAGGATTCTGAGGGTCTGCAGGAACAGGCCGACATCATCCACTACCTCTTCATACACAAGTGTGTGTGTCTGTGTCTGTGTGTGTGTGAATGTGTGTCTGTGTGTGTGTGTGGTGGACGTCCTCAAGGATTCTGAGGGTCTGCAGGAACAGGCCGACATCATCCACTACCTCTTCATACACAAGTGTGTGTGTCTGTATGTGTATGTCACTGGAAATATTGGAATCCGGGAACATTCCAAATTTTCCATATTCGTACAGATGAACCGGTGAGACAGACACCTACAGGCAGCGAGGTATATGAAGAGATGTGCCCTCGCACGATTTTCATGTCCTGTCCTTTTTGTTATCAAATTAAACACTCACACGCCTTCACAAAAGTTTATGGAACACCTGCAAAGAACTTGTCATGGAAAGGTATCGCAAAAATCTGATATAGTTGATACACTGTTTATATTCCATACAGTAGTTTACCAATAAAACATCTCTTTCTTAGCTGTACTTGATGTGGAATATTCAACATTATTAGGTACAAATCCATCATTGATAATTAGGTATGTTTGTGCACGAATTCCTAATGTATTTGTGTTAAGCGCATTGTGATCACTACAAAATAATTTGGACTATAAATGCTTTTGAATTGTATCTAAATAGTTTTATATGGCATGCAGCTACTTGCTTGGGAAAATTCAGAATCTTCCCGGGAAAATTCTGAATTTTCCAAGCCTTGGGAAAATTCGGAATTTTCCCGGGAAATATCAGAATTCCGATTTTTCCCAGGAACATTCCAGATTTTTCCCAGAAACATTCCAAATTTTCCCGTGACATGTATATAAGCATGTGTGCCTGACATAAAATGGACAGAGAGAAGCGGTGTGTGGTGAGAAATGATACATTGAAGGAGTTTACTTTGAAACATGTACATGTAATCTGCAAGAAAAGGCTGGTATTATACATTGCCTCTTGTAACGTTTGTGTGTGTGTTTGTCTGTCTTTCAATATGAGAGAAAAAATGGGTGTTAAACTTAAAGTTGGCTTGAAACATAGAATCTGTGAGAAGATGCTGATATCTTTCCTTTTTTTAAAATTGTGTTGTGCATGCAAATGATCCTTAACTTATGTTGGTGTGGGTGTGTGTGGGTGTGTGTCTGTGTGTGCATGTGTCTGTCTGTGTGTGTGTGTGTCTGTGTGTGCATGTGTCTGTCTGTGTGTGTGTGTGTCTGTCTGTCTGTGTGCGTGCAGGGGTCCTGACTGGGACACTTGCATTGACGCCACTCAGAAATGTACTGTGCGAGATCTGCTGGTGGAACTATATGAAAAGGTAATGCACTCACACACATGCCTGCTTATGCATGTCACTAGACTTAGGATGAGGACTTTAAGCAAGTCTGACCTGTGCACTTTGCGCACATAAAGCACCCCATGACAGTGAAGGTAGTAATTAAGACAGGAATAATATACCAGTTATTATAGTTGGCTGTTTTCAGGCAGGATTCTGGAAGCAATGGTGGCTAATCAGGCACATAGAAGAAACATATAGATACTATGCAGTTTGTTATGTCAGTTGACTGATATTATACTGTGCAGTTTGTTATGTCAGTTGACTGATATTATACTGTTCAGTTTGTTATGTCAGTTCACTGATATTATACTGTTCAGTTTGTTATGTCAGTTGACTGATATTATACTGTTCAGTTTGTTATGTCAGTTGACTGATATTATACTGTTCAGTTTGTTATGTCAGTTGACTGATATTATACTGTTCAGTTTGTTATGTCAGTTGACTGATATTATACTGTTCAGTTTGTTATGTCAGTTGACTGATTATGTCAGTTGACTGATATTATACTGTTCAGTTTGTTATGTCAGTTGACTGATATTATACTGTTCAGTTTGTTATGTCAGTTGACTGATATTATACTGTTCAGTTTGTTATGTCAGTTGACTGATATTATACTGTTCAGTTTGTTATGTCAGTTGACTGATATTATACTGTTCAGTTTGTTATGTCAGTTGACTGATATTATACTGTTCAGTTTGTTATGTCAGTTGACTGATATTATACTGTTCAGTTTGTTATGTCAGTTGACTGATATTACATACAGTTTGTTATGTCAGTTGACTGATATTATATACAGTTTGTTATGTCTGTTGACTGATGTTGTCTATTATCAACGTGTGTTCAGGCTGGGTTCTGGAAGCAGTCGTGGCTGGTGACTGATGTTGTCTATTATCAACGTGTGTTCAGGCTGGGTTCTGGAAGCAGTGGTGGCTGGTGACTGATGTTGTTTATTATCAACGTGTGTTCAGGCTGGGTTCTGGAAGCAGTGGTGGCTGGTGCGGCACACGGCCGGCATGTTGAAGAAACGCGTTGAGGATCTGGCCATTGTGAGTACACCACAAGGAACAAAAATGTCTTCTTTTGTCTTCTTTTTTTGCTGCCCCATCTTCTGGGCCGTACAGTGGCGTTGCTCTCACGCCGCTCATTTGAGCCCCAACTCACAGACACACCCTGGTTCGTCTGGTGGCAGGATCCAAAACCAGCAGATGATAGGGAGTTAATCTATGTGAAATCCTCAAGAGGCACCGCCAGGGGAGACACTGCACTGCAATAACCAGCAGATGATAGGGAGTTAATCTATGTGAAGTCCTCAAGAGGCACCGCCAGGGGAGACACTGCACTGCAATAACCAGCAGATGATAGGGAGTTAATCTATGTGAAGTCCTCAAGAGGCACCGCCAGGGGAGACACTGCACTGCAATAACCAGCAGATGATAGGGAGTTAATCTATGTGAAGTCCTCAAGAGGCACCGCCAGGGGAGACACTGCACTGCAATAACCAGCAGATGATAGGGAGTTAATCTATGTGAAGTCCTCAAGAGGCACCGCCAGGGGAGACACTGCACTGCAATAACCAGCAGATGATAGGGAGTTAATCTATGTGAAGTCCTCAAGAGGCACCACCAGGGGAGACACTGCACTGCAATAACCAGCAGATGATAGGGAGTTAATCTATGTGAAGTCCTCAAGAGGCACCGCCAGGGGAGACACTGCACTGCAATAACCAGCAGATGATAGGGAGTTAATCTATGTGAAGTCCTCAAGAGGCACCACCAGGGGAGACACTGCACTGCAATAACTATTGTTGTATAGAATTGTCTGTCTGTGTATCTGTTTGGTTTTAATTGCAGCGAATTGACACTGCTTCATCAAACTAGCGGTTGTTGAAGACTGATGTTGAGTTGAAAGGAAAGAGGGGAGCTTTCATTGTGTCATACTACCACGATTGTTTGATTAACAACTTTCATTGTGTCATACTACCACGATTGTTTGATTAACAACTTTCATTGTGTCATACTACCACGATTGTTTGATTAACAACTTTCATTGTGTCATACTACCACGATTGTTTGATTAACAACTTTCATTGTGTCATACTACCACGATTGTTTGATTAACAACTTTCATTGTGTCATACTACCACGATTGTTTGATTAACAACTTTCATTGTGTCATACTACCACGATTGTTTGATTAACAACTTTCATTGTGTCATACTACCACGATTGTTTGATTAACAACTTTCATTGTGTCATACTACCACGATTGTTTGATTAACAACTTTCATTGTGTCATACTACCACGATTGTTTGATTAACAACTTTCATCATTCTCACTGCTGATTCTTAATATAATAATAATAATTAGCATTTATAGCGCCTAAACTTAAAAATTAAAAAAATGACCGTTTCCTCCCCACTCCTTAATTTAACCTATCCCACCTTCATATCCGCCCCCCCTCCACCCTGTCATAGAGCCCCGTTTTGTTGACCTAGCCTCTTGTGTGGCCTTTTCGCTCCCTGACAGGTGTCAGCAAACTTGTTAGACTGGACAAGAGTAGTTGAAAAGGGTTGACCTAAGTGTCTGGTCAACCCCAATGGTTCAGTCCACTCATACTCCCTTCCACAACAACAATCCAGGGTTGACCTAAGTGTCTGGTCAACCCCAATGGTTCAGTCCACTCATACTTCCTTCCACAACAACACTCCAGGGTTGACCTAAGTGGCTGGTCAACCCCAATGGTTCAGTCCACTCATACTCCCTTCCACAACAACAATCCAGGGTTGACCTAAGTGTCTGGTCAACCCCAATGGTTCAGTCCACTCATACTCCCTTCCACAACAACAATCCAGGGTTGACCTAAGTGTCTGGTCAACCCCAATGGTTCAGTCCACTCATACTTCCTTCCACAACAACACTCCAGGGTTGACCTAAGTGGCTGGTCAACCCCAATGGTTCAGTCCACTCATACTCCCTTCCACAACAACAATCCAGGGTTGACCTAAGTGTCTGGTCAACCAGAATGGTTCAGTCCACTCATACTCCCTTCCACAACAACACTCCAGGGTTGACCTAAGTGTCTGGTCAACCCCAATGGTTCAGTCCACTCATACTCCCTTCCACAACAACACTCCAGGGTTGACCTAAGTGTCTGGTCAACCCCAATGGTTCAGTCCACTCATACTCCCTTCCACTACAACACTCCAGGGTTGACCTAAGTGTCTGGTCAACCCCAATGGTTCAGTCCACTCATACTCCCTTCCACTACAACACTCCAGGGTTGACCTAAGTGTCTGGTCAACCCCAATGGTTCAGTCCACTCATACTCCCTTCCACAACAACACTCCAGGGTTGACCTAAGTGTCTGGTCAACCCCAATGGTTCAGTCCACTCATACTCCCTTCCACTACAACACTCCAGGGTTGACCTAAGTGTCTGGTCAACCCCAATGGTTCAGTCCACTCATACTCCCTTCCACTACAACACTCCAGGGTTGACCTAAGTGTCTGGTCAACCCCAATGGTTCAGTCCACTCATACTTCCTTCCACAACAACACTCCAGGGTTGACCTAAGTGTCTGGTCAACCCCAATGGTTCAGTCCACTCATACTCCCTTCCACTACAACACTCCAGCAGGGATGCATCTAGAGAGCGGCATTGCGGCATTGCCGCAAAATTGTTGATGTTCCCGTAAAAATAAAAATATGCTGCGGGAAAATCCCCCCAAATTTTGTGAAATCCCGCAAACGAAAAAATCGTTTAAAAATAACTTGTTCGGCACTAGGCCTAGATTGCGTGGCTGCGTGGGCTGTACCGAGTCTGCATTTCCTTTCGACAGTAAAGAACGAGCATTTTGATTGGGTCTTAAAAATAGCATAGCCAATCAACGGCTTTCTCTTTCATTTACTATTTCCGGGCGCAGTGTAAGCGAGCCCGCTCAAAAATGGCATCGCTTCTGGATTATTGTACTGTGAGTGTGACTTCTAAAATGAAAGAAAACAGTGCGACTGTGGAATGCAACATTGATCAACAACCTTGTTGTTCCTCATCAGCAGTTAGTGATGACAACGGGGAAAGTTCATCGAATGACGAAGCATCGGATCAGGACTGTGATGTCACTGACGATCCCATTGCTAGTAGTGTCGCTCCACCACCTTTCAAAAAGCGAAAGCATGAGTTCATGGAAAGTTGGAAAAAAAAGCAGACCTTGGCTAGAATTTGACAGCGAATCAAAAGCAATGTTTTGTGACTGGTGCTTACAAAGCAAAAAGAACAATGCGTTCACCACAGGTTGTAAAAATGTCCGCACTACATCCCTTGATCGACACGTTAACTGGCATTGATTTACCCCCGCCCCCCTAACTATTTCCAGATCCCCCCAAATTTCCACACCAAGGGGGGCAATGCCCCCCAGTTTAGAAATTTCGAGATGCATCCCTGCTCCAGGGTTGACCTAAGTGTCTGGTCAACCAGAATGGTTCAGTCCACTCATACTCCCTTCCACTACAACACTCCAGGGTTGACCTAAGTGTCTGGTCAACCCCAATGGTTCAGTCCACTCATACTCCCTTCCACTACAACACTCCAGGGTTGACCTAAGTGTCTGGTCAACCAGAATGGTTCAGTCCACTCATACTCCCTTCCACTACAACACTCCAGGGTTGACCTAAGTGTCTGGTCAACCCCAATGGTTCAGTCCACTCATACTCCCTTCCACTACAACACTCCAGGGTTGACCTAAGTGTCTGGTCAACCCCAATGGTTCAGTCCACTCATACTCCCTTCCACAACAACAATCCCCTTATTGTCTTACTCGAAGCAAAGACATGTGTTGCCTGGCATGCACATTTCATAAACAAGATTGCGAAAGACAATATAATGGCGGTAGGACAGACAATTTTAATGCACACAGACACAGACACACACACACACCTGCACTATGAAAGGCAGGATGAAAAAATGCTTTGTCAGCTTATTCTTTAACCCTCAATAAAGATGATTTTGACTTGACTTGACTTGACTAACAACCACCACCCAACTAACAGGCTATAAATAAACTGTGACAGCTAGTTGTGGTGACTGTTGCAGGCGGCTACAGACTTGGTGGTCAGGCAGAAACAGCTGTCAGTGGGCATGCCTCCTGACGGCGAACACATCATCACATGGTCAGTGTGTTGTAAAGTATAGAGAACACATCATCACATGGTACGTGTGTTGTAAAGTATAGAGAACACATCACATGGTCAGTGTGTTGTAAAGTATAGAGAACACATCATCACATGGTCAGTGTGTTGTAAAGTATAGAGAACACATCATCACATGGTACGTGTGTTGTAAAGTATAGAGAACACATCACATGGTCAGTGTGTTGTAAAGTATAGAGAACACATCATCACATGGTCAGTGTGTTGTAAAGTATAGAGAACACATCATCACATGGTCAGTGTGTTGTAAAGTATAGAGAACACATCATCACATGGTCAGTGTGTTGTAAAGTATAGAGAACACATCACATGGTCAGTGTGTTGTAAAGTATAGAGAACACATCATCACATGGTCAGTGTGTTGTAAAGTATAGAGAACACATCATCACATGGTCAGTGTATTGTAAAGTATAGAGAACACATCACATGGTCAGTGTGTTGTAAAGTATAGAGAACACATCATCACATGGTCAGTGTGTTGTAAAGTATAGAGAACACATCATCACATGGTCAGTGTGTTGTAAAGTATAGAGAACACATCATCACATGGTCAGTGTATTGTAAAGTATAGAGAACACATCACATGGTCAGTGTGTTGTAAAGTATAGAGAACACATCATCACATGGTCAGTGTGTTGTAAAGTATAGAGAACACATCATCACATGGTCAGTGTGTTATAAAGTATAGAGAACACATCATCACATGGTCAGTGTGTTGTAAAGTATAGAGAACACATCATCACATGGTCAGTGTGTTGTAAAGTATAGAGAACACATCATCACATGGTCAGTGTGTTATAAAGTATAGAGAACACATCACATGGTCAGTGTGTTGTAAAGTATAGAGAACACATCATCACATGGTCAGTGTGTTATAAAGTATAGAGAACACATCACATGGTCAGTGTGTTGTAAAGTATAGAGAACACATCATCACATGGTCAGTGTGTTATAAAGTATAGAGAACACATCACATGGTCAGTGTGTTGTAAAGTATAGAGAACACATCATCACATGGTCAGTGTGTTGTAAAGTATAGAGAACACATCATCACATGGTCAGTGTATTGTAAAGTATAGAGAACACATCATCACATGGTCAGTGTGTTGTAAAGTATAGAGAACACATCACATGGTCAGTGTGTTGTAAAGTATAGAGAACACATCATCACATGGTCAGTGTGTTGTAAAGTATAGAGAACACATCATCACATGGTACGTGTGTTGTAAAGTATAGAGAACACATCACATGGTCAGTGTGTTGTAAAGTATAGAGAACACATCATCACATGGTCAGTGTATTGTAAAGTATAGAGAACACATCATCACATGGTCAGTGTGTTATAAAGTATAGAGAACACATCACATGGTCAGTGTGTTGTAAAGTATAGAGAACACATCATCACATGGTCAGTGTGTTGTAAAGTATAGAGAACACATCATCACATGGTCAGTGTGTTGTAAAGTATAGAGAACACATCATCACATGGTACATGTGTTGTAAAGTATAGAGAACACATCATCACATGGTCAGTGTGTTGTAAAGTATAGAGAACACATCATCACATGGTACGTGTGTTGTAAAGTATAGAGAACACATCATCACATGGTCAGTGTGTTGTAAAGTATAGAGAACACATCATCACATGGTCAGTGTGTTGTAAAGTATAGAGAACACATCATCACATGGTCAGTGTGTTGTAAAGTATAGAGAACACATCATCACATGGTACGTGTGTTGTAAAGTATAGAGAACACATCATCACATGGTCAGTGTGTTGTAAAGTATAGAGAACACATCATCACATGGTACGTGTGTTGTAAAGTATAGAGAACACATCATCACATGGTACGTGTGTTGTAAAGTATAGAGAACACATCATCACATGGTACATGTGTTGTAAAGTATAGAGAACACATCATCACATGGTACATGTGTTGTAAAGTATAGAGAACACATCATCACATGGTCAGTGTGTTGTAAAGTATAGAGAACACATCATCACATGGTACATGTGTTGTAAAGTATAGAGAACACATCATCACATGGTACGTGTGTTGTAAAGTATAGAGAACACATCATCACATGGTACATGTGTTGTAAAGTATAGAGAACACATCATCACATGGTACATGTGTTGTAAAGTATAGAGAACACATCATCACATGGTCAGTGTGTTGTAAAGTATAGAGAACACATCATCACATGGTACATGTGTTGTAAAGTATAGAGGACACATCATCACATGGTCAGTGGCTTAATGTGGATTTATATCGCGCTCTTCCTCACATACACCAAGTGCGCTTTACATCGAGATTACAAAAATATTAAATGCACACCAACAATAATTCACTAAAAAATAACATACACATGATGCTTGCACGCAACTCTCACACACACACACTCACACACAGACACACACACACGCTCACACACACACGCTCACACATGCACACAATTATACAGGTCATTAACGTCAACAGATCATTAACATATTTAAAACAGCTGACCCGGGCTGGAATGTTTTGCGGAGTGTAAGCTTGACTTTTCCGAAGCCTTGTATTGGATTCCTTGCAAGCTGCGGTTTCTCTTTCCCTGACCCATTGTCCCGGTGTGTTTCCCTGACCCATTGTCCCGGTGTGTTTCCCTGACCCATTGTCCCGGTGTGTTTCCCTGACCCATTGTCCCGGTGTGTTTCCCTGACCCATTGTCCCGGTGTGTTTCCCTGACCCATTGTCCCGGTGTGTTTCCCTGACCCATTGTCCCGGTGTGTTTCCCTGACCCATTGTCCCGGTGTGTTTCCCTGACCCATTGTCCCGGTGTGTTTCCCTGACCCATTGTCCCGGTGTGTTTCCCTGACCCATTGTCCCGGTGTGTTTCCCTGACCCATTGTCCCGGTGTGTTTCCCTGACCCATTGTCCCGGTGTGTTTCCCTGACCCATTGTCCCGGTGTGTTTCCCTGACCCATTGTCCCGGTGTGGTGGTGCAGCCCCTTGCCGCCGGATGAGTTGGCCAACATCATCTTCGAGGCGTGCGGGGAGGACAGCAGCACGGCCTCCCTCACCCAGGAGCTGCTCATCTACCTGGCCATGTTCGTGCGCACAGAGCCCAAGCTCTTCAACGAGATGCTGCGACTGAGGGTGGGGCTCATCATTCAGGTCATGGCTTCGGAGATGGCCAGGACACTCAAGTGCTCAGGTAGGTTGTCGTGTGAGATGCTGCGACTGAGGGTGGGGCTCATCATTCAGGTCATGGCTTCAGAGATGGCCAGGACACTCAAGTGCTCAGGTAGGTTGTCGTGTGAGATGCTGCGACTGAGGGTGGGGCTCATCATTCAGATCATGGCTTCAGAGATGGCCAGGACACTCAAGTGCTCAGGTAGGTTGTCGTGTGAGATGCTGCGACTGAGGGTGGGGCTCATCATTCAGATCATGGCTTCCGAGATGGCCAGGACACTGAAATGCGCAGGTAGGTTGTCGTGTGAGATGCTGCGACTGAGGGTGGGGCTCATCATTCAGATCATGGCTTCCGAGATGGCCAGGACACTGAAATGCGCAGGTAGGTTGTCATGTCATGTTGTTATTGTTGTTGGTGGTTGTGTCGTGTTTTATCCTGTCTGGCAGGACACTGAAATGCTCAGGTATCTCTGCTGTTAAAGTTAGATTGTTGGTGTTATTGTTGGTGTTGCATTTGGTCTGTTTGTTTGTATGTTTGTGTGTCCTGCACCCAAGCTAAGATGCTGTGGCTGATTATGGCCTCCAAGATGCATCCACTGAGAGTGGGCCTCATCCCCCTCATACTGAGGGTCCTTCAGACAAATAGTTCCCCCATTTTATGGAAGTTCCGTTCTTGTAACTTGCTCTAATAATCTATCACTCTCTTTGACTCTGCCTTTTCCCTTTGCTTACTGTCATCTACTGTCTTTCTGTCTAAACTAGTCCATTCTTATGCTTTTGTTCTAGAAAGTCTCACAATAAATTTCTCCAAAGACGGACATGCTGGGCCTATTTCTAAGGCGCATAACTTCAGCATGACGCATCTGTGCTCATATGATAAGAAACTGAGCGATTGATGAAGAAGAGGATGTAATGTGAATACAAAATTGATATGTATAGCAATGTGGTAAAATGATGTCTGTGATGTGTTGTGTGTGACGCGATGTGGTGTGTGTGTAATGTGATGTGTGTGTGTGTGTGTCTGTCAGGGGAGGAGGCCTCAGACCACCTGATGAACCTAAGCCCCTTTGAGATGAAAACACTGCTGCACCACATCCTGAGTGGAAAGGAATTCAACATCAGCTCCAGTGAGTCTGTTTCCATGTCTCTCTGTCTGCCACCTCTCTCTGTCTGACTGTCTGTGTCAGACTTTTGTCTGTCTCCATCTGTCTCTCTGTCTGTCTCTTTATCATCTCTGTCTGTCTGTGTCAGACTGTTTTGTCTGTCTCCGTCTGTCTCTTTATCATCTCTGTCTGACTGTGTGTCAGACTTTTGTCTGTCTCCATCTATCTCTCTGTCTGTCTCTTTATCATCTCTGTCTGACTGTCTGTGTCAGACTGTTTTGTCTGTCTCTCTGTCTGTCTCTTTGTCATCCCTCTCTGTCTGTTTGACCGTCTATCTTATCAGACTGTGTTTGTCTGTCTTTCTCTCTTTCTGTCTGCTCCTCTCTCTGTGACTACCTGTCTATGTCAGACTGTTTTGTCTGTATGTCTCTCTGTCTATCTCTCTCTGTCTCCTCCTCTCTCTGTGACTACCTGTCTATGTCAGACTGTTTTGTCTGCATGTCTCTCTGTCTATCTCTCTGTCTGCTCCTCTCTCTGTGACTACCTGTCTATGTCAGACTGTTTTGTCTGCATGTCTCTCTGTCTATCTCTCTGTCTGCTCCTCTCTCTGTGACTACCTAGTACCTGTCTATGTCAGACTGTTTTGTCTGCATGTCTCTCTGTCTATCTCTCTCTCTGTCTCCTCCTCTCTCTGTGACTACCTGTCTATGTCAGACTGTTTTGTCTGCATGTCTCTCTGTCTATCTCTCTCTCTGTCTGCTGTCGTGCTGTCCTCCAAAGCCTCCAGTCAAGAGAGACAGACCAAATCCTGCAGGACATCAGGAAGGAGCTGCAAGAGCTCAGCAGCAAATCAGCTCTGATCCTGCAGTGGATCCCCTCCCACTGTGGTCTGGGGGGCAATGAGCAGGCAGACAGTCTCTCCAAGATGGGCAGCACACTGGAACAGTTTACACACCCCATGTCATACGGAGAAGCAAAAGCAATTGTTCGTGGTCACTTAGAATAAAATGGAGGGAGCGTCTGCAGCTTGACTCTGGAGAGGACAGCATCCACCAGCTGGACCGTGCCCAGCAGGTCGCCATCTTCGGACTAAGAACTGGGCACTGTCGGCTCCTCTCCCATCTCTACCGTCTGAAGATTTCCCACACGGATGAATGTCCTTGCGGCACGGGATTACAGACAGCAGACCACATTTTGCAGGACTTCAACACCCTGAGATGTGAAATCTGGCCCAGGCCTGTGGCACTCTATGACAAGCTGTGGGGTCCTGCTGAGGCACTGCTGTTGACCGCGACCTTCGTCAACCAAACAGGACTGAGCATCTGATATGGCCGGGACAAGGAAGAAGAAGAAGTGTTTGGATGAGTAACATTTGTTAAGTTTGGCCACACTGTCAAACAGCGAGTGAGGTTAGAACAGAAGTGGCGAGATTGGCGATAGGAGAACTAGCACAGTCTTTACAATCATCCCAATGCTCTACGCTCTACAACACACAACTATACAATTCAACAGAATATCAATGCGTTTGATTATCGAAAAGCGTGTGAAAATAAGTGAGCGGAAGTGGCGATAGCAGAACTAGTAGTCTTTTTGATAATTGCAATGCTGGACACTACTATGCACACAACTACACATCGCAAGCGACAGTGCAACACAATATATTTTGTGTGTGTGTAGTTAATCAATCTGTCAATCTTTACTGGCTATACCAAGAAGAATTTAATTTGTGTGTGGGGCTTGAAAACAAAGACAGAATTAATTTTAATGACAACTTATTTCAATATATCCAAGGATGTAAAAACATATCACATGTGCAAGAAACACAGACAGCAATTATAGCCTGTATGACAAGCAAATGCGCTGAAACAACCCACACCCACTTCACACAATCCACACCAACAGCACACACATAATTATATATACATATGTGCATGCACACACACACACGCACACACAAACACATAAAATGTGTGCGCATGCAGAGAGAAAGGAAGAGAGAGAGAGAACCCTAGTCGCACGAATCGCCAAGTTGTCAGCGCCATCTTGAGTGTGGATGTTTGATTGTGGAAAAGCATGTGGGAATAGGAGAGCGGAATTGGAAAGGTCAGCGATAGCAGAACTAAGAGTCTCTATAAATACAGTGGAACCTCAGTAAACCGACCAGCCAGCAGACTGGTGAAAGCTGTCTGTAACAGAACTAAGAGTCTCTATAAATACAGTGGAACCTCAGTAAACTGACCAGCCAGCAGACTGTTGAAAGCTGTCTGTAGTAGAACTAAGAGTCTCTATAAATACAGTGGAACCTCAGTAAACCATAGGTGTCAACCCAATTTTCCTTTTTTCAAAACTTCCCTTATTGAAAAATAATGTTCCCCTTATTTCAAGCCTGAAAACCGTATAAATTTCAGAACATACAAAACCATGAAAAGGTTGCAGTGAATACATTATATTCAGACATCGTTTTCATGCAGTTTTGTTGTATATATTGAAAAATGGGCAGGGGAGCGTACCGTCCTTTCTCAAAGGACAGGTTTTCCCATTCTTTCAAATGTCTCCCACTACCAACTCGTGCCTTTTTGGCCACAGGGTGGTTCATAGAACTGGAAGAATTAGCGTCTGCCATTTTCGATTCAAGCAACTCTCACACGGAAGTTCTGAAGAAGCCACGCATGCGCAGATTACCAGAACAAATCGCTCTCTGCGCATAACCGATCATCTAGCCTACTGCTTTCATTTTCCTGTTCGGCTGCTTGGCGTCCGCGTTTTGTCGTCTGCTATCACAAAATTCTATCACTTCACGGTTTGTCTCTGATTTCTGATCTGCCCGTATAAATCTCTTTTACCCGTATTGAAACTTATACGGCCTACAGACCCAAAATCATGGTTTTCCGGTACAGCAATACGGGAAAATTGTCTGTAGCAGAACTAAGAGTCTCTATAAATACAGTGGAACCTCAGTAAACCGACCAGCCAGCAGACTGGTGAAAGCTGTCTGTAACAGAACTAAGAGTCTCTATAAATACAGTGGAACCTCAGTAAACCGACCAGCCAGCAGACTGGTGAAAGCTGTCTGTAACAGAACTAAGAGTCTCTATAAATACAGTGGAACCTCAGTAAACCGACCAGCCAGCAGACTGGTGAAAGCTGTCTGTAACAGAACTAAGAGTCTCTATAATGACAGTGGAACCTCAGTAAACCGACCAGCCAGCAGACTGGTGAAAGCTGTCTGTAACAGAACTAAGAGTCTCTATAATGACAGTGGAACCTCAGTAAACCGACCAGCCAGCAGACTGGTGAAAACTGTCTGTAATAGTGCGGTGCTGAATCACTCCATGCAAAAGCAACACATAATGATGCGTATAATTAATAGAATGGCTTTATTTTAACTGTGTTGTTTAAACATGCAGTAAGCAACATTCATAAAGACATACTAATGTAATAAGCGTGCAATTAAAATAAATTTATTAATGTAAAGCATTATATTGAAATTTATTGAAAATAATTCTTTGTTTGAATCCATAAAGCCCAGGCACAATTACAAACAATACAGTGAACCGAAATAGGAGATTGAAGAAAAAAATATTTATTGTAAGTAAAACAAATTCCATCGTCAAAGTCTGATTCATCTGAATTAGTTATTGTTTAAAAATGCTGGATGCGTCTCTCTCTCTCTCTCTCTCTCTCCTCTCTCTCTCTCTCTCTCTCTCTCTCTCTCTCTCTCTCTCTCTCTCTCTCTCTCTCTCTCTCTCTCTCTCTCTCTCTCTCTCTCTCTCTCTTCTCTCTCTCTCTCTCTCTCTCTCTACTCTCTCTCTCTCTCTCTCTCTCTCTCTCTCTCTCTCTCTCTCTCTCTCTCTCTCTCTCTCTCTCTCTCTCTCTCTCTCTCTCTCTCTCTCTCTCTCTCTCTCTCTCTCTCTCTCTCTCTCTCTCTCTCTCTCTCTCTCTCTCTCTCTCTCTCTCCTCTCTCTCTCTCTCTCTCTCTCTCTCTCTCTCTCTCTCTCTCTCTCTCTCTCTCTCTCTCTCTCTCTCTCTCTCTCTCTCTCTCTCTCTCTCTCTCTCTCTCTCTCTCTCTCTCTCTCTCTCTCTCTCTCTCTCTCTCTCTCTCTCTCTCTCTCTCTCTCTCTCTCTCTCTCTCTCTCTCTCTCTCTCTCTCTCTCTCTCTCTCTCTCTCTCTCTCTCTCTCTCTCTCTCTCTCTCTCTCTCTCTCTCTCTCTCTCTCTCTCTCTCTCTCTCTCTCTCTCTCTCTCTCTCTCTCTCTCTCTCTCTCTCTCTCTCTCTCTCTCTCTCTCTCTCTCTCTCTCTCTCTCTCTCTCTCTCTCTCTCTCTCTCTCTCTCTCTCTCTCTCTCTCTCTCTCTCTCTCTCTCTCTCTCTCTCTCTCTCTGTGTGTGTGCAAAATAAAATGCTGGACTCAAATTTTCCGTGATCTTTCCTTGACTTTGATTTTCTTATAATTTCATTTCCCTTGATTTTTGCTTAACCTGAATCTTTTCTTTGATTATGCTATTTAAAATTTATGATCAGGGTGGTCGGATTACTGAGTGGTACGTTGCACTAGTTAATAGTGATTCAGACTGAGAATGAGATCACTGTCCGTTGTCCTGAATAATAATAATAATAATTAATAATGCTTATATAGCGCATAATCTTGCTAAGCAACTCAATGCGCTTTTCACTCACCATTCGTACAAACAGTTCTAACAGACTGGTTCACGTATCCTCACCATACATCTCTATGAATAGAGGGTGGTCGCTATACCGGAGACACCCTTAGTAATAAATAAGAAGGAAAACATTACAGACTGACAAAAACTGTCTGGTATCCTGAGGTGCCCGCGATACTGAGTCGCCCGTTAGGTTCCACTGTATTGCAACAAAAAAAGCTAAACATGACACCACACAACTATGCAATGCAATGGCAGTACAACAGAACATCACTGCGTGTTTCATTGTGGAAAAGCTAAACATGACACCACACAACTATGCAATGCAATGGCAGTACAACAGAACATCGATGCGTGTTTCATTGTGGAAAAGCTAAACATGACACCACACAACTATGCAATGCAATGGCAGTACAACAGAACATCACTGCGTGTTTCATTGTGGAAAAGCTAAACATGACACCACACAACTATGCAATGCAATGGCAGTACAACAGAACATCAATGCATGTTTCATTGTGGAAAAGCTAAACATGACACCACACAACTATGCAATGCAATGGCAGTACAACAGAACATCACTGCGTGTTTCATTGTGGAAAAGCTAAACATGACACCACACAACTATGCAATGCAATGGCAGTACAACAGAACATCAATGCATGTTTCATTGTGGAAAAGCATCTGAGAACAAGATGGCGGAAGTGGCCAAATCGGCGGTAGACGAACTGGAAGAGTCGCACAGAATGAGCCAGACCAGTCACACTATGACTACGTCATTCTCCGTAGACAGCGGTAGAAAGCATGGCGTTCCAAGAACAATTGGTGTTATTGTTTGAGTTACATTCTATGCTTTGTTATTGTTATGAGCATATATACACCTAATCAAATAAATGCCCTAGGCGTTTTGAGTTATAGTGTATATTCTACGAGCAATGTTGTTCATTGTTTGGGTTAAATCTTACATTCAAGGAGCATTTTTGTCATTGGGGTTAAATTGTACAAACTTTTTCAATAAAATTAAGAAAATGGGTATGTGTCTTTAAAATGATGTTGCTTGGTTGAATTCTATGCTCAAAAGCATTGTTTGTGTTACGTTCAAAGAAACTTCTTATTGTTTGGGTTGAAGTGTATGCCTTGGCTTGATTCATTGGAATTAAACGAGTTGACTATTGAAATTATAATCAAATGACATTTAAAGAGAATTCTTATTGTTGGGTTGAATTTTGCACAATAGATTCATAGAAATCAAAAGATTCCACTGTATTAAAATTAGAGTCAAAATGAAGAAGGAGGATTGCTTTTAATTTTCCGTGTTACAACTTTAACCAGTACAGTTTGTGATACATGTGAATAAGAACATTCTCAACAAAACAATGGGTATGTTCAAGGAAATGTCACAACTATTTGAATCCTAATTTTTGTGAGATTTGCTGAATGCAACAAGGAGAACAATGAAAACTGAAAATCAAGTGGGTTTTTTTTTAGCCCGTTATGGCCATATGGCCTGGGAAAGCAGAAGAAGAGATTGGCTATTGTTGAGGCTACAGTTTACTTTCAAAGACTACTATCATAATCTTTGTTCAGAGAACTTTGTTATTGTCTGGGATAAAGTTTATGTAACGAAATTTGGGGTTTGTTTGTGTGTCATGTGTGTGTGTGTGTGTCATGTGTGTGTGTGTGTCATGTGTGTGTGTGTGTGTGTTGATGAGATTCTGCTTAACGTCCTCCGGTCTGAAACAGACACATATGGGACATTAGTAGATATAAAGATGGTGGGAACGATCCTGGAGGCAATGCCCAGAGGCAGTGCAACACCAGGAAAGTTCCGAATTTGCAACAATACAGATGTGTATAAAACACACACACACACACACACACACACACACTGTGTGTGTGTGTGCGCGCGCGCGTTTATATGTGTATGTTTTATTTCATATTTTATTTGTTTTTGCTTATTTTTTTGTCTTCTATTTGTATCTCCTTATTTACTTTTTTTATTTTTTTATCCTGTTCTTGGTTTTTTTTTTGGTTTTTTTTTACTTTTATTCTCCGTGTTTTAAATATATTCTTGGTAACGGTAAATAATGATAATTTAGATTGTCATTTAATTTGCATGTACTTCAACATGTTTTTGTTTATTTTTAAGTGTTCTTTTTATTCTTCTATGTGCACAGAATGAGAGTTTGGTGGTTTGTTTGTTGTTTTTTATTTATTCATTTTCAGTTCTTTGGTTTTGGTTTTGTGTGTATGTGTGTGTTTGATT
Organism: Phymorhynchus buccinoides; assembly: GCA_017654935.2. Taxonomy (NCBI): domain Eukaryota; kingdom Metazoa; phylum Mollusca; class Gastropoda; order Neogastropoda; family Raphitomidae; genus Phymorhynchus; species Phymorhynchus buccinoides. The sequence goes on along the minus strand of CM065691.1, from coordinate 1,793,107 downwards.
TTTTGTTTGTTTGGTTGGTTGTTTTTTAGGGGGAGTTCGTGCATGGGATGTCAAGCATATTGAAAGAAAAATATCTTTACTGATGTATTTGTGTTAGTATGAATATTATCAGAAAATGTTCTCTCTCTCTCTCTCTCTCTCTCTCTCTCTCTCTCTCTCTCTCTCTCTCTCTCTCTCTCTCTCTCTCTCTCTCTCTCTCTCTCTCTCTCTCTCTCTCTCTCTCTCTCTCTCTCTCTCTCTCTCTCTCTCTCTCTCTCTCTCTCTCTCTCTCTCTCTCTGTGTTTATCTGGTTTGTACTAGTGTGGTTTTGCTAACAACACCGCCTTTGTTACAGCCGTTTACATTTCTTTCGCTGTTTTCTGTCTGTTAAAAACATTTTCTTTGCATAAATCATACAGGGCACAGAGTAGCATAAGGCGTGTGTGTGTGTGTATTATAGTTACGGTAATCATTTATTAATAGATTTATATAATTATATATAATATTTGGATTACAGTAAATAATTTATTAATAGATTTACATATATATTTTTTGGATTATAGTAAATAATTTATTGATTTATATATATTATTTGGATTACAGTAAATAATTTATTAATAGATTTATATATCATATTCAGATTAGTTAATAATTTATGAATCCATTAATAACACTTTTAAGCAAAGTGTGGGGAGGAGAATTGGCACAAAACAAAATAAACAAGCAAAATGTTGATAAATACTTTTCGAGAATGATGCTGAGAAAGTGGGATATAATGTAATAAAAGAGAGAGAAAAAACCCTTGCCATTTTATACTATCACTTTTTCATATTATACATTGTGGTGGTACCATAGCCGATGAGGTTTAACCGAGGCATGGTTACTGCTACACATATCTGTATTATTTAAAAATCGGGACTTTACTGGTTTAGCACTGCCTCCGGGCATTGCCTCCAGTATTGTTCCCACGATCTTTGTATTTACAAATGCCCCACATGGCCGAAAGGCCAAAGAGGGCGTAAAACCCTATTTTCATCTTACCATGTTATAGGTGTAGGGTGTCTCAAAAAAGTAAGACCTATATATAAATCAACTCATAACATTTTCAATAATTATACTATCATTTTCATTTTGTAGGTCAGTGAAGATGATTTAATAAACGTTTAGATCATATGCCTGAGACGGTTCCGGAAAATTAAGAGAATAACTAAAACCAGCTTCCTTGGCAATCCATTTTGAAAGGAAATAAAGCTATTGTAAGGACATCGTGGTTTCAATCTCTTTATCATCTGAACATTTACATTCACGTATGAGTAAGTTGGTAATAATGTGATGTGTGTGCAACAATTCAGAGAAGATAGGAAATCCTTGGATTTAGAAATGTAGGGAGACACATTTTTAGAAAGTAGACAATAGTCGCTGCCATAAGTGTTTATTTCATTCGCTTCATTATGAGTTGTTGTGTATTGTTTAATATTGATGATGGACTTGTTATTGTAGCGATGAAACTTTAACAACGATTGAAAGAGTAAGGGTAATGATACTGTGAACATGATATTGTTTTAGTTGGTTGGTGTTTTGCTTAAAGGCTTTTTATCTTATTTAACACTGGTTTTTTTCATTTGAAGGCTGTATTTCTTAATGGAAGTATTTATGATAGTGCATGGGAAAAACAGACAAATTGGAATCATGGCATAACATTGAAATTGTAATTTTACAAAATGAAGAAAAGTTTTCTAGTCAATACACAGAAAACAGAATTGAGTTATTTTCTCTGGTTTGATTTTACAGCCGTTTGAAGTTTGACATTGGAGGTACATCATTTGCACCAATCGGACATAGAAGACAGCATTGTTCCTCTTTGTTTCTGTTAACTTGATTTAAAACCAATCAAATAAACAAAGAAATCGTTCAAAATTGTCTCATGTTGTGGATAAAGGTAGAATACATAAAAATAGACGTAAATATACCCTAAATATATGGTATTTTTGTGGTTGTTGACTATTTTGGCTTTTGATGAAAAACATTGTGAGCGACTTATGCTTGTTTTTCTCATGCATCATCACATTTTCCCTTTGAGTTTAAAACAGAGGTGGCTAGATTAGGGGATTTATTTATTATTTCATGCTTTGTTTATTTATTATATTGAGGAAATGTTTGATTAAGCTTAGTGTTATATTCTGTCCCTTTCGTTTTTCATTGATATGATATTTTTAAGTGGATGCATACAATGCCTGTGTGTGCACATGCATGTCTTTGTGTGTTTATGCATATCTGTGTCTATGTTTATGTGTGTGTGTGTGTTGTTGTTGTTGTTGTGTGTGTGTGTGTGTGTGTGCATATGCAAGTGTTTGTGTATGCATGTTTATCCTTAATTATTTTATACAAATTTGGGGGCAAATAATTATGTGACTTTCTGTTCTTTCGTGTTGTTTCTATTTATTGAAACACTGCCCATATTTCCACACATGCTGTAACAAAAATATTTTCTTTGTGTATGTGTTTCCTTATCTGAATTTATTTTCTTTTTCTGTCACGTATGATCACTATCATTTTTCTAATGCTCACATACTGTGATAATTATTTAAAGTTAGAACCAGGGACATCATCATCATCATCGTCATCATCATCATCAAAATATCACAGTTGTCATTGCCATCTCCATTTCATCATCATCATCGTCGTCATCATCATCAAAATATCACAGTTGTCATTGCCATCTCCATTTCATCATCATCATCATCGTCATCATCATCAAAATATCACAGTTGTCATTGCCATCTCCATTTCATCATCATCATCGTCGTCATCATCATCATCAAAATATCACAGTTGTCATTGCCATCTCCATTTCATCATCATCATCATCGTCATCATCATCAAAATATCACAGTTGTCATTGCCATCTCCATTTCATCATCATCATCATCGTCATCATCATCATCAAAATATCACAGTTGTCATTGACATCTCCATTTCATCATCATCATCATCATCGTCATCATCATCAAAATATCACAGTTGTCATTGCCATCTCCATTTCATCATCATCATCATCTCCACTCTGGCCATTTCAGGTTTTCAGAGTTTCTGTCCAAGCAAGCTTTGTTTGTCACTGAGGGAAATATGTACATTATCCTCAGTCCTTCAAATGGTTGTTCATTGCTCTGTTTTATGGTATTTCCACGTCTGCTGTATGCATAGTGGCTGCCACATTGTTCCATTTGTTGCAATATTATTGTGAAGATGTCTGCAATTTTGATCTGAACAGGTTATTGTTGCGTGCTGATGTACAATGTATTCTGGTGTTTGTAAAGTTGGCTGCCTGATGTTTCATTTAACTATACACAATATATTCAAGTTATAAACTGATGATGGTGGCTGTGTGTTCCATTTAGCTGTACACAATATATTGAGGCTATCAACTGATGATGGTGGCTGTCTGATGTTCCATTTAGCTATACACAATATATTCAGGCTATCAACTGATGATGGTGGCTGTCTGATGTTCCATTTAGCTGTACACAATATATTCAGGCTATCAACTGATGATGGTGGCTGTCTGATGTTCCATTTAGCTATACACAATATATTCAGGCTATCAACTGATGATGGCTGTCTGATGTTCCATTTAGCTGTACACAATATATTCAGGCTATCAACTGATGATGGTGGCTGTCTGATGTTCCATTTAGCTATACACAATATATTCAGGCTATCAACTGATGATGGTGGCTGTCTGATGTTCCATTTAGCTATACACAATATATTCAGGCTATCAACTGATGATGGTGGCTGTCTGATGTTCCATTTAGCTGTACACAATATATTCAGGCTATCAACTGATGATGGTGGCTGTCTGATGTTCCATTTAGCTATACACAATATATTCAGGCTATCAACTGATGATGGTGGCTGTCTGATGTTCCATTTAGCTATACACAATATATTCAGGCTATCAACTGATGATGGTGGCTGTCTGATGTTCCATTTAGCTGTACACAATATATTCACGCTATCAACTGATGATGGTGGCTGTCTGATGTTCCATTTAGCTGTACACAATATATTCAGGCTATCAACTGATGATGGTGGCTGTCTGATGTTCCATTTATTTAGCTATACACAATATATTCAGGCTATCAACTGATGATGGTGGCTGTCTGATGTTCCATTTAGCTATACACAATATATTCAGGCTATCAACTGATGATGGTGGCTGTATCAACTGATGTTCCATTTAGCTATACACAATATATTCAGGCTATCAACTGATGATGGTGGCTGTGTGTTCCATTTAGCTGCACAATATATTCACATCAACTGATGATGGTGGCTGTCTGATGTTCCATTTAGCTATACACAATATATTCACGCTATCAACTGATGATGGTGGCTGTCTGATGTTCCATTTAGCTATACACAATATATTCAAGCTATCAACTGATGATGGTGGCTGTCTGATGTTCCATTTAGCTATACACAATATATTCACGCTATCAACTGATGATGGTGGCTGTCTGATGTTCCATTTAGCTATACACAATATATTCACGCTATCAACTGATGATGGTGGCTGTCTGATGTTCCATTTAGCTATACACAATATATTCAGGCTATCAACTGATGATGGTGGCTGTGTGTTCCATTTAGCTATACACAATATATTCAGGCTATCAACTGATGATGGTGGCTGTCTGATGTTCCATTTAGCTATACACAATATATTCAGGCTATCAACTGATGATGGTGGCTGTCTGATGTTCCATTTAGCTATACACAATATATTCACGCTATCAACTGATGATGGTGGCTGTCTGATGTTCCATTTAACTATACACAATATATTCACGCTATCAACTGATGATGGTGGCTGTGTGTTCCATTTAACTATACACAATATATTCAGGCTATCAACTGATGATGGCTGTCTGATGTTCCATTTAACTATACACAATATATTCAGGCTATCAACTGATGATGGTGGCTGTCTGTTCCTTTTAACTATACACAATATATTCAGGCTATCAACTGATGATGGCTGTTTGATGTTCCATTTAACTATACACAATATATTCAGGCTATCAACTGATGATGGCTGTGTGTTCCATTTAGCTATACACAATATATTCACGCTATCAACTGATGATGGTGGCTGTGTGTTCCATTTAGCTATACACAATATATTCAGGCTATCAACTGATGATGGCTGTCTGATGTTCCTTTTAACTATACACAATATATTCAGGCTATCAACTGATGATGGTGGCTGTGTGTTCCATTTAGCTATACACAATATATTCAGGCTATCAACTGATGATGGTGGCTGTCTGTTCCTTGTACCTTCCTTCAGAGACCATGGACGTGCAGACTAGAGACCGGCGCCTGTCCATCGTTGCCAAACACTCCAAACATGAAATGATGGACATTTCCCGCATCAGTAAGAGAAAGGTTAGAACCCGCCCCCCCCCATCCTACCCCCCACCCCCACTTGGTCGCCATGTCTTTTGCAGTGCAAGAGGTGGTACTTGAGGTTTGAACTTGTGTATGTCTTGTCTGTCAGTAAGAGAAAAGTTAGACACAAGGATATGGGAACTTTAACCACTGTGATTTTCGACAAACCTGCTAAAGATAGAAAGCATTTCTCACACAGTTTTCGCCGCTAGTAGCAGCACAAGCCAACAGGAGTTCATGCATTTTCTAAAAGGTTTCTGTCCATTTAAAAACAAATGAAGGTAGTATAGGCCTTTTGAAGAGCATTTCTCTAGATCCCCCAAAGTATAGGGACAGAATAGTAAATGGTGACTGTGGTTGTTATATGGAAGGAAGGAAGGAAGATTGTTTGCATCAGTCAATGTTCCGTCAAGAGAAGCTGTGTCAGTGGTGGTGGTGGTTGATATACCCTGGCTAAAAGACTCCAGGGATCATCTTAACAGCCGAAGCACTTGTACACAATATCGTACATATGCATCAGCTACGGATGAGAACGTTACGTGTGTGACTTTTTTATTACCCCGCCACATGGGCAGCCACACTCCGTCTTCGGGGGATGTGTCAGTGGTGTTTTTCTCTGCATTTTGTCCAGTCTGGGCGTAAAGTGCTTTATTGGACTTTGTTTCTGTCTTGTATGTATTAGGCATAAAGAGAGAGTAGATTTTCCCGCCAAGAACTCGTTCCACCAGGATTTTCCACTATCGTCAGAAGGTTTTTTTTGCGGGGGAGAGCAACGCACATGCTATGACTTACTGTCCAGAAGGAAACGTCTACGATCACTAATTTCAAACACTCACACACCTTTCGCGAACCATGGCCTTTTTTTTTTACTATCAACCAAAAGCGTTAGCTCGACCAAATATGTACCTCGCCGTTTGAGAATAACATCGCAGTCGCATTCTCTGCAGAATTTGTTTTCAGCGGAGATTCATTCAAGTACGAAAACTTTTCGGCGGAGACTGCGGAGCTGATTTCATGCCTGATGTATGGATGGATGTTGAGACAGCGGCGTTTTCCACACTTGGAAGATTTTTTTCTGGGCACATTGTTTTTATAGGGGCAGTAATTCATCAGTGGACACTCTGCAGCTATTTACTGAGATAGATATAGGGGCAGTAATTCATCAGTGGACACTCTGCAGCTATACTGAGATAGATATAGGGGCAGTAATTCATCAGTGGACACTCTGCAGCTATTTACTGAGATAGATATAGGGGCAGTAATTCATCAGTGGACACTCTGCAGCTATTTACTGAGATAGATATAGGGGCAGTAATTCATCAGTGGACACTCTGCAGCTATTTACTGAGATAGATATAGGGGCAGTAATTCATCAGTGGACACTCTGCAGCTATTTACTGTCTGAGATAGATATAGGGGCAGTAATTCATCAGTGGACACTCTGCAGCTATTTACTGTCTGAGATAGATATAGGGGCAGTAATTCATCAGTGGACACTCTGCAGCTATTTACTGAGATAGATATAGGGGCAGTAATTCATCAGTGGACACTCTGCAGCTATTTACTGTCTGAGATAGATATAGGGGCAGTAATTCATCAGTGGACACTCTGCAGCTATTTACTGTCTGAGATAGATATAGGGGCAGTAATTCATCAGTGGACACTCTGCAGCTATTTACTGAGATAGATATAGGGGCAGTAATTCATCAGTGGACACTCTGCAGCTATTTACTGTCTGAGATAGATATAGGGGCAGTAATTCATCAGTGGACACTCTGCAGCTATTTACTGTCTGAGATAGATATAGGGGCAGTAATTCATCAGTGGACACTCTGCAGCTATTTACTGTCTGAGATAGATATAGGGGCAGTAATTCATCAGTGGACACTCTGCAGCTATTTACTGTCTGAGATAGATATAGGGGCAGTAATTCATCAGTGGACACTCTGCAGCTATTTACTGTCTGAGATAGATATAGGGGCAGTAATTCATCAGTGGACACTCTGCAGCTATTTACTGTCTTTTCTTCCTTTCCTCGCCTCATGTTTTCGACTGATTATCTGTCTTTGTTTCTTTCTTCTTTTTTAACCACTGCTCGTGGTTCCAGTCACCACGTGCTGGGCGTGTGGTCATTGCAGCCAGTCATTCATTTAAGGAGTCACGCTTGGAGTTTCAAAGGGATTTCCTCGTTTTTAAATTTTTTTATATTTTATATGCATTATTGGTGTTTGTCGTTGATTGTGCATGGGTGTGTGTTTGTTGTTGTCATTTTCTTTTTTTCTGTTTAAAATTGTTTTACATCATTGCAGCCTATTTGGTGAATACAATTCTCAATCAGTATTAGCATAAGGGGATACAATTAATTCACAGAAGATTTCCATTGAGAAAAAAGAAAGAAAAAGAAATGACATGGATTCACATCTCGATCTGAGTTAACCATTTTGTGTGTGTCTTGATGATGATGGATAGAAATTATCCTAGGTATAACTTAAGCATCTCACCAGCCGCCGTGGTGTAGTGGTTAGCGTCGCGGACTACTGGCTGGGAGGTCTTGGGTTCGAATCCCATCAGAGGCGAGGGTTTTTTCGGTCCTGGACCGACTCCTACCCAGAGTGAGTGGCTATGGGCTCAATGGGAAGACTGAAACCACACAGTCGAGTTTCATCCGCTTAACGGATGCGATTCTGAGAGTGTTGCTCTAATTGCAAGACCAACACTGCAGGTGTCTGTAGTTCTCGGGCCTGGTTAACGCCGGGATATCATTATGAAAGGAAGCGTAGAATACAGCCCTGCCATGCAGTCTCAGACCGATACGGAACTCCATAGCATCATCATCATCGTTATCATCAGCCTCATTTTCCATCAATCATAAAAACATTTTAAAATGTCTCAAATTCTGTGGCTTTGCATGCCCTGCTCTCATGGTGACCTCAGTTTCGGTTTCCAATCCAGTCTGTGCCTTGGTGCGTTCGGGTCAAAGTCATGGGGATCAGTGTGTTCTGGGGAGCTGTCGATGGACGGTCGTGGTGGCGCCCTTGGAGGAGGACCTCACTCACGCTGGCTCCGCGACTAACAGAATAGTGTCGTCAGTAGGGGGCTTAGTAGGTGGTGTCCTGAACAGGCTCCACTGAACTCCACCGAAGTGACTCAGCAGAAGTGCAGTGTCTCCTCGGTTGGTTGCCTCCTGACGGCCTAACATAGATTCTCTCCCCTTGGACTGCTGGTCTCGGTTTCTGCGACTTGAACAAACCCGGGTGTAGCTGCGAATTGGGATTCGGAACAAGCGGCGTGGGAGCAACGCCACTGTACAGCCCAGAAGATGGGACAGCAAAACAAACAAAAATAACTTAAACATCTCGATTTGAGTTAACCCGTTAATTTTTGTTTGTGTCTAATGTTAATGATGGATAGAAATTATCCTAGGTATCGCTTAAACATCTCGATCTGAGTTAACCCAATTTTTGTTTGTGTCTTGATAATGATGGATAGAAATTATCCTAGGTATGACTTAAACATCTCGAGCTGAGTTAATACACTCGGGACGAATGAGCCGGATCCGGCTCATGGCTCGCACAACCGTTTAGGACGAATGGCCCGGATCCGGCTCTTAAGAGTTTTCGATTTCTGGCGTGTAACCAGCTTTCAAGTGCAACATCATAACCTATTTTCAGTTTGCTTTGACTTTGCCTCTCTTGAAATCAACCAATCATTGCAGACTTTACATTCAGGTTTGGTTGTAGAGGGGGGTCAAAGATCGGAACGTGAAATTTTCCTTCTTTCTATGTGTTAGCTGTTTTCGTCAATAGGAGACAAACGACGAAGGTATGGAATCTGATATTTTACGATCATTTAGTGCATGGTGTTAGTAATCTTATCTGAAAATATCAGTCCATAGCTTTTCATTACTTTTTTGTGGTGATGGGTTTTCAAATCTAGTCAAATGGCCTGTCTGAAACGGTTGTAAGGGGAAGCAACTGGCCAGTGCTGAGTGAGTTAACCCGTTCATTTTTGTTTGTGTCTTGTAATGATGGATAGAAACTACCCTAGGTATAACTTAAACATCTCGATCTGAGTTAACCCGTTAATCTTTGTTTGTGTCTTGATAATGATGGATAGAAACTACCCTGGGTATAACTTAAACATCTCGATCTGAGTTAACCCGTTCATTTTTGTTTGTGTCTTGTAATGATGGATAGAAACTACCCTGGGTATAACTTAAACATCTTGATCTGAGTTAACCCGTTCATTTTTGTTTGTGTCTTGATAATGATGGATAGAAACTACCCTAGGTATAACTTAAACATTTCGATCTAAGTTAACCCGTTCATTTTTGTTTGTGTCTTGTAATGATGGATAGAAACTACCCTAGGTATAACTTAAACATTTCGATCTAAGTTAACCCGTTCATTTTTGTTTGTGTCTTGTAATGATGGATAGAAACTACCCTGGGTATAGCTTTTGCATCGCACAGAAAAATAAATGTAATCCATGTTTCATGACAGGCAAGAAAGTATGAAGTTATCTTAGCTGATAATTATCAGTATCAGAACAAACTGAAACTTGAAGGGGAAACTCTTGTATGAGTACTGCCAGAGGAAAACTTTCTTTTAACAAAGAAGTGCTTTTGCAGTGTGTATGAAGATTTTGCTTATATTTTCTTTTATTTTGTTTTCATTTCGTTGAGTGCTAACTTAGGTTTGGAAAAAGCCTTAGTAAAGTAGGCTTGGTAGAATTGTTTTATATTTACCACCCGCTAAGGGTTTTTTTCAGTGCTGACAAAATCTTATCAAAATTATTTGGCTTCCATCCTCATTTTGCCTCCATCTTCATTTAACTTCCATTCTCATTTTGCTTCCACATTCATTTAGAGTTTTCATCTTCCGTTGTGAGAGTGTGGTGCAATAGATTGCAGTGAATGACCTTCAAACTCTATTTTGATCTTTGAACCGCCTGTATTAACACCCAGTTTTGTATTAATTTCTCGCACCGTTTATTCTTTTCTGGACTTGGCTGGTTTACTTGCTTGCTGTTTTGGTTTCTTTCTGCCTCTCCACCAGTGAGTGAATTACTTTATGGGCACAACGCTGATTTTGCTGTGGGTTTTGTTTCTTTCTGCCTCTCCACCAGTGAGTGAATTACTTTATGGGCACAACGCTGATTTTGCTGTGGGTTTTGTTTCCGGCAAAATGAAACCTGGTGTTCTGCTTTCCAGCGTCTTTCTTTCTTCTTCTTCTTCTTCTCTGAGAATGTTTAGTTTGCTCATATTACATTTAATTCTTTTCTGTCTAAATCTCTCTCTTTCAAGACTAGCTGTGTGTACAATAAGTTGAACTTGGCGTACACACTTCTCTCTTTAACATTCTCTTTTGAGGGACAAGCTTTATGGACAGTACTGTGGATTTCGGATGTAAACTTCTTTTTCTCTTCAACTTACCTCAACCTCTTTCTTTTTGTGTGGACAAGTTGTATATGAACTTGGGGTAAAATAAAACCTTTTTTTTTCTTTTTGTCTTGCCATTTTCTTTTTCAAGAACCGGCAACAAAGTTGAATATCGGGGAAGAGATTATGGAGATGGAGATGCGCAAATCGGTGGTAAGTGGACGCCAATCCCATTTGTCAATGACCCAATCTCTCACAGCCAATGAAGAGGCCTGATTGTGTGTGTGTGATGTTCCCTGGCTTTCCTGTGTGGGCGTAAACAGTTTGAACTGAGGGCAAAAAATTATGATTCACTAACGAAAAGTTTGAATTTCACCGTTTTGGTTTCGTCCCTGACTTCAGAAATGTTTGGTTTGGACGCTGTCTTTTTCAGTTTTGTGGACCTGCTTTCCTTTGCTGAGTTTTCCCCCTTGGTTCCGCTGCTATGAGCGACGTCTTCAGCGTTTATCATGGCTGGATTGGTTTAGCATTGGATGTGGAAAGCTTGATTTTTGTAGAAGCCATGTGTTGAATAGTTTAGCACTATGATCTTATGTTCGTGACTCTTTATGTGGTATCTGTGTATAGGGTATCCCCCCTTATGTTGTTTAGAATTGGGTTCTGTGTTAGGAGTATGTTTAATGGTTTAACCTGACATTGTTTACAGTTTGATGGTGTATAAGGTATTTGATGGTGTATAAGATATTTAACTATTGTTTGATTGTTAAAGATAATGTGTATGTAATCTTAGAGGCAACAGGTAGTGATCTGAAGCTTTGAAAACTAACCCTGTCTGAATTACTGTGTGTCTGTTTCCTCACACATGCTATTTTCTTAGCGTGCAAACTACAGTAAGCTACCCAAAATGTGTGAAAGAAATGGATTTTTTTTTTGAAGTCCATTACAGAGTTTCCCTCAAACTTAACATATACCCCTATTTACAGTACAATACCCCTATTTACAGTACAGTGGCCCATTTCAATGTTTGCAGTTTTGAGATAAATGAGAAAAAATACCATAACAACACTCTTGAGACTCGCAGAATTTTACATGATTACGTCTGCAATGATTTTGGATGATAACTTTGGTTGAAACTTTTCACATGTCACAATATTTATGTGTCTAATCAAATGGAAGTTCATCTGTGACGGCACGTTAAAGTTACACAGTAAACACTTGACGGTAGGTGAAGTCCCGTTTTGGGGTTCTTTTGTCACTGTCATTGCAGAACTGGCAAGGTCTGGGCTTGGCATTTGTCCCATAAAAGCCGCCTCACAACCAACCAATGGTTGAAAATGCTTGTGACCTTTCCACAGTTTCCCTTTCTTTTGACACAGTGAGTAGAAATCACAAGTGCAAATTTTGGTCGTATCAAACCTTTCCAACCAGGTGGGAAGGAACTGCACCGTTTTACTTCCAACTCACTTCAGGCAGCTGTGGGAATGCAGCCAATGCTTGCCGATAGTGTGAATTCAGCACATGGCCACAACTAGTTGAATAGAGTTCACAACTGAATTTTCTTCCAACCATAAAGCTAGGATAGTGTGAGGCGACTTTAACCTTTACCAGACTTCTGGGGTCGCCCACGACCGCTTGACACACAAAACATGTTATGTCTCTAAAACCATTTAAGCAATCTTCATGAAATTTCATGACTTTGTAAACGTAAATGGCTTTAAGTGTGTTAAATTTCATTAATGTGTATGAAATATAAGTGACGTAATATGACGCGTAATTTTGATATACCTGTCCGGATGACGGGGGTCTACCACGACTCCTACTTTAAAGAGCACTGCAGTGCATTGAGTAGGGGTCGTGGGAGACCTCCGCCATCCGGACAGGGATAAACACATGGTGACTCATTGACAAGTAGGGGTCGTGGGAGACCCCCGCCATCCGGACAGGGATAAACACGTAGGAATTCGCTCTTTGCTGAGTAGGGGGTCGTGGAAGACCCCCGCCATCGTGTCTGTGTAGTCAAAAGCATGATCCGGTAAAGGTTAAGCGTGACGTACCGTAATGTCCCTCCCATGTCTGATGAATATCAGCTTTTTAGCAGCTTTTTTTTTCTTTCCTTTTTTTCACCGCTTATCGTTAATTCAATTTAATTTTTGTTTTGTCTCCCCCCCCCCCCCCCCCCCCCTGCCAGGTGGTGAGCCAGAAGGATCTGGACCTGACAGGGCCCATGGAGATGGAGGAGGGGGAGGAGGGGGAGGATGATGACCGCCAGGGGCAGTGGCTCAGGAGGAGGAGGCTGGACGGGGCCCTCAACAGGGTGCCTGTGGGCTTCTACCCCCGCATCTGGAGGGTGCTGCGCAGGGTGGGTGTGGTGTGTTGTATTGTGGTGTGGTGTGGTGTGTTGCCTGTGGGCTTCTACCCCCGCATCTGGAGGGTGCTGCGCAGGGTGGGTGTGGTGTGGTGTGGTGTGTTGTGTTGCGTTGTAGTGTGGTGTGTTGCCTGTGGGATTCTACCCCCGCATCTGGAAAGTGCTCCGCAGGGTGGGTGTGGTGTGTTGTGGTGTGTTGCCTGTGGGGTTCTACCCCCGCATCTGGAAAGTGCTCCGCAGGGTGGGTGTGGTGTGTTGCCTGTGGGGTTCTACCCCCGCATCTGGAAAGTGCTCTGCAGGGTGGGTGTGGTGTGTTGTGGTGTGTTGCCTGTGGGGTTCTACCCCCGCATCTGGAAAGTGCTCTGCAGGGTGGGTGTGGTGTGTTGTGGTGTGTTGCCTGTGGGGTTCTACCCCCGCATCTGGAAAGTGCTCCGCAGGGTGGGTGTGGTGTGGTGTGGTGTGTTGCCTGTGGGGTTCTACCCCCGCATCTGGAAAGTGCTCCGCAGGGTGGGTGTGGTGTGATGTGTTGTGTTGTGTTGCCTGTGGGGTTCTACCCCCACATCTGGAAAGTGCTCCGCAGGGTGGGTGTGTGGTGTGTTGTGTTGTGTGTTGCCTGTGGGGTTCTACCCCCACATCTGGAAAGTGCTCCGCAGGGTGGGTGTGGTGTGGTGTGTTGTGTTGTGTTGCCTGTGGGGTTCTACCCCCACATCTGGAAAGTGCTCCGCAGGGTGGGTGTGGTGTGGTGTGTTGCCTGTGGGGTTCTACCCCCACATCTGGAAAGTGCTCCGCAGGGTGGGTGTGGTGTGGTGTGTGTGCCTGTGGGATTCTACCCCCACATCTGGAAAGTGCTCCGCAGGGTGGGTGTGGTGTGGTATTCTACCCTGTGGGATTCTACCCCCACATCTGGAAAGTGCTCCGCAGGGTGGGTGTGGTGTGGTGTGTTGCCTGTGGGATTCTACCCCCACATCTGGAAAGTGCTCCGCAGGGTGGGTGTGGTGTGGTGTGGTGTGGTGTGTTGCCTGTGGGATTCTACCCCCACATCTGGAAAGTGCTCCGCAGGGTGGGTGTGGTGTGTTGTGGTGTCGTGTGTTGCCTGTGGCGTTCTACACCCACATCTGGAAAGTGCTCCGCAGGGTGGGTGTGGTGTGGTGTGGTGTGGTGTGTTGCCTGTGGGATTCTACCCCCACATCTGGAAAGTGCTCCGCAGGGTGGGTGGGTGTGGTGTGGTGTGTTGCCTGTGGGATTCTACCCCCACATCTGGAAAGTGCTCCGCAGAGTGGGTGTGGTGTGGTGTGTTGCCTGTGGGATTCTACCCCCACATCTGGAAAGTGCTCCGCAGGGTGGGTGTGGTGTGGTGTGGTGTGGTGTGTGTTGCCTGTGGGATTCTACCCCCACATCTGGAAAGTGCTCCGCAGGGTGGGTGTGGTGTGGTGGTGTGTTGCCTGTGGGATTCTACCCCCACATCTGGAAAGTGCTCCGCAGGGTGGGTGTGGTGTGGTGTGTTGCCTGTGGGATTCTACCCCCACATCTGGAAAGTGCTCCGCAGGGTGGGTGTGGTGTGGTGTGTTGCCTGTGGGATTCTACCCCCACATCTGGAAAGTGCTCCGCAGGGTGGGTGTGGTGTGGTGTGTTGCCTGTGGGATTCTACCCCCACATCTGGAAAGTGCTCCGCAGGGTGGGTGTGGTGTGGTGTGTTGCCTGTGGGATTCTACCCCCACATCTGGAAAGTGCTCCGCAGGGTGGGTGTGGTGTGGTGTGTTGCCTGTGGGGTTCTACCCCCACATCTGGAAAGTGCTCCGCAGGGTGGGTGTGGTGTGGTGTGTTGCCTGTGGGGTTCTACCCCCACATCTGGAAAGTGCTCCGCAGGGTGGGTGTGGTGTGGTGTGGTGTGGTGTGTTGCCTGTGGGGTTCTACCCCCACATCTGGAAAGTGCTCCGCAGGGTGGGTGTGTTGTGGTGTGGTGTGTTGTCTTCTTCTTTGTCCATCACTCAGTCTCCTTTCATGTGAGTGCAGATGTGTCATGCTGCCAATATGCACTTAAGTAAGAAATAGTAAGACCCAGCATGTCCGTCTTCGGTTGGAGAAAATCTTTGTAAGAGTTTCTAGAACAAAGGCAGGAGAATGGACCAGTGAGGCAGAAAGATGGTAGATGACAGTAAGCAAAGAGAAAAAAGGCAGAGTAAAAGAGAGTGATAGATTAGAGGAAGTTACAAGCACAGAATTTCCAGAAGGTGGGGGACCTATTTGTGCAGAAGACCAGATATAAGCAAAGAGAAAAAAGGCAGAGTAAAAGAGAGTGATAGATTAGAGGAAGTTACAAGCACAGAATTTCCAGAAGGTGGGGGACCTATTTGTGCAGAAGACCAGATATAAGCAAAGAGAAAAAAGGCAGAGTTATTAGAGGAAGTTACAAGCACAGAATTTCCAGAAGGTGGGGGACCTATTTGTGCAGAAGACCAGATATCCCCACAGGGGAGTACCCTGTCTTATCTGTAAACATTCTGTGACAGTTGAAGGCAAGCATTCCACTGTCCACCCGCTGTTTCTCACCCATCACCATTCTGTGATAAACACCGTCAACATTATGGTAGCTACTCGGCAATGGACAAAACTGCTCATATTGTTTGTCATTTGATTAAAATATGAAAGGTTGTTTTTCCCCCATTGGTTTTGAGTGCTCTAGATGCTATCAATTTCATGCTGCTGGCAACGGACTGCTTGTTGCAAACAACCTGCGAATGTGAGAGAGGTCTCCGGGAGGTGGAGAAGGTGTCCTTCATTTGATGGTGTCTGGTCTGTTGGAACTCAATCACCTTGTGATTTAAACGGAGATTAGGTTTTTAGTAAAGTGCATTTGTGTTTGTTCATGTGAATGAGTGTGTGTGTGTGTGTGTGTGTGTGTGTGTGCTTGTGTGTGTATGCGCGCATGTGAGTGAGTATGTGTGTGTGTTTGTGTGCACTCATGCATGTGTGTGCTTGTGTGTGTGTATATGAACAGAAACATGTTTCACTCTTCACGTCCTGAACTGATGCTGCTGTGTGTTTTCAGTGCCCTGGTCTGATCATCGACAACACCACGCTTCATAGAGGGCTGACAGAGGAGGTGGGTGCTTTGACAACACTGTTGTCCTTGTCTGTCTTCTCCTCCATTGTAGGTCGTGGTGATCGTACACCGACTGAGTGATTCCTTTGATGTCCTTTTGTCTGTCTGTCTTCTCCTCCATTGTAGGTCGTGGTGATCGTACACCAACAGTGATTCCATTGATGTCCTTTTGTCTGTCTTCTCCTCCATTGTATCGTGGTGATCGTACACCAACTGAGTGATTCCTTTGATGTCCTTTTGTCTGTCTTCTCCTCCATTGTAGGTCGTGGTGATCGTACACCGACTGAGTGATTCCTTTGATGTCCTTTTGTCTGTCTTCTCCTCCATTGTAGGTTGTGGTGATCGTACACCGACTGAGTGATTCCATTGATGTCCTTTTGTCTGTCTTCTCCTCCATTGTAGGTCGTGGTGATCGTACACCGACTGAGTGATTCCATTGATGTCCTTTTGTCTGTCTGTCTTCCCTCCATTGTATGTCGTGGTGATCGTACACCAACAGTGATTCCATTGATGTTCTTTTGTCTGTCTTCTCCTCCATTGTAGGTCGTGGTGATCGTACACCAACAGTGATTCCATTGATGTCCTTTTGTCTGTCTTCTCCTCCATTGTAGGTCGTGGTGATCGTACACCAACTGAGTGATTCCATTGATGTCCTTTTGTCTGTCTTCTCCTCCATTGTAGGTTGTGGTGATCGTACACCGACTGAGTGATTCCATTGATGTCCTTTTGTCTGTCTGTCTTCTCCTCCATTGTAGGTCGTGGTGATCGTACACCAACAGTGATTCCATTGATGTTCTTTTGTCTGTCTTCTCCTCCATTGTAGGTCGTGGTGATCCATTACACCAACAGTGATTCCATTGATGTTCTTTTGTCTGTCTTCTCCTCCATTGTATGTCGTGGTGATCGTACACCAACTGAGTGATTCCATTGATGTCCTTTTGTCTGTCTTCTCCTCCATTGTATGTCGTGGTGATCGTACACCAACTGAGTGATTCCATTGATGTTCTTTTGTCTGTCTTCTCCTCCATTGTATGTCGTGGTGATCGTACACCGACTGAGTGATTCCATTGATGTCCTTTTGTCTGTCTTCTCCTCCATTGTATGTCGTGGTGATCGTACACCAACTGAGTGATTCCATTGATGTCCTTTTGTCTGTCTTCTCCTCCATTGTATGTCGTGGTGATCGTACACCAACAGTGATTCCATTGATGTCCTTTTGTCTGTCTTCTCCTCCATTGTAGGTCGTGGTGATCGTACACCAACAGTGATTCCATTGATGTCCTTGTCTGTCTTCTCCTCCATTGTAGGTCGTGGTGATCGTACACCAACAGTGATTCCATTGATGTCCTTTTGTCTGTCTTCTCCTCCATTGTAGGTCGTGATGATCGTACACCAACAGTGATTCCATTGATGTCCTTTTCTTTGTCTGTCTTCTCCTCCATTGTAGGTCGTGGTGATCGTACACCAACAGTGATTCCATTGATGTCCTTGTCTTTGTCTGTCTTCTCCTCTTGCAACACATTTGCAAATTGTGTAATATGAAGTACACAATCAGCCGTAAATATCTGTCAAATCGGAATGAATTTTCTTATAATAGTTCCTAAGTTTCATCGGTATGAAGTTATAGTAAGTGAGCGAGTCAGCTCAAGAATCCACGATTTTGGGTCACAGACCCTTACATCATATTTACAATGACGTCATACACTCACGTAGGACATGACATCACGATGATAGTGCGCAAGCAAATGCGTTAAAGAATTAAGTTAAGTGGTCGAACTTTACGCGGTGACAGTCCTGAGATGAACCATAGCTGTTGACGGGACTATAATGGAAAAAAATAAGAAGAATGAAGTTTTCTTTGGTACCTCCATTATACCTGTATGTTTGATAGATTCCAAATGGCAGGACCATTGCCATAGTTTAATGAACAGCCCTCCTATTTCAATTCCTCTGTGTAAGCCTAAACAGGTCATGGTTATGACGCCATAAAGAAATTATGTCATCTTTGTGATGTAAAAAAAAGAAATGATGTCAAGTTTTGCTCCAGGCCTGCTGACAAGATTGTGAAGAATACTGGGGTACACAGGCACACGCATAAGCGAGTCACTGCGACAATTTGCTCTTCCTCTGTTTTACCCCTGTCCAGATTGTGAAGAATACTGGGGTACACAGGCACAAGCATAAGCGAGTCACTGCGACAATTTGCTCTTCCTCTGTTTTACCCCTGTCCAGATGACGGAGGGAGAGTTCAAGTTCGCATTGGAGGTTGAGATCGCGCTGAACCAGCTGCCGGAGCCGGAGTACCGTCAGCTGATGGTGGAGGCCATGATGATCCTCGCCACCATGGTGGAGAACGACAACCACACCATCCCCATGGACCACACCCTCATCCACGTGCAGGACATTGTGCGGGAGGCCAACAACATCTTCATTCAGGATCAGGTCAGTAGTTTAGGCTGTTTATTTTATTGAACACTATGGTGGAGAACGACAACCACACCATCCCCATGGACCACACCCTCATCCACGTGCAGGACATTGTGCGGGAGGCCAACAACATTTTCATTCAGGATCAGGTCAGTAGTTTAGGCTGTTTATTTTATTGAACACAATGGTGGAGAACGACAACCACACCATCCCCATGGACCACACCCTCATCCACGTGCAGGACATTGTGCGGGAGGCCAACAACATCTTCATTCAGGATCAGGTCAGTAGTTTAGGCTGTTTATTTTATTGAACACAATGGTGGAGAACGACAACCACTCCATCCCCATGGACCACACCCTCATCCACGTGCAGGACATTGTGCGGGAGGCCAACAACATCTTCATTCAGGATCAGGTCAGTAGTTTAGGGCATTTGGGAGAAGTTTTAGTTTGAGGGTAGGCACTATCGTTTTCTGAGGGTGGATGCATTAATGCAAAATGTCCATGGAAAACCACTACATCCATGTGCAGGAATTGTGAGGGAGGCCAATAACATCTTCATTTAGGATCCGGTCAGTAGCTTAGGCTGGTTTTGTTAATATTAGTGCTTACTATGGTGGAGAATGACAACACCAACATCCCCATAGACATGTCATCCACAGGCAGGACATTGTGCGGGAGGCCAACAACATCTTCATTTAGGATCAGGTCAGTAGCTTAGGCTGGTTTTGTTAATATTAGTGCTTACTATGGTGGAGAATGACAACACCAACATCCCCATAGACATGTCATCCACAGGCAGGACATTGTGCGGGAGGCCAACAACATTTTCTTTCAGGATCAGGTCAGAAGTTTAGGCTATGTTTTTTGTTTTTTGTTTTTAAATTTTATTTGTGTTTTTGTTTTGTTGCGTTCAGCCGACACATTCCGATTTCGGAGGAGCTCAAAGAAAAATTATTTGGAAGACTTTTTTTTTTAAGCAGGAGAATGGGCCAATAAGTCAGAAAGATAGTAGATGATAGAAAGCAAAGGGAAAAGGCAGAGTCAAAGAGAGTGACAGATTAGAGGAAGTTACAAGCACAGAACTTCCAGAAAGTGGGGGAACTATTTTTTATGAAAGACCGCCCGGTATCCCCACATGGAGAGACTCGAGGAGGGGGTGGGGTCGTCCAGCTCCCCGTATGGAGGCACGAGGCATCCACCCACTGCCCCATTTGGTGAGCTGCTTCTGCCCCTCTGATTTCAAAGGTAGAATTAACACTGGTGCGTGTGCAGAAGTAAGTGTGCGCGTGTCAGGGTTTGTACAGGGTCCTTGAAACCTTGAAAAGTCCTGAAAAAGGGCTTGAAAAGTGCTTGAAGAACAGCAAAGGCCCCAAAACTCCTGGAAAAGTCCTGGAATTTTCAGTATCGTCTGACCATGTTCTTAATCTCAATCCATCAAAGTCAAAATCTGTCCTCCACAAAAAATATTGAAGGTTAAAACTAAATTCAAATGAAAAACCCCAAAAACTTTCATGGTCATACCGATATCGCGATCATAGCAGACAACATTTGCGCGAGATGTCTGCCGCTGAAGTTACTTCCCTTTACCGCACTTCCATTCTCCGATAAAGGAGACTGCATTTTCAACGATGTTTGGCTGCAAAAAAGAATATCAGAGCTGGTTAGCTCCGTCAACACATGGTTCAAAACACATGGTTCAAAACTGAAAGCTAATTGCACAGTATGCAAAAAGAACTTTGACATCGCCAGCATGGGCGAGAGTGCTGTAAAAAGCCATTGTCAAGGCCAGAAGTACAAGCAACACAGGCGGAGCTCAGGCGGGAACGAAACAAGCATTGACTGGTATGCCAGATTGAGTCCTTGAAATTTAGTAAACTGGTCCTGGAAATATCCTGGAAAAGTCATGGAATTTTTTGTACACAGATCTGTACGAACCCTGGCGTGTGCATGTAGGAGCCTATTGTGGGGGTGGGTGGATGAAACCACATGCACACGCATGTGTGCATGCACGTTTAATATTATGGTTATCAGGGGGGGGGGGGGGGGGGGGGGGGGGGGGGAGAAAAAGCACCGACAGCAACAAAAGTAGACAAATACATTAGCTATAATCTGAAATTGCAGACATTGATTTTGGCAATATCAGCCTAAAGGCTGAAGCTTCCACTTGCAACGTTTTGTTTTCTCAACTCTTGTCAGTTATACCGAATGTTTTTCATTGTTTTTTTGTTCATTGTTTATTTTATTGTGTTATTTCCTGTGTGTGGCCCAGCAAATGCCGGAGGACGTGGTGACTCGCAGCCAGGGTGCGCGTGGCATCTGCCTGCAGATGTACGACAGCGCGCCAAGCGGCCGCTACGGTACCATGACCTACATGTGCCGCGCCCTGGCCAGACAGCTAAAGCTGCCGGTGCACAACGGAGAGCTCGAGTGCGTCATCTGTTAGGCAGGCGGTACGGTGCTGTGACCTACATGTGCCACGCCCTGGCCAGACTGCTAAAGCTGCCGGTGCACAACGGAGAGCTCGAGTGCGTCATCTGTTAGGCAGGCGGTACGGTGCTGTGACCTACATGTGCCGCGCCCTGGCCAGACTGCTAAAGCTGCCGGTGCACAACGGAGAGCTCGAGTGCGTCATCTGTTAGGCAGGCGGTATGGTGCTGTGACCTACATGTACCGCGCTCTTGTTTGGGTTTTGTAGTGGCTGTAGGCAATGGACGGGTCGAGTGTGTCGTCTGTTAGTCTTCATTATTTTAAATCGGGCGGTACAGTACAGCGACCTACATGTACCGCGATCTGGCTCGGCTTTTACTGTTGCCTGTGTAATATGGAGACCTCGAGTGCGTTGTATTTTTTTAGCATTTCTGTCATTGTTGGAGAGCGGGTGGTACGGTGGTACCGTGACCTACATGTACTGCGTCTTGTTTGGGTTTTGCTGTTGCATGTATGTAATGGAGCGCTGGAGTTTGTTGTTGGATAGGTTTTATTATTGGAACGGTACCACAGGAATTTCCTCAGCTTACGCAGCAGATGGTACATTAGCATGACCTATATGTGCCGGGAACTGGTTGGGCTTCTTGTTATTTGTACACTGCGAAGAACAGGCGGTACGGTAGCATGACCTATATGTGCCGGGAACTGGTTGGGCTTCTTGTTATTTGTACACTGCGAAGAACAGGCGGTACGGTAGCATGACCTATATGTGCCGGGAACTGGTTGGGCTTCTTGTTATTTGTACACTGCGAAGAACAGGCGGTACGGTAGCATGACCTATATGTGCCGGGAACTGGTTGGGCTTCTTGTTATTTGTACACTGCGAAGAACAGGCGGTACGGTAGCATGACCGACATGTACCATGCTTTGGCTCAGCTTTTGCGGCTGCATAGCTGGACTGGGTCGTCTGCCTGCCACTTTGTTGTCCTTTGAATGTAAAAGACGGAGAGGAGAGAGACTGGATAAAGGTGAGGGTAGGAGTTAGCAGTGTGTGTTAGATGAACGGATATAAAGCCTTTAATATCCTTTATTAAAGGTGATCCTTTCAATCTTGCTTTCTTCAATGACAGTTTCAGTTTAGAAGACTTTGTTTAAGAAATGATAAACTTATTGTCTTCTTCTCAGATGTCAGGCACAGACTTATTATTAATATATGTAAAAGTGTAGTCTTGATCTACGTCAAAAAATCAGTGCTAAGCTTCTTACGGTTGTTAATGCATATTGTGTGTATAGAACTTTGAGAATCAGAGGGTTGGGGTTTTCAGAGTGTTAGGAGAGCTTTTTCAAATAGAGATTTTTTTAGATTTTTGTTTTAAATTAATTGGGTTAGTTTAATGAGTTAGTTGCTTTAAATTAATTGGGTTAGTTTAATGAGTTAGTTGTTTCTTCTTTGGTGCTGGACACCACAAATGGTGTTCTTTTCAAAACTTGTGATAGGATAAAAACGTTTCCCCATTTGTTTTTTTCACTGTTTTATGTTTGTACTTTGTTATTGTTTATTTGTACTTAGCTTTGTGTATATTTGGGTCTAGATTTTGATTAGGTGTTATATGTCGCAGACACCATTTCTGGTGATAGTTAATATGTGTGTGTTCGAGGGTTTTTTTATTAGTTTTTTTTTAATTGTTAGTATTCATTCGTTTTTCAAACTTTGTTGAAGAAGGCCCTTGTGTTAAAGATCAGGGAAGTTGTTCCTTCTAGGAAAGTGGAGTGATAGTACGAGTTACTGGGCATTTCATATCGCATAATAGCTTGTTTGCCTGAACAGTGACTGTGTAGTATAGTTATCATTATTTACCTCACTATTTATCGCACTATTTATTCGTTTGTAGGTATTAGCTGTATATGTGTGAACACACCTCCAAAGTAACCAGTGAACAGAAGCATCTGTGATTTTGTTGGTGACTGCATATCAGTTGTGAAAGTAATTTTCATGGGATCTTTCATGGCTGCGATGCGCTCTCCAGGTGGGAGCAACCCGAATTTCACAGAGACGCCTCTGTGACTATAAAGTACCTAATAGTAATACCTAATAGATTTCTGTTGCGTTTGTTAAACTGACCCCCCCTCCCCCCTCAAACTATGTTATATATCGGGTATTTTTGATACAGTGTTTGTATGGGTAGAACTCATTATACCTTGATAATTTGGTTGGTGGTTTGATGGGGGGTTTTCAACTTACATGTTTGTTTTTTAAATATTTTGAAGAAGTTTAGTTTTCTTAGTCCTACAATAGCAGTTGGTCTTACAGATTTCTCTGCAGATTTTGATGTAGTTTAGTTAATTATCTGGAGATAAATGTGTGTGTTTTCATTGAAATGCTGTTTTGTTTCTATTTTTAACTCTTTTTTTTTTCATCTGTTTTTGCTGTTTCAGATATTTTGTTTTCATACTGATTGTGTGTTTTTAACTTCAAACAAAAATCCTTGTAAAAAATGTAAGCTCTCAATTTTTTTAAATGCCATTTTATTGGAATGTTGTTTTCTCTGTGCATTTGTGGACTTTTCTTTTTTCAATGTTTATTTGGTTTAGAGAAAGTGAATTTAGCATTTTATCGCCTTTTTATTTGACTCATTTGTGTGCAGTGTGTTAGCCATTACTTTTTGTTAAGCCATAGTTTTATCATTCATTTCTTGATATGGGATACTTGGAAGGTTGAAATAATTAAAAAGACAATTACCCATATCACTGTAACGTAGCTAAAGAAAACATTCTCATGCTTTTCTTTTTTATGCCATCCATTGAAATGTTCTTAGTACACTACAGCACTTTTTAAAGAATCTCACAATAGCTACCGGGTATGTATGTTTTTGATAATGAAAGTGCATCATAACATTACAATTTATACTTTTTTGTTGTCCTTTGCACATTATTTGGCATCATTGATAAACACTTAACCACTTTTGTAAAAAAGAAAATTTATAATAAAACCATCCATCTATAATAAACCATAAAAGATGGCAGCTTACGTATAAATGATATTCTATGGCATTGACATGGAAATTAGTCCTTCCTAGCCACCTTTTGCTCACTGTTTTTGTTGTTAATCATTTCTATCTCACAAGGTACAGCAATAATTGTCTCATCACTCATACATTGAATTTTCTCCTTGTTTCAAGTCGGACCTCAACCCAAAGTGCCAAAAAATCAGCCTGTTGATTGTGGGCACTAAAGGGAAGAAGAAGAAGGCGACATGCAGAAATCTATATCAGGTTTAGAAAGAAATAGTGTCCTATATACTACTCAACAAAAGTTAAGTACCACCTTTTCACTCCCTCCAATCACTCCACCCTTGACCAGCTTGGTCGTCGGGGTGCCATGCTGGATTGGGTGGTCAGCCTCCGCCACTGGTCACCATCCTCTGCCAGGCATATGAGGGTGTTGGTGTTGCGGTTGGTCCAGCTTTTGATGTTGTCCAGCCAGGACTTTCTCTGTCTGCCTTGCCGGCGTTTTCCTTGGATGGTGCCCTGGAGAATCGCTTTGGCCAGAGTGTTGTGTTGTCACCACTTTTTACAAGTGCATAAAACAAAGATGGCTTAATCAAATCATCTCAAAATTTGAAGATGCTTAAATCGATTTGTTTACTAAAATCTTAAGTTTCTTTGTATTGGTTGGATTACTTTTAATACAATACCTCGATAAACAACGCCACTCCGAAATTTGAAAGTCACAGAAGTGTGGCTACTCAAAGAGGGTCACAGTTGGGTGTGTCCACTGTTGTTGGCAAGGCAAACAATTTACACGGTGTCTCATGAACCCCCTAAGTTGTCAAGGAAGCCTGGAAAGCCTGCTTACACTACTACGGCTTATTGCTGTTTGGGTGGACACACCCAATGTTGACACGTTTTGAGTAGCTGTGATTTGTGATTGTTAACTTAGGATTTTAGGATTTGGTGTGCAAATAACTGAATTAAATTTGTGTAAACAAATTAAATGATTCGGGTTAACCCTTTCAACGCTAACCATTCCTCAGCCAAAATTTATCATTAATCTTACCTGGGCAGAGAAAAGATTTTGTCTGGACTACTGGGGATTCCTCTGTGACATGCATACAATGGGGCCTATCCTTACCTCCCAAAATGAAGAACATAAGGTCACTGGATACCAGACCCTCATTTAATGCTTTTAGTGACATGGGTGTTAAATCATTGTGGTGCCAAGAGGCGACAGTGGTGATGAAAGGGTTTCTGTATGCATATCATAATTAGGCATAAAATGAGCATATAGTGTGACCAGATGTTTTGTTTTGCACATGATCTTTCGTTTGCTTCTGTAGACATCCCAAGGCTTGTGTACTGAGCAATAAAATATAGGGATCGTTTAGTAAAATCATGGGATTTTTGAAATGCATTCAACATACTGTTTATTGTGGACAGTTGGTGAGTTGGTGATTGCTGTAACATTGTTTATACATTAACCTTGAATGTGACGAGGGCCGTTTTCATTGCGTGTCCCCAATGAACAGTGTTTTGAATGCTGTAACATTGTTCATGTATTAACCTTGAATGTGACGAGGGCCGTTTTCATTGCGTGTCCCCAATGAACAGTGCTTTGAATGCAGTTTAAACGTCCATGATTTTACAAAAAGGTCCTTATATTTTATTGTTCAGTACACGAGCCTCGAGATGTCTTCAGAATAAAATATAGGTGCATGTGAAACACAACACATTTGGTTACACTCTGTGCCCATGTTCGTGTCTAATTATGATACGCATACAGAGACCAACAAAAGTTTAGCAACTCTCTTCACAAGATCGCAAAACCAAAATGGCTGACCCAAATCATTTTTAAAAAATACACATTTAAATCAGTTATTTATGCACCAAATCCTAATCTTTCATTGCATTCGTGTTATTAGCTTTGAAGCATTAGCTGAACAAGTACGTTACCCCCTAAGTTAACAATCACAAATCGCAGCTACTCAAAATGGGTCAAAATCGGGTTGTCCACCCAAACAGCAATAAGCTGTAGTCATGTAGGCGCAGTTCCTCCGGGTTTCCTTGACAACTTAGGGGTTTCATGGAACATCATGTAAATTGTTTGCCTTGCCAAAAACAGTGGACACACCCAATTGTGACCCATTTTGAGTAGCCATACTGTTGTGGTTTTCAAATTTGGGGGTGGCGTTGTTTGTTGAGGCACTGTATCTAAAGTAATAAAGCGAATACAATGACATTTGATATTTCAGTACACACGTTATTTAATTACTTAACTGCAAAATTTGAGTTGATTTGATTAAGCCATCTTCTTTTGTGCGCTTGTGAAAAAGTGGTACTTAACTTTTGTTGAGTAGTAAAAGTTACATACTACATAATTTATGTATGTGTGTATTACACTATTGCATTTGAAAGATGTGTCTTTTAGTTGTGTGCTTGTAGTTTATTTATTTTATTAAAAAAAACAATTTGATTTGACACTTGATCGCAACGTAATCTATCATATTCCCATCGATATGAACAATTTTCCACTGTTGTCTGTGGATATGTTGAGGGAAAGAAAGAAAGAAAGAAATAAAAAGAAAGAAAGAACACCGAGGAAAAGATCATTACCATTAATCCATGTATGATCATTTGTCAAGGAGGGGATCATTGGAGCCTGTCAAACTGTGCGTTTCAAATGCCAGTCAGTTTCAGCAGGATTCTGGCACTTGCCCTCTGCTGCATTTGTGTTGTTTTGTTGAACAAGATCACTGGCTCTCTGAAACAAATCTGTCATGGGCTGTGAACATTCTTATGTGACAATCACTTTTTCTTCTTTTTGGGGGGGTGGGGGTGGGTGTGTTGCAGAGTGTTGTAGTTTTAGTATTGAATGGTGTGAGGACGGTGTGCCGAGTCCATTTTTCCTTGCCTTTTTTACACTTTCTTGTTTGCTTTGTTGGTTTGTGATTACCCTTGAAATTGTTGTATGTTAACAATTTAATGCAATAAAGTTTAGTTTGGAAGCACTTTGGGCCACTCTTTGTTTGTTAAATACCAAAATTACATTGGCTGGAAGAATGAAGTGAATGAGTTTCACAATTTTATACATTGGAAGAATGAAGTGAATGAGTTTCACAATTTTATACATTGGAAGAATGAAGTGAATGAGTTTCACAATTTTATACATTGGAAGAATGAAGTGAATGAGTTTCACAATTTTATACATTGGAAGAATGAAATGAATGAGTTTCACAATTTTATACATTGGAAGAATGAAATGAATGAGTTTCACAATTTTATACATTGGAAGAATGAAGTGAATGAGTTTCACAATTTTATACATTGGAAGAATGAAGTGAATGAGTTTCACAATTTTATACATTGGAAGAATGAAGTGAATGAGTTTCACAATGTTATACATTGGAAGAATGAAGTGAATGAGTTTCACAATTTTATACATTGGAAGAATGAAATGAATGAGTTTCACAATTTTATACATTGGAAGAATGAAGTGAATGAGTTTCACAATTTTATACATTGGAAGAATGAAATGAATGAGTTTCACAATTTTATACATTGGAAGAATGAAGTGAATGAGTTTTGCAATGTTATACATTGGAAGAATGAAGTGAATGAGTTTCACAATTTTATACATTGGAAGAATGAAGTGAATGAGTTTCACAATTTTATACATTGGAAGAATGAAGTGAATGAGTTTCACAATTTTATACATTGGAAGAATGAAGTGAATGAGTTTCACAATTTTATACATTGGAAGAATGAAATGAATGAGTTTCACAATTTTATACATTGGAAGAATGAAGTGAATGAGTTTCACAATTTTATACATTGGAAGAATGAAATGAATGAGTTTCACAATTTTATACATTGGAAGAATGAAGTGAATGAGTTTTGCAATGTTATACATTGGAAGAATGAAGTGAATGAGTTTCACAATTTTATACATTGGAAGAATGAAGTGAATGAGTTTTGCAATGTTATACATTGGAAGAATGAAGTGAATGAGTTTTGCAATTTTATACATTGGAAGAATGAAATGAATGAGTTTTGCAATTTTATACATTGGAAGAATGAAGTGAATGAGTTTCACAATTTTATACATTGGAAGAATGAAGTGAATGAGTTTTGCAATGTTATACATTGGAAGAATGAAGTGAATGAGTTTTGCAATACAATCCAACTGCTGGTTCTTGAAAGTTTGGCAGTTCATGACTTCAGCTCAGTTTAAGTTGTAAGAAAGTACGCATTGTGCTATTCTTGTACTTGACAGTTCAAGTCACCTTTGGTGCGTGACTTAAGATTGTAAAAAGGCTGATAATTATGAGTTAATTTTTAATTGTGAGTCATGGTGTCTAGTTACTATCTTCCAGGAATTAATTTTTGTGTTAAAAATACGTTCTGTATAGCTGTAAGGGCAACAGCATAACAATGGTACTGTAGCATCATGTATTGTGTTGAAAATACGTTCTGTATAGCTGTAAGGGCAACAGCATAACAATGGTATTGTAGCATCATGTATTGTGTTGAAAAAACGTTCTGTATAGCTGTGAGGGCAACAGCATAACAATGGTACTGTAGCATCATGTATTGTGTTGAAAATACGTTCTGTATAGCTGTAAGGGCAACAGCATAACAATGGTATTGTAACATCATGTATTGTGTTGAAAAAACGTTCTGTATAGCTGTAAGGGCAACAGCATAACAATGGTATTGTAGCATCATGTATTGTGTTGAAAATACGTTCTGTATAGCTGTGAGGGCAACAGCATAACAATGGTACTGTAGCATCATGTATTGTGTTGAAAAAACGTTCTGTATAGCTGTGAGGGCAACAGCATAACAATGGTACTGTAGCATCATGTATTGTGTTGAAAAAACGTTCTGTATAGCTGTAAGGGCAACAGCATAACAATGGTACTGTAGCATCATGTATTGTGTTGAAAAAACGTTCTGTATAGCTGTAAGGGCAACAGCATAACAATGGTACTGTAGCATCATGTATTGTGTTGAAAAAACGTTCTGTATAGCTGTAAGGGCAACAGCATAACAATGGTACTGTAGCATCATGTAGTATGTGTGACTTTGCTTTTTGTCATGCTAAATCCTGCCATAGGAGCATCAAAGTAGCCATTGTCTTGATGGAATGAAGACCTATGTTAAAATATAAAACGATGCCAAGTGGATACTCACACACACATACAGAAAAGCTTGTTTACTGCGTGCGTGCATGCATGCATGTACACACACACACTTGTGCACTCACACACACATACACACACTTGTGCACTCACACACACATACATACATAGAGGAGAAAAAACAT
This sequence comes from Phymorhynchus buccinoides, assembly GCA_017654935.2. NCBI lineage: Eukaryota > Metazoa > Mollusca > Gastropoda > Neogastropoda > Raphitomidae > Phymorhynchus > Phymorhynchus buccinoides. The sequence continues at coordinate 1,763,645 of CM065691.1, read as the reverse complement.
TTAACAATAAGAATACAATTCCATCGTACAGCAACTTGTTTTTTTATTCTTTTTTCTCTTTATTCTTCAGTATACTTCTCCAGTGCGAACATAGCGGTTCACTTCTAGGAGTATAGGTTTCTTTTCAAGCCACAATGGCGAACTCTTTATTTTCTTCATTTAAATAACTTGAAGAATTGTTTGGTATTGTTTTAAGCTGGAATCAATGTCACAGATTCTCTATTTCTGTGACATTGAGGTCATTTTAACCGGTTTTACTCTCATTTAACAAGCACTTCTGTCTCGTTGCTGACAAACTGGCCACTGTTAGCCGCACAGCGGTAGGTTCCAGCGTTGTCCGGCGTCGTAGGGTTGTACGTTATGGACACCCTAGTGGTGTAGGCTACAGTGACTGGCAAAGTGGTTTTCTGACGAACCCATGCATTCGTTACGATATAATTCTGCAATAGAGAAAGAGGACTAATATGAGACATAGAATATAGCCACACAAGAAGATATAATAACTTTGTGTTCACGATGTCCCAAGGCCCAGGTTATAGGCCACTGACCTGTTCAAACTGACCATGTTCACCCCCATCAATGAACACTTTCCAATTTTGTTTATTGATTTCTGCAAGAGATAGAACTTTTTTTTAGGACAGTTTGTCCTTTCTCTTGTTTTTTGTTGCTCCTTGGTACATGACTGCATACTCCAATTTCCCCTAGATTACAGAGAGAGGGAGAAAAAGAAAGTGGGGAGAAAGACAATCCTAGCACACACACTCGCACACACTTTCAAGAGCACTACCGCTAACGTTCTACCTTTTGTGGTGCCAAAGAGGTCACATGCCCCCCCCCCCCCCCCCCCCCCCCCCCCCCCCCCCCCCCCCCCCCCCCCCCCCCCCCCCCCCCCCCCCCCCCCCCCCCCCCCCCCCCCCCCCCCCCCCCCCCCTTGTCTTCTAGATGAGAGAGAGAGACAGAGACTCGGGGAGACAGAGAGAGAGTGAATGGGGAGAAAGAAGATACTTTCATGCACACACTTACACACACCACCACCACCACCCCTCCCACCCCCAACACTATCACTGTACCTTTTGCAGTTCCAAAGAGGTCACATTGTTTCCCGTGGCACAGCATTCCACATGACATCTCCAGGATTTCCAGCAAGTGATCTGAGCAGTCTCATACCAGGACGCCACCTTAACGTACACCATGTCACCAAAAGGCCCCACAGTGCCGCTCTCATGCACGATGAATACCACAGACTCTGTGATTCTGGAGGTCTGCATCAGCTGCAAAATAAAGTGAAAAGTTCCACAGTTATTTCAGTGTGTAAGCTGTGAGAGGCAAAGCACGACCCCCTCCTACTACCTGAACCGAGGTAAGATACCCGTTTAAACCTGGGTGGAGTGAGGAAATAAGTAAAGTAATACCGTTTAAACCTGGGTGGAGTGAGGAAATAACTAAAGTAATAACCATTTAAACCTGGGTGGATTGAGGAAATAAGAAGTAAAGTAATAACCATTTAAACCTGGGTGGATTGAGGAAATAAGAAGTAAAGTAATAACCATTTAAACCTGGGTGGATTGAGGAAATAAGAAGTAAAGTAATAACCATTTAAACCTGGGTGGATTGAGGAAATAAGAAGTAAAGTAATAACCATTTAAACCTGGGTGGAGTGAGGAAATAAGAAGTAAAGTAATAACCGTTTAAACCTGGGTGGAGTGAGGAAATAAGTAAAGTAAGATACCCGTTTAAACCTGGGTGGAGTGAGGAAATAAGAAGTAAAGTAATAACCGTTTAAACCTGGGTGGAGTGAGGAAATAAGAAGTAAAGTAATAACCGTTTAAACCTGGGTGGAGTGAGGAAATAAGTAAAGTAAGATACCCATTTAAACCTGGGTGGAGTGAGGAAATAAGAAGTAAAGTAATAACCGTTTAAACCTGGGTGGAGTGAGGAAATAAGAAGTAAAGAAATACCCGTTTAAACCTGGGTGGATTGAGGAAATAAGTAAGATACCCGTTTAAACCTGGGTGGATTGAGGAAATAAGAAGTAAGATACCCGTTTAAACCTGGGTGGAGTGAGGAAATAAGAAGTAAAGTAATACCCGTTTAAATCTGGGTGGATTGAGGAAATAAGAAGTAAGATACCCGTTTAAACCTGGGTGGAGTGAGGAAATAAGAAGTAAAGTAATACCCGTTTCAACCTGGGTGGAGTGAGGAAATAAGTAAAGTAATACCCGTTTAAACCTGGGTGGAGTGAGGAAATAAGAAGTAAAGTAAGATAGCCGTTTAAACCTGGGTGGAGTGAGGAAATAAGAAGTAAAGTAAGATACCCGTTTAAACCTGGGTGGAGTGAGGAAATAAGTAAAGTAAGATACCCGTTTAAACCTGGGTGGAGTGAGGAAATAAGAAGTAAGATACCCGTTTAAACCTGGGTGGAGTGAGGAAATAAGAAGTAAAGATACCCGTTTAAACCTGGGTGGAGTGAGGAAATAAGAAGTAAAGTAAGATACCCGTTTAAACCTGGGTGGAGTGAGGAAATAAGAAGTAAAGTAATACCCGTTTAAACCTGGGTGGATTGAGGAAATAAGAAGTAAGATACCCGTTTAAACCTGGGTGGATTGAGGAAATAAGAAGTAAGATACCCGTTTAAACCTGGGTGGATTGAGGAAATAAGAAGTAAAGTAATACCCGTTTAAACCTGGGTGGATTGAGGAAATAAGAAGTAAAGTAATACCCGTTTAAACCTGGGTGGATTGAGGAAATAAGAAGTAAAGTAATACCCGTTTAAACCTGGGTGGATTGAGGAAATAAGAAGTAAAGTAATAAGTAAACCTGGGTGGATACCCGTTTAAACCTGGGTGGAGTGAGGAAATAAGAAGTAAAGTAATAACCGTTTAAACCTGGGTGGAGTGAGGAAATAAGAAGTAAAGTAATACCCGTTTAAACCTGGGTGGAGTGAGGAAATAAGAAGTAAAGTAATACCCGTTTAAACCTGGGTGGATTGAGGAAATAAGAAACCTGGGTAAAAATAAGTAAAGTAATACCCGTTTAAACCTGGGTGGATTGAGGAAATAAGAAGTAAAGTAATAACCCGTTTAAACCTGGGTGGATAAAGTAATAACCGTTTAAACCTGGGTGGATTGTGAGGAAATAAGAAGTAAAGTAAGATACCCGTTTAAACCTGGGTGGAAATAAGAAGAAATAAGAGGAAACCCGTTTAAACCTGGGTGGAAGGAAATAAGTAAGATACCCGTTTAAACCTGGGTGGATTGAGGAAATAAGAAGTAAGATACCCGTTTAAACCTGGGTGGAGTGAGGAAATAAGAAGTAAGATACCCGTTTAAACCTGGGTGGAGTGAGGAAATAAGAAGTAAGATACCCGTTTAAACCTGGGTGGAGTGAGGAAATAAGAAGTAAGATACCCGTTTAAACCTGGGTGGAGTGAGGAAATAAGAAGTAAAGTAATACCCGTTTAAACCTGGGTGGAGTGAGGAAATAAGAAGTAAAATAAGAAGTACCCGTTTAAACCTGGGTGGAGTGAGGAAATAAGTAAGATACCCGTTTAAACCTGGGTGGAGTGAGGAAAGAAGAAGTAAGATACCCGTTTAAACCTGGGTGGAGTGAGGAAATAAGTAAGTAAGATACCCGTTTAAACCTGGGTGGAGTGAGGAAATAAGAAGTAAGATACCCGTTTAAACCTGGGTGGAAATGAGGAAACCTGGGTGGAAGGAAAGAAGTAAGATACCCGTTTAAACCTGGGTGGAGGAAATGAGGAAAGGAAATAAGTAAGTAAGATACCCGTTTAAACCTGGGTGGAATGAGGAAATAAGAAGTAAGATACCCGTTTAAACCTGGGTGGAGTGAGGAAATGAGGAAATAAGAAGTAAGATACCCGTTTAAACCTGGGTGGATTGAGGAAATAAGAAGTAAGATACCCGTTTAAACCTGGGTGGATTGAGGAAATAAGAAGTAAGATACCCGTTTAAACCTGGGTGGATTGAGGAAATAAGAAGTACCCGTTTAACCCTGTTTAAAATAAGAAGTAAAGTAATACCCTGGGTGGATTGAGGAAATAAGAAGTAAGATACCCGTTTAAACCTGGGTGGAAGGAAATACCCGTTTAAACCTGGGTGGGTGGAGTGAGGAAATAAGAAGTAAGATACCCGTTTAAACCTAGGTGGAGTGAGGAAATAAGAAGTAAGATACCCGTTTAAACCTGGGTGGATTGAGGAAATAAGAAGTAAGATACCTGTTTAAACCTGGGTGGATTGAGGAAATAAGAAGTAAAGTAATACCCATTTAAACCTGGGTGGATTGAGGAAATAAGAAGTAAAGTAATAACCGTTTAAACCTGGGTGGATTGAGGAAATAAGAAGTAAAGTAATAACCGTTTAAACCTGGGTGGATTGAGGAAATAAGAAGTAAAGTAATAACCGTTTAAACCTGGGTGGATTGAGGAAATAAGAAGTAAAGTAATAACCGTTTAAACCTGGGTGGATTGAGGAAATAAGAAGTAAGATACCCGTTTAAACCTGGGTGGAGTGAGGAAATAAGAAGTAAGATACCCGTTTAAACCTGGGTGGAGTGAGGAAATAAGAAGTAAGATACCCGTTTAAACCTGGGTGGAGTGAGGAAATAAGAAGTAAGATACCCGTTTAAACCTGGGTGGAGTGAGGAAATAAGAAGTAAAGTAATACCCATTTAAACCTGGGTGGAGTGAGGAAATAAGAAGTAAGATACCCGTTTAAACCTGGGTGGAGTGAGGAAATAAGAAGTAAAGTAATACCCGTTTAAACCTGGGTGGATTGAGGAAATAAGAAGTAAGATACCCGTTTAAACCTGGGTGGAGTGAGGAAATAAGAAGTAAGATACCCGTTTAAACCTGGGTGGAGTGAGGAAATAAGAAGTAAGATACCCGTTTAAACCTAGGAGGAGTGAGGAAATAAGAAGTAAGATACCCGTTTAAACCTGGGTGGAGTGAGGAAATAAGAAGTAAGATACCCATTTAAACCTGGGTGGAGTGAGGAAATAAGAAGTAAGATACCCGTTTAAACCTGGGTGGATTGAGGAAATAAGAAGTAAAGTAATACCCATTTAAACCTGGGTGGAGTGAGGAAATAAGAAGTAAGATACCCGTTTAAACCTGGGTGGAGTGAGGAAATAAGAAGTAAGATACCCGTTTAAACCTAGGAGGAGTGAGGAAATAAGAAGTAAGATACCCGTTTAAACCTAGGTGGATTGAGGAAATAAGAAGTAAGATACCCGTTTAAACCTGGGTGGAGTGAGGAAATAAGAAGTAAGATACCTGTTTAAACCTGGGTGGAGTGAGGAAATAAGAAGTAAGATACCCGTTTAAACCTGGGTGGAGTGAGGAAATAAGAAGTAAAGTAATACCCATTTAAACCTGGGTGGAGTGAGGAAATAAGAAGTAAGATACCCGTTTAAACCTGGGTGGAGTGAGGAAATAAGAAGTAAGATACCCGTTTAAACCTAGGAGGAGTGAGGAAATAAGAAGTAAGATACCCGTTTAAAACTTAAAGTGGAAAACTATTTATACAGAATTAAAAAGGACTTTTAGATTTTACATCAAATGTCTTTATAAAATTTAACAGGTTAGGAGAAACGAGGGTCCCTAAATCAATCAAATTTTACAAACAAAAACAACCGTGGACTCTAAAAAGCACTGAAACATATTTTGGCCGAGTCCGGGCAGAAAAAGTTTTATACCAAATAGAAGAATCATAGTACTAAGGGAGGAAGGCAAAACAAATTTATAGACAGAGGCTATCCCCCTGCTCCTTATGTTCTGTTTAAGGGGGACCCTACGTTTCAAATTATATTTCTAGGTTATGTACATTTATTGTTAAAAGCATAATTTGTTGTTAAGATATCTTTAAAATATATCAATTTTATAACTGGTGATTACTGACGGGGCTAGTTAACGATTCCTACTTGTTTGGGCCGGAGGGAGGGAGGTAGAGGGGCCCCTCCTCCTCGGCCGAAACAGTGGTAGGGCGTCGCTATATGGGTCCAAACTAAGTGCGGGGGGACCCATTGGGATTATTGTGAGTGGCCAAAGACCTCTGTTTTTAAGAGAGAGAGAGAGAGAGAGAGAGAGAGAGAGAGAGAGAGAGTGGAGGGTGGGGGGGAGAGAGAGAGAGATGATTTATACCCGGCTAATTCGCAGCGCCACATCACGCGTTCCAATCCACAGATGACGTTGACAGAATGGTGTTTACTTTGTTGCCTTTTAAAAACTTTAAAGAAATCAGCGAAGACAGGAGCGTCAAGTACGACAACAAGCTCTGCCACTCTGTTCTTTGGGGGATACACTCACCCTTCACAAATCTCATTTTGTAGTACATTTTATAGTCTTGAAATTTATAAAAAGGTTTGAAATTCGGGTTGTTCCCACTTGGAGTGAGAGTCGCAGCCAGAAGCGCACCACCCATTTAAAAAAAAGAAGTTTTTTGTTGTTGTTTTAAATTTGCAGGGGGGGGGGGGGGGGGGGGGGGGGGGGGGGGGGGGGGGGGGGGGGGTAAATTTTGACCGAAATGACAACTTTTTCGCTGCCACTGGGTTTATCGTGTGATATAGTGTGTGTGTGTGTGTGTGTGTGTGTGTGTGTGTGTGAACGTTTAGATCCAAACTCCACAACAGCCGGGGCTCACCTTAAAAGACAAATGTTCGAGTTATTAATCTTTCTCAAGTCAACAACAGTTTAAGCATGGCAGCGCTGCCCAAATCACAAGAGGAAGTGTCAATGGTGTCGCTCAGCCTTTGCTGCCAGTTTAACGCAGTTGCGGTCTCCATTTGGGGTTCGCCAGATCCCTTTAGACGGATGCAGTGAGGTCTTGTTGGTGCAAAGTCGTAAATGGCGACGAAGGGGTGACCAGGAAGGCCTACGGTGGTCGGGTGGATCCTAGCGGAGTCACGGTGGACTCGTCGTGCGGGATTAGATCCAAACTCCACAACACCCGGGGCTCACCTTAAAAGACACATATTTTCGATTTATTTAATCTTTCTCAAGATGTGTGAATGTGTGTGTGTGTGTGTGTCTGTGTGTGTGTGTGTGTGTGTGTGTGTGTGTGTGTGTGTGTGTGTGTGTGTGTGTGTGTGTGTGTGTGTGTGTGTGTGTGTGTGTGTGTGTGTGTGTGTGTGTGTGTGTGTGTGTGTGTGTGTGTGTGTGTGTGTGTGTGTGTGTGTGTGTGTGTGTGTGTATGTGTGTGTGTGTGTGTGTGTGTGTGTGTGTGTGTGTGTGTGTGTGTCTGTGTGTGTGTGTGTGTGTGTGTGTGTGTGTGTGTGCAAAACGTGACATAGGGTCCTATCTGTCGAGGGAGACTTGGAACAGTTTATCCAGACTCAATATAGGCCTAACATTAATGATGTGTGGGTGCCATTCAAAACATTGAAACAATTGTCCATTTCATGAACTACTGGGCATGGGCTCACTGGGCAGCCCGTCTTGACCATTCCGTGACATAAACAATTCCGCCATGGATCGGGCGAAAGATGCTTCAACGGAAGCATAGTTCTGTTACCAGATACCGCTAGTCGCACACACCGTTGTTTGCGTGTATGTGCAACGCACATGTAGTTAATATTATAATGTAGATGGGCTTGTGTGTGTGAGTGTATATGAGTGAGTGTACATGTATGTGTGTATGTGTGGGTTTGACAGACACAAGCAGAGAGAGACATTTTGTGGGACTAGCGGTATGTGGGACTCAAACCATGGATATAAAATTAGTGTGGGACTAGCGGTATGTGATAACAAGAATAGGCATGCGCTTCCATTATATTAAGAGAGACAGAGGCGATGCACAAAAATACTTTATTCATTTACAGAAAAAAATTCATCTCTTATTTTTAGAGTGTAAAAAACCCGAATAAGTAAATGAATAATAAACGAACAAAAACAAAGAAATATAGGCCTACTGTAACAGTAATGAAATAAGTAAAGGCATAAATAAACACGCTACGGTCGGCAAAGGAGTATTAGTTTGTCGCGTTTTTGATGGCTTAAGCAAACAGTAATACTATACTTATTAGTCCCCGAGCCGAAGGCTATTGTTTTTGTCTGGTCCGTCCGGTGTCCGTCCTGCGTGCCTCCGTCCGTCCGGCTATTCGTCCGTTTTTCTCAAAAACTATTCATTGTATCATCATGAAATTTGGTATACTAGTTTGCCAATATGCAAGCTATCCACTGATGTATTTAGTTCTACATTAAGGTCAAGGTCGCGCCAGTTACGGGGTTCAAACCCCGAAACACATAATCGCTAATATCTCGCGAAGTTTTGCATGTATTTCAATGCAGGTTTTTTTCACAACATTTCTTGATGAATGGTCTATAACACAGTTGTCATTAATTTTTCTGTGCGCGCGTGTGCGCATGATCGCGCGCGCTCAAATCACGGGTCCGAACCCCAAGGCTATATATAAAAAACTATTCAGTTATGTGCTGTTTTGATGCGTTTTTATGTAGTTACGTACTGTTTTGATGCGTTTCTATGTATGTGTACAGCCAACATATTCCGATTTCGGAGTAGCTCGGCGATGCTGCGAGGGGACTTTGCAGCCGCTCGGCGTTGCACTTGTTAAACTTGTATTTGTGGCGGTACCATTGCCGATGAGGTTTAACCGAGGCGTGGTTACTGCTACACATATCTGTATTGTTAAAAAATCGGGACTTTACTGGTGTTGCACTGCCTCCGGGCATTGCATCCAGTATTGTTCCCACCATCTTTGTATCTACAAATGTCCCATATGTGTCTCTTCCAGACCGAGAGGACGTAAAACACCATTTTTTATTCATCCATTGGCTTAAGCAAACGTGTAGGTCTACTGCATAGGCCTACTCCCCGTTTAAGTAAACTCGGTTATAAGCAATTTCGGTTACAGTAAAGGCGGAGCTTCCCAAAACAGCGCATAGCCCATATGAGCCCGTTTTATAGCCCATATAGGCGCGTTTTTGATGGCCCATATGAGTGCGTGTTTTCTAGTCTATTAGCAGATAGTAGCAGATTCTCGTATCCCATAAGCGCGCGTGTCCACGATTCAACACATCACCACGTTAGGGAAATAACACACTCACGTCATATCAATGCAAACAGTTTTTCCTGGGTTAGGGCAAAGGGGAAGATAAGCATCCGGTCTCTTTTCTCTATATGAGTAGTGAGGACAGAAACACTGGTTATGTCCCTTTGAAACAGTACACATTTTGCACGTCGATAGGCCAGTTGAATTCTCCGTTCAAGTTCCAGTCTGAGTTTTTGGATAGCCTCCACTGTGAAAAGTGTACTGTCCCCACTAACGATAACTCTATCAGTCCGGTTCGCCGAGCTCTTAAGTAATCCATCTTACCCTTTTAGAATATCTTTGGTTAGGGTTATGGTTATGGGTTAGGGTTAGGGAATTTACTGGAAAGGGAATTTAAGGGAAATCATACACACTCACGTCAATGCGTCAGGCGTTACAGAAAAAGCGGATATATGTGTTGATTTCATGAAATGGAATTATTTTATGTGCTGTGTTTTCTCGTAGATTTTGAAATTAAAGAATTATGATTGAGATGCGCTCTTTTGGGACATACGTATATCGGCCTTGTAGGATAGATACGCGCTCATATGGGATACGACCACCCGCGCTCATTTGGGCTATGCGCCCAAATCGTCATTTGCCAAAATGCGCCCTTTTGGGTTACACCCAGTAAAGGAAAACACTGGTTCCCGGCCAAAGGTCTACTATTTTATTACTCAATAGTCCTCGGATAGTAGCAACTCGGTTATAATTTATTAAAAAAAACTGCTATAGTAAAGTCACTTTGGGTTCCCCACAGGACTGGCTCCTAGTTACAATAAAAAATGTGTCCTCTTCATGACCTTAGTAAATACATCACCAATGTATGCGTCACAGTCTCACCACTACCTCCACCCACCCATAGTAGCAACTGGGTTATAATTAAAAATATAAAAAATCCTATAATAAAGTTGATACACTGCGCGATGCGCTGCAGTAGAACGGGCGATACAGTTGATAGCTTGGGCACAAAACACGTGACTATTTGCCACGAATTTCTTTCATGAAACTCATTATGACAAACTAACATTACATTGGCTGCTACTAGGTTTGTACTCGCTCTACCGCAGCGCCCTCGCATGGCAGAAACGGCGAACTAAGTCGACCATTTCTGCCCACAATCTTCATTTGCAATTCATTACATACAATTGAGAACTGTCCGGTCATTGGCGGTAATTAAATTTGTATCTGTTTTACTGCAGCGCCCTCACACAGAGGAAAAGGGGAGCTAAGTCGACAATTGAGCCCACACTCTAATTACTTAGTGGAAAAAAATGAATCGGACAAAAATATATATAGCATCATGAAAATGTGATAATTTATTGCAGGCATGTTAATCTATTATTATGCATGTCTGTAGGCATAATGTCCAG
>CM065691.1:1738209-1750709 GCA_017654935.2 Phymorhynchus buccinoides | reverse complement strand
TCAGATAACAGAAGTTTGGCAAAATTCATCCACATCCCAACACAGAAAATTCAACATGATCTTTACTGGACTCTAGAGAACAAACTAATGAAGGAAAGGTAGTCGTGTTTATACTTTTTTTCAAGCTTTTAAAAAGATCTTTGCATTGGAAATAAAATTGAAACAGTAATTTTAAAATTATGTTCAGTATTCTTTGATTAATTAGAAAACTTCAAAATCAGTCCTACAGGCTTAGTGCCCAGTCAAATGACAAAGGCGTATTACACAACCTATCTGGTGACCTTGTGACCCTACCCCTGCCACTCATGACTTGTCAATCTTTTCTGGAAACAGGGGAGTTAAGCGCAGAATGTAGGACAATTTGCAGTAGGCTGAGAATGATTGACCCTTGACTGCGGAAAAAAAGGTGGAGTTTATCAGCTGAGAGTGATTGACCCTTGACTGCAAAAAAGGTGGAGTTTATCAGCTGAGAGTGATTGACCCTTGACTGCGGAAAAAAAGGTGGAGTTTATCAGCTGAGAGTGATTGACCCTTGACTTGACTGCCCTTGACTGCGAAAAAGGTGGAGTTTATCAGCTGAGAGTGATTGACCCTTGACTGCAAAAAAGGTGGAGTTTATCAGCTGAGAGTGATTGACCCTTGACTGCAAAAAAGGTGGAGTTTATCAGCTGAGAGTGATTGACCGTTGACTGCAAAAAAGGTGGAGTTTATCAGCTGAGAGTGATTGACCGTTGACTGCGAAAAAGGTGGAGTTTATCAGCTGAGAGTGATTGACCGTTGACTGCGAAAATGGTGGAGTTTATCAGCAGTGGGAGTAGACTAAGGGCTTCAAGCTAAGTGCCTATTTTGAAGCATGCTGTACCCTAAACGTGAAACAGCGACTGTAATGTTGGCTCTGTGTGTGTGTACGTTGACAATTTGGAGACAATGTTGGCTCTGTGTGTGTGTAGTTGACAATTTGGAGACATAAGTTCATGTAGCATAACATAACATAGCATAGCAAATTGGCAGTATGGCTCCCCCCCACCTGCGTGCGCATCTCGACCCTTCCAACGGAAGTGTCGCCATCTTAGTCAGATTTGTGTGTAAACAGCATCGATCTGGCATTTTTCAAACAAAGTTACTGACTAAGATGGCGGTCTCCCATAATATGGCACGCTCCTTGTGGCCGGATATGACGACACGTGGGTACAAGCCATAGGCTTATGTTTGAAGCCTTTCGCTCTATGGCTTGTACCCACGTGTCGTCATATCCGGCCACAAGGAGCGTGCCATGGGAGACCGCCATCTTAGTCAGTAACTTTGTTTGAAAAATGCCTGTTTACACACAAATCTGACTAAGATGGCGACACTTCCGTTGGAAGGGTCGAGATGCGCACGCAGGTGAGGGGGAGCCATTGATATCGTTACTACTGATATCAATGTACTTTTTTTTACCCGTGAACTAATAGGCTTTTGTGTATTGATTTTGAATCCTAAGACAGACACACACACATACACGCACGTAAACACACACACAAACACCTACACGAATGCATACACAGACTGCGCGCGCGCACGCGCACACACACACACACACACACACGCAGAGAGAGACACACACACATACAAGCACGCAAACACACACACACACATGCAGAGAGACACACACACACACGCAAACACACAAACACTTACACGAATGCACACACAGACTGTACACACACACACACACACACACACACACACACACACACACACACACACACACACACGCAAACAAACACACACACACAAACAGACTGTACAAACATACACACATCGTCAATTGATCATCGATCTAAAATATCTTGCTTGCTTGGAACAAGTGCAGTTTGGCTTACACCTGCTCTCTCTCTCTCCAATTACTCAATCTGTTTCTCTCAAACTTACACACACATGAAAAATAATACACATATTTAATTATGTTTAGCCAAATGTTTTCATGCATAATAAACAAAAATACCTTCTTTTTTTAAAAAGCAATTTAGTTTTATTTCTTAATAAATCCGAGGCAGTACAATTCAACAAACATTGCAAAATCATTCCATAAATCTTCGACGTACAAATCTCACATTTAAAAAAAAAAATGTTTTGCATGTACAAAGAATCAAACCAATCTATAGTACACAAACATATTATTTGTTTTCTTCATGAGCCCAGGAATGAAGGGTTTGAAGGTGAATAAAAAAAACAGCAATAAAAGAAAGTATAAACAAAAACCCCATTGATTTGAGTTTATAATATAAAAAATCAAAAAAAAATCATATTTCACATGCGTGCTGGAGGCATAAACTACTGAGGATCATTTCATAACATGGTTCAAATTATATCATATTGTATGGATAATCAGTCAAATTATCATATTGTATGGATTATCAGTCATCATTGTATCAGGTCAGGCACAGGTTTCTTTTGTCCTTTTTTTTAAGCACACACACACACCACATGTATACTCACTCTCTCTCTCTCTCTCTCTCTCTCTCTCTCTCTCTCTCTCTCTCTCACACACACACACACACACACACACAGGAGAGTGAAAGAGAGAGGTGAATCTTTTTTTTTTATATTTGCAAAAATGTCAAGAAGAAGAAATCAAACCCTTCTTGAAATTGTTTGACTCCTTTGTCGAATTGGAGAGAGAGAGAGAGAGAGAGAGAGAGAGAGAGAGAGAGAGAGAGAGAGAGAGAGAGAGAGAGAAAACGATGTTTCTTTTGAAAATAAAACATTTAAACCAGAGAGAGAACGAACGAACGAAATATTTCGTTCGTTCATTCTCGAGAGAGAGAGAGAGAGAGAGAGAGAGAGAGAGAGAGAGAGAGAGAGAGAAAAAAAGACAGAGAGGGAGAGAGTGGACCCAAATAACAAGTTTAAAATGTTTACTTTCAGCAGATGCCCAGACGTCTCACTATAAATTAATCATCATGTGATCGAAGTAACCTGTTCATTTTTACTTTAATTCCAAAATAGTTCAACACTTGTTCAACAGTAAAATGTGTGAACAAAACTTAGATCTCTTTTCCCTTGTCTCCACAGCTGAACATTTCACATTCACTGAGAATGTGGAGACTGGATTTACGGAACTGACAAAATAAAAATCCAACCATTCAATTCAGAATACAATTGGAATAATGCATAAACAACAACAACAGTCACAATCAATACACATGTTTTTCACCACACTTGCATATAGATGATAATAACAAGCATTGAATACACACATATACATACACACACATAATATATAAACACACACACACACAAAATAAACACACTATAGATAATGGGTCAAGAGAATACTCTGTTCAGTAAAATCTCAGATTCAAAACAAACAATATTCAATACTGTATAATTTAAAAGCACTAAACAAGGAACTCGCTGAAATAAAAAATAAAATAAACAAATAAGTCAATTAAATTTGTTTTCTTATCTCCAGCATAAAGAAATGCCACTTGCCCGTGCATCAAACAAAAAAAAAGAAACAGACTTTACTCAAAATCACAGCTATTGTACGCAACTTCTATATGAAATACTATTATTACAGTATTTGATTAGCTATTGTACGCAACTTCTATATGAAATACTATTATTACAGTATTTGATTAGCTATTGTACGCTACTTCTATATGAAATACTATTATTACAGTATTTGATTAGCTATTGTACGCTACTTCTATATGAAATACTATTATTACAGTATTTGATCAGCTATTGTACGCAACTTCTATATGAAATACTATTATTACAGTATTTGATTAGCTATTGTACGCTACTTCTATATGAAATACTATTATTACAGTATTTGATTAGCTATTGTACGCAACTTCTATATGAAATACTATTATTACAGTATTTGATTAGCTATTGTACGCAACTTCTATATGAAATACTATTATTACAGTATTTGATTAGCTATTGTACGCTACTTCTATATGAAATACTATTATTATTACAGTATTTGATTAGCTATTGTACGCAACTTCTATATGAAATACTATTATTACAGTATTTGATTAGCTATTGTACGCAACTTCTATATGAAATACTATTATTATTACAGTATTTGATTAGCTATTGCACGCTACTTCTATATGAAATACTATTATTATTACAGTATTTGATCAGCTATTGTACGCTACTTCTATATGAAATACTATTATTATTACAGTATTTGATCAGCTATTGTACGCAACTTCTATATGAAATACTAATATTACTGCAGTATTTGATCAGCTATTGTACGCTACTTCTATATGAAATACTATTATTACAGTATTTGATTAGCTATTGTACGCTACTTCTATATGAAATACTAATATTACAGTATTTGATTAGCTATTGTACGCTACTTCTATATGAAATACTATTATTACAGTATTTGATTAGCTATTGTACGCAACTTCTATATGAAATACTATTATTATTACAGTATTTGATTAGCTATTGTACGCAACTTCTATATGAAATACTATTATTATTACAGTATTTGATTAGCTATTGTACGCAACTTCTATATGAAATACTATTATTACAGTATTTGATTAGCTATTGTATGCTACTTCTATATGAAATACTATTATTACAGTATTTGATTAGCTATTGCACGCTACTTCTATATGAAATACTATTATTACAGTATTTGATTAGCTATTGTACGCAACTTCTATATGAAATACTATTATTACAGTATTTTATCAGCTATTGTACGCTACTTCTATATGAAATACTATTATTATTACAGTATTTGATTAGCTATTGTACGCAACTTCTATATGAAATACTATTATTATTACAGTATTTGATTAGCTATTGTACGCAACTTCTATATGAAATACTATTATTACAGTATTTGATCAGCTATTGTACGCTACTTCTATATGAAATACTATTATTATTACAGTATTTGATTAGCTATTGCACGCTACTTCTATATGAAATACTATTATTATTACAGTATTTGATTAGCTATTGTACGCTACTTCTATATGAAATACTAATATTACTGCAGTATTTGATCAGCTATTGTACGCAACTTCTATATGAAATACTAATATTACTGCAGTATTTGATCAGCTATTGTACGCAACTTCTATATGAAATACTAATATTACTGCAGTATTTGATCAGCTATTGTACGCTACTTCTATATGAAATACTAATATTACTGCAGTATTTTTTTTTTTTTTTTAACTGCAGGTGGGGGGGTGCCTTATAGCAAGGTGTGCCTTATAATGTGACCTACAATAGAGTACTGTAAGAACATAGTCTGAATGTTGTGTAACAAGTGTGGGGGGGTGGGGGGGTGCCTTATAGCAAGGTGTGCCTTTTAGCAAGGAAAATACAGTAGTCCAACAACTAAAGAAGAAATGAAATGAGGGAGAGAAAATGTTTTTTCTTCGTCTATATAAGCCAGTTTGCCAGCAATAACTAGACACAATAACTAGACACAATCATTTAGAATGCAATAAGAAACCAAACTTAGCTTCTTTTCTTTTACAAACAAATTAAATAAAAGTTTAGCTAACAATATGTGTTTGTTTCAACACACATGCATTCTCTCTCTCACTCTCTCTCTTCCATTTTTTTTCTCTCTCCCCCCCCCCCCCCCTCCCACTCATTTACTCACTAGTATTCAAAAAGGCCATGTTTTGTTTTTCTCACTCTCTTTGACTTTCTCACTAACAACAACATCAACAACAAGAAAACCCAGGGAAAAAAAGAGAGCCAATTTAACAATACCAATGTTGAGGTTTTATCTTGCCCAAGCATTGTAAGTTTCCCGTGGTGAGAGCCAGTGAGCGCAGTCGCTAATACTATTCTAAATTTACCAGAAATGTATATTTGAGTAAAATTATTACCATTATGCAAAATTGTACCAGATTCATTAAATGATGATGATGATGACAATGATGATGACAATGATGACGACAATGATGATGATGACAATGACAAAGATAACGACGACAATGATGATGATGACAAAGATGACGATAATGATGATGACGACAATGACGGCGACAAAGATGATGACGACAACGATGGTGAAGACAATGATGATGACGACAACAATGATGACGACAATGATGATGACGACAATGATGATGATGACAATGCTGATGACGATGATGACAATGGTGATGACAATGATGATGACAACAATGATGATGATGACAATGCTGACGACGACAATGACAATGGTGATGATGACAATGATGATGACAACAATGATGATGATGATGACAACAATGCTGATGATGACAATGCTGATGACAACATGATGATGATGACAATGCTGATGACGACAATGATGACGACGACAATGATTATGATGACAATGCTGATGATGATGATGACAATGATGATGATGACAATGATGACGACGACAATGATGATGACAACAATGATGATGATGACAATGATGATGATGACGTCGACAATGATGATGACGACAATGAAGACGACGACAATGATGACAACAACAATGATGATGACAACAATGATGATGACAACAATGATGACGACGACAATGATGACGACAACAATGATGATGACGACAATGATGACGACAACAATGATGACATCGACAATGATGATGACGACAATGATGACGACAACAATGATGACGACGAATAACAACACAACTTAGCGACAGTCTCGGGATTCATACGCGGCTGATCTTCTGCTGAAGATTCACGTCTTTTCAGATTATAATATATGCAGCAAATGGTATTAAAAAAAACACAAACTTGATTTCTCATAAAAAACAAAAAAAACAAAAACCCTATGAAAACGATGCTAAGATAATGATCACATGAGTATAAGAAAAAACACAAATGCACACACACACACACATTAACACACACATCCACATACGCATGCAAGCACACACACACATACACATGCATACCTGTACACAAGCATGTGCATGTACACTTACACACACACAAACACACACTGAAAATATTCAAACATTTCATCAATATTTTTAAGGCCTTTTTAATGATAAAAAGAGGCCCCAAAATGTCACAATTCTGATGTTAATGAGTCACCAATATAACATCATATCAAAATAATCATTTGTCAAAAACAATAGTGTTCAGACTTTAAAACCCACTCCAACCATTTTTTGACAAAATTCAGTGTAAGAAAATTGATGTGATAAAATAAAGATCACATTTTCTCTTCTTCAGAACTATAAAATATAATACTCTTTTGCACACATTATAAAGTTATTGTGTGAGTTTTTCAAAACGAACATGTACAAAATTGTGCCCCCCCCCCACCCCAACCCCCCCACACACACACACACACCTCCCCCCAAAAAACAAAAGCACACATAAATATTTCAATCAAATTTGAAATAATGCCGTCCAGTATAGCATTAATAAAATCTGTGCTTGGTGATTCAATACGGATCAGTGTTGTGCGTGTGCCAAAATGAAGCCAACAGTATTTCCACCTGTTCAGCAGGTTTAAGCTTATCCAAAATCCCTACACACAAAACTTAGGGGGAAAAACCAAAGCGCACCGTAGCTTCCCAATACTTCAGTTGGTTTTATTTCCAACTTTCCTCAAGGGATTCACATCATCAAAATAAAAATCCCTACATAGAAAAAGTGTTTAAAACTATTTTCAAAAAAAGAAAACTTTTAAGAACAGAAGAATGTGTATGCCCTGCTACATTATATATATATGCCAGCTGTGTCTGTCTGTCTGTCTGTCTGTCTGTGTGGACGCTATGCAACCGTATTTAGCGTGGTTTTAGCGCCACCAAACTTTCGCAGTATCCAGAGGGATGACCCATGCTGACGGTAGGGTACTTTACATTTGGCAACGCGCCCCGTGATTAGCGTAATTAGTCAAAGTTGGGGTCAGTCGAGCAGTGGGTCAAAGTTGGGGTCACTATAAAAGGGTGAATTTTACTCTCACGTCAGAGAAAAACCGTAGCTGTGTGGGTTAGGCGTACTACTCTCACACGAACGTTCCGAGTTCGAACCTGGCTCCGTCCCAATTTTTTATTTTTTTTTTTGTGTGTGTGTGTGGGGGGGGGGGGGGGGGGGGGGTGTTAAACAATCAGCCTGGCTTATTATCCGTGAAGCGGGTGTTCAACCGGCTAGTTATATATAAAAATGTCAGGAAAAAACCATCAAGAATTCAATGAAAAAGCTAGAGCATCATGTACTAACAGTCCCCAACACACATCATGTACTAACAGTCCCCAACACACATCATGTACTAACAGTCCCCAACACAAACAACTTTTGACCTGTGATCAAAATAACGGTATTCAACCTTCACCTAGCCTTCTCAGTAAAATAAATAAATAAATGGGACTGGGAGTGTATGAATGCCCCAAAGATGGTGGATGGATGAGGCACAATACATCAACAAGTTGGCTTCTCTTTATCAGCTGTGTGATCAATGAAGCTGGTTTACTAGCAATCAACACAATGTATTTTCCTTCTTCCACAACCTTCCCTCTCCCCCTTCACTATTCCCAATAGCCCGTTGACCAGCTGTACCTTCCACTGATTCCAATGCACACTGCTAATCTGGTTACAGAGAACACTGATTCCAATGCACACTGCTAATCTTGTTACAGAGAACACTGATTCCAATGCACACTGCTAATCTTGTTACAGAGAACACTGATTCCAATGCACACTGCTAATCTTGTTACAGAGAACACTGATTCCAATGCACACTGCTAATCTTGTTACAGAGAACACTGATTCCAATGCACACTGCTAATCTTGTTACAGAGAACACTGATTCCAATGCACACTGCTAATCTTGTTACAGAGAACACAAACACAAACAAAGAAATAAATATATAATGGCAAGAAGAACAAACAAACAAACGAAAGAGAATTTCACAGTTTGAAACAGAAACAGACATGGTTGCATCATCGAGAGGACAAAGAGAAAGAGACAGACAAAGAAAGGACAGAGACAAGGAGACAGAGACAAGGAGACAGAGACAAAGGAGACAGAGACAAGAGAAGAGACAAGGACAAGGAGACAGAGACAAGGAGAACAGACAAGGAGAAAGAGACATCAAGGAGAAAGAGACAAGGAGACAAGACAAGAGAACAAGGAGAAAGAGAAAGAGACAAGGAGAAAGAGACAGAGACAAGGAGAAAGAGACAGAGACAAGGAGAAAGACAAGAGACAGACAAGGAGAGACAAGGAGACAGAGACAAGAGACAAGACAGAGACAGAGACAAGACAAGAGAAAGAGACACTGGACACTGGAGAACTTTATTTGACAAGGAGACAAGGAGAAAGACAGAGACAGAGACAAGAGACAAGGAGAAAGAGACAAGAGACAGAGACAAGGAGAAAGAGACAGAGACAAGGAGAAAGAGACAAGGAGACAAGGAGAAAGAGACAGAGACAGAGACAAGGAGAAAGAGACAAGGACAAGGAGAAAGAGACAGAGACAAGGAGACAGAGACAGAGACAAGGAGAAAGAGACAGACAAGGAGAGAAAGAGAAGGAGACAGAGACAAGAGACAGAGACAGAGACAAGGAGAAAGAGACAAGGAGAAAGAGACAAAGACAAGGAGACAAGAGACAGAGACAAGGAGAAAGAGACAGAGACAAGGAGACAGAGACTCAAGGAAAGAGACACTGGACAAAAACTTTATTTGACAAGGATAAAAGACAGAGGAGAAAGAGACAAGACAAGGAGAAAGAGACAAGGAGAAAGAGACAAGGAGAAAGAGACAGAGACAAGGAGAAAGAGACAGACAAGGAGAAAGAGACAAGACAAGAGACAGAGACAAAGACAAGGAGAAAGAGACAAGGAGACAAGACAAGAGACAGAGAGAGAGAGAGACAAGGAGACAGAGAGAGACAGAGACAAGGAGAGACAAGGAGAAGAGACAAAGACAAGGAGACAAGAGACAGAGACAAGAGAAAGAGACAAGGAGAAAGAGACAAGGAGAAAGAGACAAGACAAGAGAAAGAGACAAGGAGAAGAGACAGAGACAAGAGAAAGAGAAAGACAAGGAGACAGAGACAAGGAGAAAGAGACAAGGAGACAAGGAGAAAGAGACAAGAGACAGAGACAAGAGAAAGAGACAAAGAGAGACAGAGACAAGGAGAAAGAGAAGAGACAAAGACAAGAGAAAGAGACAAAGACAAGGAGAAAGAGACAGAGACAAGGAGAAAGAGACAAAGAGACAAGGAGAAAGACAGAGACAGGGAGAAAGAGACAGAGACAAGGAGAAAGAGACAGAGACGAGGAGAAAGAGACAGACATGGAAAGTGGGTAAGAAGACAGACAGTGAGATACGGAGGCACAGTCAACAAACTGTCAAAGAAATACATTTTCTGACAATTTTAAGAAATTTCAAAACAGCACCAGATTACATTTCTATCTAATTTCCACATTTTTCTCACAAAGCAAGCATGCAACCACACACGCACACACACACACACACACAAAATCAGAGCAATAGTCCACAACCCAAAGTATTTTCAAGACCGTGTATGAAAAACAGTGCATATTAAATTTTTAAAAACCACACGAAACAGTGCATAAAAAAGCAAAAGCTACTGCACATTTAGTTTGATCCGACTGATGAATTATTGGAAAAAGTCTTTACAACACAATCTGGTTTACATATCACCAAAATCATTAAGAAAAGCAACATCCTATAGCAAACAGTTCTTGCTATTTTTTCTTAA
The DNA here is from genome assembly GCA_017654935.2 of Phymorhynchus buccinoides. Taxonomy (NCBI): domain Eukaryota; kingdom Metazoa; phylum Mollusca; class Gastropoda; order Neogastropoda; family Raphitomidae; genus Phymorhynchus; species Phymorhynchus buccinoides. Next base: position 1,739,996 of record CM065691.1, on the reverse strand, counting down.
TGAGCATTTAGTTTGATCTGACCGACATGATTCTTAAAAACAATACAATTACCTGCTAAAATGCAATTTTTGGCTTCATAGAAATCGAAAGATGAACAAATTGTTCCAGTTGTGTAAACCTAGGGAGACACTGACACAGGCACCAGCAGAAGATCATAACAAACGTGCACACACTGATGTGTTTCTAAGCTCTTACTCGCAACATCACTCTGTATTAAAAACAACAACAGTAATAGTCTAATAAATTCACACACTGCTTTCCTCCACCATAACATGGAGTTCTAAGCGCTTAACAGAATATAAAAAATCCAAAACAATTTGATCAGTTCTTGCACAATCACACCTAGTTCAACTTTGCGTGTACCGGCACACACGCAAACATACTTGCATAACACAAACATGTATATTCAAAACACACAAACATGTATATTCAAAAGCCACCCCCTCCCCTGCACACACACACACACACACACTTGAGATATCAAACTGGATACAAAACACACACACACACACAAACAATCCAACATCACCCACCCCCACACTCCTCTCCCTAGGCCACCCCCACCTTCTCCCACACACACACCTCCCCCTCCCTACCCCAACCAATTCCATTTTCCTCTCTTTTCATCAGGGGCCAGTTTCACCAGGGCTAACGTTACGTAGCGTGAGCGCAAATCGCCAAAGACGGTACTAAGAAACACCTCTTTCGCCGACGTTCGCCAAAAACGTTTTGTGGCTGTCATCGAGATAGCAAGCCACGAACTATCACGCGACTAACATGGGGTGAATACATTTCTTGTTGTTGATTGGTCCATTAAAGTTTGGTTAAAATAATAAAAAAATTTGACCAATCAGACAAGAGCTTGTAATATTCTTCCGCAAACATTTTTTAAAGTGTTTCTTAGGGCCCGTTTGCTGTAAGCGTTATTCGCACGGCGACCATTATCTAGAGAAACTTGCCCCAGACCAGATGCCCCCCTCCCCCCCCAACCCTACCCCAACCAATTCCATTTTCCTCTCTTTTTATCAGACCAGATGCCCCCCCCCCCCCCCCTCCCCCAACCAATTCCATTTTCCTTTCTCTTTTCATCAGATCCCCCCCCCTTCCCTCCCCCTCCCTCTGGGAATAACAGGGGGGTAGTGGTGGAGTCTTTTGTACAAATAGTTCTCCCACCTTCTGGAAGTTCTGTGCTTGCAACTTCCTCTAATCTGTCACTTTCCTTGATTCTGCCTTTTCCCTTTGGTTACTGTCATCTTCTGTCTTCCTGCCTCACTGGTCCATTCTCCTGCCTTTGGTTACTGTCACCTTCTGTCTTCCTGCCTCACTGGTCCATTCTCCTGCCTTTGGTTACTGTCACCTTCTGTCTTCCTGCCTCACTGGTCCATTCTCCTGCCTTTGGTTACTGTCACCTTCTGTCTTCCTGCCTCACTGGTCCATTCTCCTGCCTTTGGTTACTGTCACCTTCTGTCTTCCTGCCTCACTGGTCCATTCTCCTGCCTTTGGTTACTGTCACCTTCTGTCTTCCTGCCTCACTGGTCCATTCTCCTGCCTTTGGTTACTGTCACCTTCTGTCTTCCTGCCTCACTGGTCCATTCTCCTGCCTTTGGTTACTGTCACCTTCTGTCTTCCTGCCTCACTGGTCCATTCTCCTGCCTTTGGTTACTGTCACCTTCTGTCTTCCTGCCTCACTGGTCCATTCTCCTGCCTTTGGTTACTGTCACCTTCTGTCTTCCTGCCTCACTGGTCCATTCTCCTGCCTTTGGTTACTGTCACCTTCTGTCTTCCT
>CM065691.1:1720709-1733209 GCA_017654935.2 Phymorhynchus buccinoides | reverse complement strand
GCCAGACATCTCATGACGCAGAAGGTGAAGTACATGGACAGTGCCCCGCCACACATCAGACACCACACGCCACACACCAGACACCAGACATCTCATGACGCAGAAGGTGAAGTACATGGACAGTGCCCCGCCACACATCAGACACCACACACCAGACACCACACGCCACACACCAGACACCACACACCAGACATCTCATGACGCAGAAGGTGAAGTACATGGACAGTGCCCCGCCCCCCGCCACACACCAGACATCTCATGACGCAAATTCAAGGATGCAACTCCCCCACCCTGAAAGGCAGGGGTCCAGGGGCCACCCAGGCCCTGGCGGAGTTCAGGGGGCAAAGATGCCCTCTTTTCTTCTCTTTTTCCCCATTTGAACCCGATAAGTCTCACAAACCTGGAACAATTGTTCTCACTTCCCCTGTGGTGATACTGCGGGGGTCTTTCATACAAATAGTTCCCACACCTTCTTGAAGTTCTGTGCTTGTAACTTCTAATCTGCCACTCTTTTTGACTCTTTTCCCTTTGCTTTCTGTCATCTAATATATTTCTGTCTTACTTGTCCATTGTCCTGCCTTTGTTCTAGAAACCCTTACAAAGATTTTCTTCAACCAAAGACTTTGGTTAGGCACATAACATCAGCATGGGGCATCTGGGCTCAAATGAGAGGAAACTGTGTGAGCGATCGACGATGACGACGAAGAAGTTCTCACTGTGGGCGGGTGGTGGGCTCTATGCTCTAAATACAGAGCTTGAGTCCAAGAGTCCAATCGCGCTGCGTATTTATGCCTTCTATAAAGTTATGATCTTTTCCCCACAGCAAGAACCCGACTGCCGTCAGTGCGGCTACTTACAGTCATGTACCACACCACCACCACCATGATGGAAAACACGCCCGCCTCCAAGGCGCCCACAAAGACCAGCCAATCCCATTGGACGCTGAACAGCATGTAATACAGGAAGTAGCCAGTGAGCACGCTCAGCACCAGCATGGAGGTGAGCAGCCAGAAGAACCACCCCCTACAAAAAGCACACACAGACAAAAAAAAGAAGAACAAATGTGAGTGATGAGTGATTGGCAAAAGAAGCTGTGGTTACATTACACACACAACTGAATAGACAGGAATGCAAGTTGTACATGTAGCAAGCGAAACTCAATCACATTGTTAACTTGTTAACTCAATCACATTGTTCAAGCTACATCACAACCTTTAGGCCACATTACTTCTGGACTCTATTCTGACACACACACTCCCCTCCCCCCATATTAGTTTCTGTGTGTGTTGACTGCAATGTCTATGTCAGCTTTGTTGCGCGCGCACGCGCGCGCGCGCGCGAGCGAGAGAGAGAGAGAGAGAGAGAGAGAGAGAGAGAGAGAGAGAGAGTTGAGAGAGAGAGAGAGAGAGTGTGTGTGTGTGTGTGTGTTGATGCTTTGTTCAACTGATTGTATTTTGTATTGTGTTTTTCGGGTGGGGTGAGTGGTGGTGATGGTAACGGTGTGTGTGTGTGTGTGTGTGTGTGTGTGTGTGTGTGCGTGTGCGTGTGCGTGTGCGTGTGTGTGTGTGTGTGTGTGTGTATGTGTGTGTGTGTGTGTGTGTGTGTGTGTGTGTGTGTGTGTGTGTGTGTGTGTGTGTGTGTGTGTGTATGTGCCGGTACGTGCGTGTATGTGTGGGTGGGGTGTGTATGTGTATGCCTATTTGCATGTGCGTGAGCGATTATTTCGTGTTGTTGAATTTGTTGCTTCTTAATTTTTGTTGTTGTTAAGCGCATAGAGCTCCACATTGGTGGAGGAATGCGCTATATAAATGATTCACTATTATTATTATTATTATTATTAACTATAAATGACTCAAAAAAGTTTAAAACATAATACTGTTGTTGTCATACCCTGGCTATAAGACTCCAGGGATCAGCCGAACAGCCGAAGCACTTGAACACTAGGGTACAAATGCATGAACTAGGGATGAGAACATTACGTGTGTGACCGTTTTTTATTACCCCGCCACGTGGGCAGCCACACTCTGACTTTGGGGGAAGCGACATACTAATGGTGAAGTGAAAGTCAGAAGGTTCTATCATGAAAGGAACGAAGAAGTGGCATGTTCTGGTTTTCACCCACATAACAATGGTCAGGTGAAAGTCAGAAGGTTCTATCATGAAAGGAACGAAGGTTCAACAGCAGTGGGAACAGTGGTACAGCTAGGTGTGACTGTGGTGGGCCAACACTAAAGAGAGAGATGTACAATGAACGATGTTCAACAGCAGTGGGAACAGTGGTACAGCTAGGTGTGACTGTGGTGGGCCAACACTAAAGAGAGAGATGTACAATGAACGATGTTCAACAGCAATGGGAACAGTGGTACAGCTAGGTGTGACTGTGGTGGGCCAACACTAAAGAGAGAGATGTACAATGAACGATGTTCAACAGCAATGGGAACAGTGGTACAGCTAGGTGTGTTGTGGGCCAACACTAAAGAGAGAGATGTACAATGAACGATGTTCAACAGCAATGGGAACAGTGGTACAGCTAGGTGTGTTGTGGGCCAACACTAAAGAGAGAGATGTACAATGAACGATGTTCAACAGCAATGGGAACAGTGGTACAGCTAGGTGTGTTGTGGGCCAACACTAAAGAGAGAGATGTACAATGAACGATGTTCAACAGCAGTGGGAACAGTGGTACAGCTAGGTGTGTGTGTGGGCCAACACTAAAGAGAGAGATGTACAATGAACGATGTTCAACAGCAATGGGAACAGTGGTACAGCTAGGTGTGTTGTGGGCCAACACTAAAGAGAGAGATGTACAATGAACGATGTTCAACAGCAGTGGGAACAGTGGTACAGCTAGGTGTGTTGTGGGCCAACACTAAAGAGAGAGATGTACAATGAACGACGTTCAACAGCAGTGGGAACAGTGGTACAGCTAGGTGTGTTGTGGGCCAACACTAAAGAGAGAGATGTACAATGAACGATGTTCAACAGCAGTGGGAACAGTGGTACAGCTAGGTGTGTGGTGGGCCAACACTAAAGAGAGAGATGTACAATGAACGATGTTCAACAGCAGTGGGAACAGTGGTACAGCTAGGTGTGTTGTGGGCCAACACTAAAGAGAGAGATGTACAATGAACGATGTTCAACAGCAGTGGGAACAGTGGTACAGCTAGGTGTGTTGTGGGCCAACACTAAAGAGAGAGATGTACAATGAACGATGTTCAACAGCAGTGGGAACAGTGGTACAGCTAGATGTGTTGTGGGCCAACACTAAAGAGAGAGATGTACAATGAACAATGTTCAACAGCAGTGGGAACAGTGGTACAGCTAGGTGTGTGGTGGAACACTAGGACTCTCACGCTGTCAAGCTAGGGGGCTCCACGTGCTGCACCCAAACGGCTTTGTTGGCCCTTGGGGACCTTCCATAATACCACCTGTCCCAAAATCCATAAGGGTGACAAAAGTGCGGCTGGGAATCCCTGGCAAGTTTTCCTAACCTTAAACCAATTCCAGCCCAGTCTCCGGAATAGCAGTCGCCTCGTCGGTCATCTGAAAGTAATGGTCAGAAAGGAATGTCTGTTGCACACGTCCGACTCGACTACAAGCGCATTACAAATAGTAAGCTATATCGGTAATGACAAATGGCAATAATAATATAGGTGAAAACTTGAACAAAGACAGGCTAACATTTCTCACACCTGTTGTGGTATCCCACACAGTTGTGGATGTAGGGACAGTGGTGGTCAAACTTGAACAAAGACAGGCTAACATTTCTCACACCTGTTGTGGTATCCCACACAGTTGTGGATGTAGGGACAGTGGTGGTCAAACTTGAACAAAGACAGGCTAACATTTCTCACACCTGTTGTGGTATCCCACACAGTTGTGGATGTAGGGACAGTGGTGGTCAAACTCGCGCACACAGCGGTTGCAGTGACGGCAGTGCTTGGCACGTAGCGGTTTGACCGTGCGACACGTGTGACACAGCTGCTTGAGTGGGTTGTTCCCGTGTCGCCACTCGTCAAAGTGAGCCACCTGCGTTCGTGGGAAATATGACACAAGAGTGAGTGAGGAGCGAGAGAGAAGGGAGAAGAGAAAAAGAAAGAGTAAGAAACAAAGAGAGAGACAGACAGACAGAAAGAGAAAAAGGGAGAAACAGACAGACAGAAAGAGAGAGATAGACAGACAGAAAGAGAAAAAGGGAGAAACAGACAGACAGAAAGAGAGAGATAGACAGACAGAAAGAGAAAAAGGGAGAAACAGACAGACAGAAAGAGAGAGACAGACAGACAGAAAGAGAAAAAGGGAGAAACAGACAGACAGAAAGAGAGAGATAGACGGAAACGGACAGACTTTAGAGAGATGAGAAAGTGGACATTTTCATTTTGAGCTGATCAGAATCACATAACCATAGTCTAAAGAAGATTGAGTGAGGTCACATATTTTGGATGGAGATTTTGTATCTAACTGTGCAATTCAACAAAATGCACACGTGCATAGACAAATATGCCAAATGACACAAACTGGGAGAGACTTCATGTACCCTATTTTGTGGACTATAGGGCAATAGTTTTCCCCAGACCGAGACCCCTGCGCCTTATAATGTGACCAGTAAAATAGTAAGAAAATATAACAACAAAATCTGAATTTGGTGTAAAATTTGGGGCATGTGCCTAATAATAATGTGTGCCTTACACTCCGAAAAATAGGCTACTTACTTTTCGTATGGCCTGGTCATACTCAGGAATACTCCTGGGCAGGAATCCCGGGTTGATGGTGTTGGCGTTGAACAGACTGATCCACATGGCCACGTTGGCCACAAAGAACAGCACGTGAAGGGCCTGCATCTCATAGAACGTCTGCGGCAAACACTGAAAACCCACCACAAAACATGTGAAACATTCCAATAATAACGCATTATTGTTGACAAGGAAAACCCACCACAAAACATGTGAAACATTCCAATAATAACGCATTATTGTTGACAAGGAAAACCCACCACAAAACATGTGAAACATTCCAATAATAACGCATTATTGTTGACAAGGAAAACCCACCACAAAACATGTGAAACATTCCAGTAATAACGCATTATTGTTGACAAGGAAAACCCACCACAAAACATGTGAAACATTCCTATAATAACGCATTATTGTTGACAAGGAAAACCCACCACAATACATATGAAACATTCCAATAATAACAACGCATTATCATTTAAGGGGGTCACAATCAACATGCACAATGTGTCTCTAGACTTTAAGGGGGTCACAATCAACATGCACAATGTGTCTCTAGACATTAAGGGGGTCACAATCAGCATGCACAATGTGTCTCTAGACATTAAGGGGGTCACAATCAACATGCACAATGTGTCTCTAGACATCACAATCAATGCACAATGTGTCTCTAGACATTAAGGGGGTCACAATCAACATGCATGTGTCACAATCACAATCAACATGTGTCTCTAGACATTAAGGGGGTCACAATCAACATGCACAATGTGTCTCTAGACATTAAGGGGGTCACAATCAGCATGCACAATGTGTCTCTAGACTTTAAGGGGGTCACAATCAGCATGCATGTGTCTCTAGACAAAGGGGGTCACAATCAACATGCACAATGTGTCTCTAGACATTAAGGGGGTCACAATCAACATGCACAATGTGTCTCTAGACATTAAGGGGGTCACAATCAACATGCACAATGTGTCTCTAGACATTAAGGGGGTCACAATCAGCATGCACAATGTGTCTCTAGACATTAAGGGGGTCACAATCAGCATGCACAATGTGTCTCTAGACTTTAAGGGGGTCACAATCAACATGCACAATGTGTCTCTAGACATTAAGGGGGTCACAATCAGCATGCACAATGTGTCTCTAGACATTAAGGGGGTCACAATCAGCATGCACAATGTGTCTCTAGACTTTAAGGGGGTCACAATCAGCATGCACAATGTGTCTCTAGACATTAAGGGGGTCACAATCAACATGCACAATGTGTCTCTAGACATTAAGGGGGTCACAATCAGCATGCACAATGTGTCTCTAGACATTAAGGGGGTCACAATCAACATGCACAATGTGTCTCTAGACATTAAGGGGGTCACAATCAGCATGCACAATGTGTCTCTAGACATTAAGGGGGTCACAATCAACATGCACAATGTGTCTCTAGACATTAAGGGGGTCACAATCAACATGCACAATGTGTCTCTAGACTTTAAGGGGGTCACAATCAGCATGCATAATGTGTCTCTAGACATTAAGGGGGTCACAATCAACATGCACAATGTGTCTCTAGACATTAAGGGGGTCACAATCAACATGCACAATGTGTCTCTAGACATTAAGGGGGTCACAATCAGCATGCACAATGTGTCTCTAGACTTTAAGGGGGTCACAATCAACATGCACAATGTGTCTCTAGACATTAAGGGGGTCACAATCAACATGCACAATGTGTCTCTAGACTTTAAGGGGGTCACAATCAACATGCACAATGTGTCTCTAGACATTAAGGGGGTCACAATCAGCATGCATAATGTGTCTCTAGACATTAAGGGGGTCACAATCAACATGCACAATGTGTCTCTAGACATTAAGGGGGTCACAATCAACATGCACAATGTGTCTCTAGACTTTAAGGGGGTCACAATCAACATGCACAATGTGTCTCTAGACATTAAGGGGGTCACAATCAGCATGCATGTGTCTCTAGACAATGTGCACAATGTGTCTCTAGACATTAAGGGGGTCACAATCAACATGCACAATGTGTCTCTAGACATTAAGGGGGTCACAATCAACATGCACAATGTGTCTCTAGACTTTAAGGGGGTCACAATCAGCATGCACAATGTGTCTCTAGACTTTAAGGGGGTCACAATCAGCATGCACAATGTCTCTAGACTTTAAGGGGGTCACAATCAACATGCATAATGTGTCTCTAGACATTAAGGGGGTCACAATCAACATGCATAATGTCTCTAGACTTTAAGGGGGTCACAATCAGCATGCACAATGTGTCTCTAGACATTAAGGGGGTCACAATCACAATTAAGGGGGTCACAATCAACATGCATAATGTCTCTAGACATTAAGGGGGTCACAATCAGCATGCATAATGTGTCTCTAGACATTAAGGGGGTCACAATCAGCATGCATAATGTCTCTAGACTTTAAGGGGGTCACAATCAACATGCATAATGTGTCTCTAGACATTAAGGGGGTCACAATCAGCATGCATAATGTCTCTAGACTTTAAGGGGTCACAATGTCTCTAGACTTTAAGGGGGTCACAATCAACATGCATAATGTCTCTAGACTTTAAGGGGGTCACATGCGCATCATAAGGGCGTGTGTGAAACCAAAGCATTCTCTCAATCCTCAAATGACACGTTTCAAAGTCCTCTGAATCTTCCCAATCCTGAAGTGGCAACCGCATTACAAATATTTTCCAATGTGTGTGTGTCTGTGTAGACAGCATGAGTGGGGGTGCTAGAATTGCACTTCTATCATCTTGTTTTAATCTGCCATCAATGTTGGATGAAACGTTTGATTTTATAAGACCGTGGATCTGGATGACAAGATGTCCAATCCTGAAGACTCTCTCTGTCAGCTTTTTCAAACCTGATTTCAGGAGATGCCTGAACCACTGTCACCCATCACATGTCACATAAGGCCATGTAAGCCTGTTGCCCTTGTTAGAGGTGATTGTTGCATCAAAAGATCATTGTTTCTTAAACATGTAATGGGCTTCTGTATAATTTGTTAAAACACTTTTAAAAAAAACGTCCATCAGGGGAAAATGTACTGCGTTCAGTGATGCAGTGGTCTGAGCCTCAGTGTGGCAGATGGCAGTCGTGAGCGTCACAGACATGTGCATTACAATAACAATTAACACTGCTCTTGCTCCGAGTGGTGGAGGAAAGAAACATCAATCTGTGACACACCAAAAAACAACTGAACCTGAAACCCCAGAACACCCATTACAAAAACAACAACAGAGATACTTAGGTATTACTACACACAGTCACACACACACACACACACACACGCTCACACACACACACAGTCACACAGACAGTCACATACACACATACACACACACAGTCACACAGACAGTCACACAGACAGTCACATACACACATACACAAGCTCACACACACAGAGATACAGACACACACACAAACACACACAAACACAAACACAGACACACATACAAATGACACAGACACACATAGTGACTGACCTTGAATATATACATGGGGTAGCCCCAGAACAGAATACTGATGACTAAGAACAACAGAGGCCCTTTGGTGTTCCCCGGAGGTCCAAACACTATGGCCCTGCAACCAGACACAAACACATGAACAACAGAGGCCCTTTGGTGTTCCCCGGAGGACCAGACACAAACACATGAACAACAGAGGCCCTTTGGTGTTCCCTGGAGGACCAGACACAAACACATGAACAACAGAGGCCCTTTGGTGTTCCCCGGAGGTCCAAACACTATGGCCCTGCAACCAGACACAAACACATGAACAACAGAGGCCTTTGGTGTTCCCCGGAGGACCAGACACAAACACATGAACAACAGAGGCCTTTGGTGTTCCCCGGAGGACCAGACACAAACACATGAACAACAGAGGCCCTTTGGTGTTCCCCGGAGGACCAGACACAAACACATGAACAACAGAGGCCCTTTGGTGTTCCCCGGAGGACCAGACACAAACACATGAACAACAGAGGCCTTTGGTGTTCCCCGGAGGACCAGACACAAACACATGAACAACAGAGGCCTTTGGTGTTCCCCGGAGGACCAGACACAAACACATGAACAACAGAGGCCTTTGGTGTTCCCCGGAGGACCAAACACTATGGCCCTGCAACCAGACACAAACAAAAACAATTAGTCTTATGATTATATAATATGAAACAAACAAATTTTCATACATCAAAATCAATGACTTTGTTTGATGCAATCAATAAACGTGCTAAAGAATGCAAACATCAGCAATTCTTTCTGGTCTTGTGATTTGAAATTATATCCAACTTCAAAATGCCATTTAGACACTTATCATGCAACACCAGATAAAGAAAAACATCAGGAACAGCGAAAGCTGTCATCCAACGAGACATTTCCCACAATGTAATGAACTTAGTAAGAACAATACTGGATCCTAACGGCTTCAAAGTTCCCTCGCTGCGTGTGGGCCACGCCATCTACACTAGACGGGTTGATCTAGTTTTTGTTCCTGAGTGATACCATTCCTCGGGTGATACCATTCCATCTTCTCCGCTGTTCACAGGGGTGGCAGCACAGACTTACGGAGGGACGGACAGACAGAAACAATAGTTGCCTGGCTTTGCTGGGACAATAATCCTCAAACAATAGTTGCCTGTCTGTGCTGGACAATAAGCCTCAAACAATAGTTGCCTGTCTGTGCTGGACAATAAGCCTCAAACAATAGTTGCCTGGCTTTGCTGGGACAATAATCCTCAAACAATAGTTGCCTGTCTGTGCTGGACAATGAGCCTCAAACAATAGTTGCCTGGCTGTGCTGGACAATAAGCCTCAAACAATAGTTGCCTGTCTGTGCTGGACAATAAGCCTCAAACAATAGTTGCCTGTCTGTGCTGGGACAATAATCCTCAAACAATAGTTGCCTGTCTGTGCTGGACAATAAGCCTCAAACAATAGTTGCCTGTCTGTGCTGGGACAATAATCCTCAAACAATAGTTGCCTGTCTGTGCTGGACAATAAGCCTCAAACAATAGTTGCCTGTCTGTGCTGGACAATAAGCCTCAAACAATAGTTGCCTGTCTGTGCTGGACAATAAGCCTCAAACAATAGTTGCCTGTCTGTGCTGGACAATAATCCTCAAACAATAGTTGCCTGTCTGTGCTGGGACAATAAGCCTCAAACAATAGTTGCCTGTCTGTGCTGGGATAATAATCCTCAAACAATAGTTGCCTGTCTGTGCTGGACAATAAGCCTCAAACAATAGTTGCCTGTCTGTGCTGGACAATAATCCTCAAACAATAGTTGCCTGTCTGTGCTGGACAATAATCCTCAAACAATAGTTGCCTGTCTGTGCTGGACAATAAACATCCAACTGTACCAGAAGTCAATAAAGCAGACACAAACAATAGTTGCCTGTCTGTGCTGGACAATAAGCCTCAAACAATAGTTGCCTGTCTGTGCTGGACAATAAACATCCAACTGTACCAGAAGTCAATAAAGCAGACACAAACAATAGTTGCCTGTCTGTGCTGGACAATAAGCCTCCAACAATAGTTGCCTGTCTGTGCTGGACAATAAACATCCAACTGTACCAGAAGTCAATAAAGCAGACACACACAATAGTTGCCTGTCTGTGCTGGACAATAAGCCTCAAACTGTACCAGAAGTCAATAAAGCAGACACACACAATAGTTGCCTGTCTGTGCTGGACAATAAGCCTCAAACTGTTCCAGAAGTCAATAAAGCAGACACACACAATAGTTGCCTGTCTGTGCTGGACAATAAGCCTCAAACTGTACCAGAAGTCAATAAAGCAGACACACACAATAGTTGCCTGTCTGTGCTGGACAATAAGCCTCAAACTGTACCAGAAGTCAATAAAGCAGACACACACAATAGTTGCCTGTCTGTGCTGGACAATAAGCCTCAAACTGTACCAGAAGTCAATAAAGCAGACACACACAATAGTTGCCTGTCTGTGCTGGACAATAAGCCTCAAACTGTTCCAGAAGTCAATAAAGCAGACACACACAATAGTTGCCTGTCTGTGCTGGACAATAAGCCTCAAACTGTACCAGAAGTCAATAAAGCAGACACACACAATAGTTGCCTGTCTGTGCTGGACAATAAGCCTCAAACTGTACCAGAAGTCAATAAAGCAGACACACACAATAGTTGCCTGTCTGTGCTGGACAATAAGCCTCAAACTGTACCAGAAGTCAATAAAGCAGACACACACAATAGTTGCCTGTCTGTGCTGGACAATAAGCCTCAAACTGTACCAGAAGTCAATAAAGCAGACACACACAATAGTTGCCTGTCTGTGCTGGACAATAAGCCTCAAACTGTACCAGAAGTCAATAAAGCAGACACACAATAGTTGCCTGTCTGTGCTGGACAATAAGCCTCAAACTGTACCAGAAGTCAATAAAGCAGACACACAATAGTTGCCTGTCTGTGCTGGACAATAAGCCTCAAACTGTACCAGAAGTCAATAAAGCAGACACACACAATAGTTGCCTGTCTGTGCTGGACAATAAGCCTCAAACTGTACCAGAAGTCAATAAAGCAGACACACACAATAGTTGCCTGTCTGTGCTGGACAATAAGCCTCAAACTGTACCAGAAGTCAATAAAGCAGACACACAATAGTTGCCTGTCTGTGCTGGACAATAAGCCTCAAACTGTACCAGAAGTCAATAAAGCAGACACACAATAGTTGCCTGTCTGTGCTGGACAATAAGCCTCAAACTGTACCAGAAGTCAATAAAGCAGACACACAATAGTTGCCTGTCTGTGCTGGACAATAAGCCTCAAACTGTACCAGAAGTCAATAAAGCAGACACAAACAATAGTTGCCTGTCTGTGCTGGACAATAAGCCTCAAACTGTACCAGAAGTCAATAAAGCAGACACACAAATAGTTGCCTGTCTGTGCTGGACAATAAGCCTCAAACTGTACCAGAAGTCAATAAAGCAGACACACAATAGTTGCCTGTCTGTGCTGGACAATAAGCCTCAAACTGTACCAGAAGTCAATAAAGCAGACACACAATAGTTGCCTGTCTGTGCTGGACAATAAGCCTCAAACTGTACCAGAAGTCAATAAAGCAGACACACAAATAGTTGCCTGTCTGTGCTGGACAATAAGCCTCAAACTGTACCAGAAGTCAATAAAGCAGACACACACAATAGTTGCCTGTCTGTGCTGGACAATAAGCCTCAAACTGTACCAGAAGTCAATAAAGCAGACACACAATAGTTGCCTGTCTGTGCTGGACAATAAGCATCAAACTGTACCAGAAGTCAATAAAGCAGACACACAATAGTTGCCTGTCTGTGCTGGACAATAAGCCTCAAACTGTACCAGAAGTCAATAAAGCAGACACACACAATAGTTGCCTGTCTGTGCTGGACAATAAGCCTCAAACTGTACCAGAAGTCAATAAAGCAGACACACACAATAGTTGCCTGTCTGTGCTGGACAATAAGCCTCAAACTGTACCAGAAGTCAATAAAGCAGACACACAATAGTTGCCTGTCTGTGCTGGACAATAAGCCTCCAACTGTACCAGAAGTCAATAAAGCAGACACACAATAGTTGCCTGTCTGTGCTGGACAATAAGCCTCAAACTGTACCAGAAGTCAATAAAGCAGACACACAATAGTTGCCTGTCTGTGCTGGACAATAAGCCTCAAACTGTACCAGAAGTCAATAAAGCAGACACACAATAGTTGCCTGTCTGTGCTGGA
>CM065691.1:1623209-1708209 GCA_017654935.2 Phymorhynchus buccinoides | reverse complement strand
AAAAATATTTTACAAGTTGAGTATTTATTCGTAACTAATTAAAAGTAGAAAGTAATAGACTAGCTCTGTACATGATCACTTCCGGTAGAGTTCAAGATGGCGGCTGCAATGGAAACAGACTCAAACGAAGATTTTGGAGAGGGAACTAGTTCCATACAAGACAAAGGAAAGAAAAGATTTGAAGTGAAAAAAGTATGAACATGATATTATATTATTATACCTTCTGAGAAATCACCCTTCTGAGGCGATAATGGGGAAAAAAATCAGGAATAAGTTATTTCTTCGGAGAAGAACCAAGACTTAAAAATCCAGTATAAAAAAAAACCTATCATGAGTATGACTGATAGTCTACCAAAACCGTCACAGTAGACTCACACTCACAGCTGTGCCAACTGAATTAAAAAAAATTTAAAAGATGCTTGAGAAGTCGTGAGGCCTAGTCTTAATTGACCTGACCTGACCTGTGCCGGTGGTCGGGGCTTGCCCTCGGGGACCGCTACAGTAGCCGGATTGGTCTTGCTTGGATACTGCAAAAAAGGCCTATGGTCCATAAACACACACACACACATTCGTGTGTGCATGCGTGAGTGTGTGCATGCGTGTGTATGTGTGTGTGTTCATGGAAATCGGGGGTTGTCCAGAGACAAGACAATAAGTGAATAACATGAACGAAATAGCCATTTGCGGACCTGTGCTGTGTGTGTGCGCGCGCGTGTGTGTGTGTGTTTTGAATCAGTGTTTAATGGTGTTTATGAATTGCTTTTCTTTTTTAAAAGTTCATGTGCGTGAGATTATGAGGTTGCGTGCAACGGTGGTGTTGTAGATGTTTGCATCTGCCGGGGTGTGTGCGTGTGTGTCACTGCATGCTTGAGCAAGTGTGTGTGTGTGTGTGCATGCATGTGTGCGTGCATGTGTGACAATTTTGTAGTTCTTAATGTACTTTTGCTTTCAATTTTGTTTTAAATCAGAGACACTCCATCAAAAAGTTAAGGATTCTTTCTTTTACTGATGATATATTATGGAATAGGGGGCCAAAGGGGGGGGGGCAGTTTGGACTAACGTTGGTGCAACGGTGGTGTTCATATGTTTAACTCTGTAAGTGTTTGCCTTACAATTTCGATAAATGTAGGTATGTATGTTTGTCAAAGTGGGTATGTATGAAATTTGATTTCCCTAAGTCATCTGAAATCATCTATGTAGGGCTATCTATGTATGCTGTGTATGTATGTAGATCAGTAATGTTGTATTATGAATGTATGTTCTATACACTACTCACAAAAAGTTAAGGATCACTATGAGAAAACCAGGGTGCGCAATAAACTCCGTTCGCTCCTGTTATTTATTTCTCAGTCAAGCCAAATTGTTATGAATTCTTGTTCAGAGGTAAGTGGGCGATGTTGTGTTAGTGGAAACATTGCACGTGATTCTCTATTACTGAGCTTCCCAGCAAAAGAAAAAGCGGAAACTTGCGAAAAAGGACCTTGTTTTGGATCGTTCTGCATGAACACATTGCACAAGCCAGATGGAAAAACCATTATGCACGTGCAAGCACCTGTTTATGTGTGAGATGCTGTCTCCTGCTTGGCTTTATAAGAAGACATACCACCAGTAGTTAGGCCTGATTTGACAATGCCTCCACGACGAAAATTGAGCGAGTTGGATAGGGGACGAGCTGTTGCATGATTCCAAGATGGTGTTCCCAAGCGAGAAGTGGCCAGGCGACTTCAGGTGTCCATCTCGGTCATTGTCAGACTGATTCAACGCTTCACAGCCACTGGGAGGGTCAATGAAAGACGCAGATCTGGTCGACCGAAGAAGACAACTCCACGTGAAGATCGTCTCATTGAACGACAAGCCCTGCAGACAAGAACAGCCTCTTCCAGCATCATTCGAAGGCAGCTGAGGGTGGCTACTAACATCAACATCAGCCAGCAGACCATACGGAACCGCCTTCATGGGTTTAACCTCCGTTCTCGTCGTACAGCTGTACGGCCACGCTTAACTCCAGCCCATAGGGCAGCATGCCGCGCCTTCTGCAGACGTCACGTGAGGTGGACACGTCAGCAATGGTCCCAGGTTCCTGTTAGTGATGAATCACGCTTCACCCTGAACCACGAATGACGGCCGAAGAGGGTCTGGAGGCGCTGCAGGGGAACGCTTTATTGACGCCACTGTCCAAGAAAAGGTGGCTTTTGGTGGAGGTTCTGTAATGGTCTTTCATGGGCCTTCAGCCTTCACCACAGAACACCCCAGTATCATGTACAGGGTAATCAGACTGGCCTCCGATACCGGGATGAGATCCTTCGACCGCTGGCTGGCCTACACTGCAGCAGATGGGAACACCGGCTGTCTACCAGGATGACACGCTCGTCCCCACAGGGCAAGGGTGGTCAACGACTTCCTGCAGGCAGTCTGGAGTCAACAGAATGGAGTGGCCAGCATGCAGTCCCGATCTCAACCCGATTGAGAACCTCTGGGATGAGCTGGATCGCACAGTGAGGAGCAACCACCCCCCTCCCAGGGATGCCCAGCACCTCTACCAGATGCTGCAGGCTGAATGGCAGGCGCTTCCACAGAGGATCTTCACCACCCTGGTCAACTCCATGAGGACTCGCTGCGTCGAGTGCCAGAACAGCCAATGGCGGATACACGCATTACTGAACTTTTGGGAGCATCAGAATGCCCTGTCTTGTGATTTCAATGACTTTGGGAAATCAAATTTCGATATTTACCCACTTTGATCAAATGTACAGACCAAACGATTGCTCGAAATTGAAGGCAATTGTGTATCGTTATCACTAAAGCATTGAATTAAATGTTGGCCAAAATTCAACGCATTGGCTTTCTTATTTGGAAAGTTATGAATTAGTTTGCAAGTGATCCTTAACTTTTGTGTGGATAGCTTAGATTAAGGTGTTTGTATGACTCATATATAATTTGTGAATGCAAGTTGTATGTTTGTATGTATGTGTAAATATATGTGTATATATGATTGTATAAGTTAGATGGATAAATCGTTGTATGCGTGCATGATGTGTGTGTGTGTGTGCGTGCGTTTGTATGTGTGTGTGTGTGAGACCAAGAATTGTATGTGCGCACAGTAGTTAAAATAGTTGCATATTTCATTTTTTGTCTTTTCTGTATACTATGTCTGTCTTTATTGTGTTGTTTTGTTGATTGTTTTATTGCTGCAAAAAGAATTTCCTGTAAAATGGACAATAAAAAAATTGATTGATTGATATATATATTCTAAGATAGGACAGGGTGTTTTGTTTGGGTTTTTTTAAGTAGTATTAGACGCATTGCACTGCCTCCAAGTCACTAATAGTCAAATTAGACGGAGTAACCAAAACATTTGAAGATTGAGGACTCCGGAGGCCGCGAGTCCTGGCTGCCCTAAAAGCCTGAAACTGACCTGACCTGACTGAAAAGCTGGAGAGAGTGCAACGCCAAGCAGCACGCTTTATCACCGGGGATTACAGATCCAGAAGTGCGGGAGGCATAAGTGGCATGCTCAAGACTCTAGACCTGCCTCCCCTGGAGGAAAGACGCAGGCACCAACGCCTCAGCCTCTTATAAGATAGCTGAAGGCCTCATTCCAGCAGATAAATTCATCACGCCAGCCATAACAAATCGTCGCACGATAAAGCCAACTAGATTTGAGGGTTTCAAAACAACCAACATCTTAGAAAGACAGGCCATAAACCACTCCCATCCATTAGCGGCCCCTTATTTTGGAAATTGACCCCTCATTTTGTGCAGCCAGGGGTCACAGTACCCATAAAGTCTGAAAACAATCTGAAGCTCTGATGTACATTAGGCTTAGCGGCCCCTTATTTTGGAAATTGACCCATCGTTGTCTTAGTCAGGGGTCACAGTACCCATGAAGTCTGAAAACAATCTGAAGCTCTGATGTACATTAGGCTTAGCGGCCCCTTATTTTGGAAACTGACCCATCGTTGTCTGTAATCAGAGGTCATAATTTGTATGACTGGTGGAGTTTGAAAAACGAAGGCTCTGCTGACAGTAATTTCCTTGTTATGTACCTTTTCTGTTTCAGTGGAATGCAGTGGCTCTGTGGGCATGGGGTGAGTGTAGTGCTGTATTACCAGTAAATAATAATAATGAGGAAAATGAATATAGTGCCCATCCTACTATGTAGGCTACAGACAGGGTGCTTTACACAGAATTGAAATGGAATAAAAGCATGAAACAAAAATCCAATAACATGAGCAGACAAAACAATACCGGTCAGACTCTGTTTGGCCGGTAAAAATGCACATGACAACAACTGTTGTGACTACTACTACTTAATATAATAGGCCTAATACATGTGTATGTATTGTCACACAATTCGCAAGCATGAAATAACAGTATATATTCAAAACAACATACACACATAAACAACTCACACACAACCAGCACACACATACACACACGTGCATGCACATGCACGCACACACGCACACCATAGACGGCATACTCATAGGGGCCTGCATGAACGCATCAATCACACACATAACACAAACATGCGCACGCACACATACACCACACACACACACGTGCATGCACGCACACACACATGCACACACACAAACACACGCATACACACACACACACGCGGAACATGTGGTGACACACATACACATAACAAGATGGACAAATAGAGAGGCTGGCAATATTCCCTATGTTTTAGAAGTATTCTGCAGCTGCAGTTTGAAGTAGTGGGTTTTCAGATCAGACTTAAACGTTACAAAGCATTTGGCATGACGAATGCTGAAAGGGAGTGAGTTCCAGAGTGTAGCAGCTGAAATGGAAAATGTAATGTTGATTCCAGGGCCTTGTTAATTGCTAGACCTTTGTCACTGTAATTGTAAATCAGCCTGACTAGGATTGTTCATCTCTGTCTCTGTGTCTGTCTGACTGACTGTCTGTCCTCCCAGTGTCTTTTCTTCTTCTTCTTCGCAGTATGTGGCCACTGCACAGAATCACTTGAACATTTTGTACAGTAGTATGCCTACCTGTAGATGTAACTAATGGTTTTGTTGTTGTTGTTTTTTTGTTGTTGCCATACTCAACAACACCTTACTCATTTTCTTTTTATTTATTTAACATTTATTTCATCACTACAATATAGTCTGGTTTCATGTCACGCAGTTCGGTAGTGTCGTTTGGAGTTCAATTGTATGTTTTTACATGATTTTTTTTAAAGTCCATTTTCAGGTCTTTTAGTCATTCCAAATTTTTACGCTGTTTTCATGAGCACGATGTTATTATGAAACAGCGCAGTCCATATTAGGACGAGTGACGGTTGCGTTTGCGGGCAAAAAATGGCCGCCGAGACGACCAGCGAATGACGTGTTTGAGAGTTGGAAGGCGAAGTAGGATGCAAAATTCTGTGGAATGTGTAGTTGCCCCCCACCCCCACCCCCAGTCAACAAAACTTCTGAAGTTAGCTGAAAATTTGTGTGGAAGGATTTCTCTGCTGAAAAAAACACCTTTTTTTTGGAACAGTAGTTTTCATGCCTGCAAGTGCAACACACACACATGCATGCAGGCACACACACACACACACACACACACACACACACACACACACACACACACACACACACACACACACACACACACACACATATACACACACACACACACACACACACACACACACACACACACACATATATATATATATACACACACATCTAAGACTACTAGTACTACTATACTACAACTACTAGTACTACTACTACTACTAGTAGAACATGTCATTTTGAGTCTTTTGCCATGCTTAGTATTATATATTATATAGCTACTTCGTGTACATTGGTTTGTTGTGTTGAAATGCGCCCTAGTTTGTTTGTTTTCACCGTTTTGTTGCAGACATTGTGGTGTTGAAATGCGCCCTAGTTTGTTTGTTTTCACCGTTTTGTTGCAAACATTGTGGTGTTGAAATGTGCCCTAGTTTGTTTTCATGGTTTTGTTGCAAACATTGTGGTGTTGAAATGCGCCCTAGTTTGTTTGCTTGCTAGTTTAACGGTTTTGTTGCAGACATTGTGGTGTCGAAATGCACCCTAGTTTATTTTCACGGTTTTGTTGCAGACATTGTGGTGTCGAAATGCGCCCAATTTGTTTTCACGGTTTTGTTGCAGACATTGTGGTGGACAACTGTGCCATCTGCCGAAACCACATCATGGATCTGTGTAAGTCATGTGTATACACACATGTTCAGTCCTTATTTCAGAAACTAAATGTGAGGAAAGCTGTGGGACCAGATGATGTGTGTGGAAGATTGTTGAAGGCATGCTGTTCTCAATTGTGTGGTGTGTTTTGCTCTCTATTTAACTGGTCTTTACGTGATTCACTGATTGTGTTGTACCATGTATCTGAAAAAATTCTACAGTTACTCCTGTCCCTAAGAAAAAGAACCCTGCCACACTGAACGATTACTGCTCTGTTGCCTTAACGTCTATTGCCATGAAATGTTTTGAAAAGATTGTCCTTCACCGCCTTCTTTCTTTTACTAACCAACTGCTTGACCCCTTTCAGTTTGCCTACAAACAGTGTAGAGGAACAGACGATGCCATTCTGACCCTTCTTCACAATGCCTTTCTTCACTTAAATACCCCCAACTCTTTTGTTCGTATTTTATTCATCGATTTCTCCTCTGCCTTCAATACAATACAGCCCATCTACTGGCCCAGAAACTATTAGACCTGAATGTTAACCATATACTCCTTAAGAGGCTTCAAATCACCTATGGAATATCAAGCACTGCTCTGTCATGGTTCTCGTCTTACCTTTCTGGTCGAACTCAGTCTGTCTCCATCAATGACTCATCTTCTGCAATGGTTGGCCTCACATGTGGGGTTCCTCAAGGCTCAGTACTTGGACTCTTCATCATGTACACTAAACCCCTGTCCGAGTTGATCACTTCTCATTCAGTTGATTCTCAGTCTTTTGCTGATGATACACAACTCCACAAGCCTGTATCCCCATCTACCATTCTTCCTTCTATATCTTCACTGGAATTCTGCATTCGCAACATCAAATCATGGATGCTACAAAACAAACTGAAGCTGAATGACGACAAAACGGAGGCCTTGTTCATCCACTCTCCATCTAGAAAACTTTCGTACCCAAAGCCTGATTCCATCTCTGTCTGTGACACTCAAATACCTTTTTCTCCTTCTGCTAGAAATCTTGGCTTCCACGTCTCTCAAGATATGAGTGTTGACTCACAAGTTCAAACTATCTGTCGGTCAGCATACTGTGAGCTGCGTCGCATTGGTACGATTCACCATCTCCTGTCTATAGATACTACTAAAATACTAGTCTGCGCTTTTGTTCTCTCTAAACTAGATTATTGTAATTCACTCTTGTATGGCTGCCCCCAACACCTCATTGACAAGCTTCAAAAAGTCCAGAACTCTGCTGCCAGACTTGTCCTCAAGGTCTCTAAGTATCATCATGTTCAACCACTCCTGATATCCCTTCATTGGCTTTCCATCAAAGCACGTATTGACTACAAAATTTCCACTCTATGTCATTCTTATTTCTCTGGAAATGCCCCTAGCTACATTTCTGACATGCTTTCTGTCTATACTCCATCAAGGCAATTGCGGTCATCTTCAGATTCCAAAATTCTCTGTGTTCCTAGTACACGAACAAAAATGTTTGGTGAGCGCTCCTTTTCCTTTTCGGCCCCATCAGTTTGGAACTCCTTACCACGCGAAATCCGCCATATCCAGTCCTTGCAATGTTTCAAATCAGCTCTCAAGACCCACCTGTTCAAGCTACATCACAACCTTTAGGCCACATTACTTCTGGACTCTATTCTCACACACACACTCCCCTCCCCCCATATTAGTTTCACTGTGTGTTGACTGCAATGTCTACGTCAGCTTTGTTGCGAGAGAGAGAGAGAGAGAGAGAGAGAGAGTGTGTTGATGCTTTGTTCAACTGATTGTATTTTGTATTGTGTTTTTTTGGGTGGGGTGAGTGGTGGTGATGGTAACGGTGTGTGTGTGTGTGTGTGTGTGTGTATGTGCGTATGTGCGTGTATGTGTGGGTGGGGTGTGTATGTGTATGCCTATTTGCATGTGCGTGAGCGATTATTTTGTTTTGTTGTTGAATTTGTTGCTTTTAATTTTTGTTGTTGTTAAGCGCATAGAGCTCCACATTGGTGGAGGAATGCGCTATATAAATGATTCACTATTATTATTATTATTATTATTAACCCCAAGCTCATTCTCTGGATAACCAATTTCCTACACAATGGAACTCAGTCTGTCTGCTTTCAATCCGCAATCTCCTCAGAACGTACAGTTTTGTCCCCAGTTCTTTTCACATTGTACACAAATGACTGCAGAGGCACTGAACAAACACCTGTCATTAAATACTCAGATGATTCTGCCATTGAAGATTTGTCAAACTCTGATTCTGTGTACTTCAGTGAAGTCAAAAGGTTTTGTTCATGGTGCAAAGATAATTATCTGGATTTAAATGTTGTTAAAACAAAAGAACTGCTTGTAGATTTTCGTAGAAACCCAGTGCCAGTGCCACATTTGGAAACTGATGGTGAAACGGTTGAAAGAATTGATGAGTACAAATACCTAGGCACAGTTTTAGACAAGAAACTTACTTTTGATAAACACATTGAGCATATACATAAGAAGAGTCAGTCCAGGATCTTTTGTTTACAGAGGCTAAGGAATATTGGTGTCTGTTCAGATATTCTTCAAACCTACTACCGATGTTGCATTGAATCTGTTCTTACTGTGTCATTTATTTGTTGGTATGGAAGCTTGAGTGTAAAAAGTAAGCGCGTGTTTAGTGATATGGTGAATGTGTGCAGTAAGGTTGTGGGTGCAAGGCAGAGTGGTATGCAAGAGTTGTATGACAGACAAGTAGTCAAGAAAACCAGGAAAATTCTTAATGATAACAGTCATGTTCTGGCAAAATACTATGAAGTGTTACCATCGGGCCGTCGATACAGAACTCTAAAACTGAAAATAAGAGCACAGAAAACTTTCATACCAAGATCAATTCATCTGTTGAACTCTTAATGCACTGCATCGATTGATTGTTTTGCTGAGCAGCATGTCCATCTCCTTGGGATTGAATTTGTGCAAGCCTATTTGTAGTCTACAATAGATTACTGCTGTGTATGTCCTTGACTAAATTGTCTGTGTAGAGATGGTGTAGGTACTATTATTGCATTTTTAAGCGTTATTCTTGCCTCGTTTTTCAACTGATTATGTCTTGATTGATGTATTTTAAAATGTGTTCTGGTTTTACTGGAGTAATTGTTCGTATTCGTCCAGTTTGTTGATTACAATATTGCAGTGTTATTAGTTATTAGTTTATATTCTTTAATTGTTGTTGATAAATGTGTTTATTGGGGTTTTTTTCTTATGTGCACCTAGCTGCAATTTCTCTGTTATGAGATAATAAAGATGATTTGATTTGATTTGATTACAACATCGGTGCCAAAAAAACCGGTCAACAGGATAGTTGACATGGGAAACAGTAGAACAAACATTACAGTGTGTGGAGTTCAGTTTCAACAGGATAGTTGACAGGGGAAACAGTAGAACAAACTTTACAGTGTGTGGAGTTCAGTTTCAACAGGACAGTTGACAGGGGAAACAGTAGAACAAACTTTACAGTGTGTGGAGTTCAGTTTCAACAGGACAGTTAACAGGGGAATTAGTAAAACAAACTCAACAGTGTGTGGAGTTCAGTTTCAACAGGACAGTTGACAGGGGAAGTAAAACAAACTCAACAGTGTGTGGAGTTCAGTTTCAACAGGACAGTTGACAGGGGAAACAGTAGAACAAACTCTACCGTGTGTGGAGTTCAGTTTCAACAGGACAGTTGACAGGGGAAACAGTAAAACAAACTCTACAGTGTGTGGAGTTCAGTTTCAACAGGACAGTTGACAGGGGAAACAGTAGAACAAACTCTACCGTGTGTGGAGTTCAGTTTCAACAGGACAGTTGACAGGGGAAACAGTAGAACAAACTCTACCGTGTGTGGAGTTCAGTTTCAACAGGACAGTTGACAGGGGAAACAGTAAAACAAACTCTACAGTGTGTGGAGTTCAGTTTCAACAGGACAGTTGACAGGGGAAACAGTAGAACAAACTCTACCGTGTGTGGAGTTCAGTTTCAACAGGACAGTTGACAGGGGAAACAGTAGAACAAACTTTACAGTGTGTGGAGTTCAGTTTCAACAGGACAGTTGACAGGGGAAACACAATAGAACATTTTTCTAATTTAATAGAACTTTGTCCTATGACTGGGCCTCAAGACTTCGCTGCTTATTTACAATTTTGTAGTTGAGGATGTTTTCGTAAAAAATGTGGTGAATGTGTGTGTGCGCACGTGTGTTGTATTGTAAACCTGCATATTATAATGAGAAGAATAGTTGAAGGCAGAATTATTTTCAGATAAGAAAAACCTGCTTGAAGGTTCATGGCCAATACAGTTGAATGAAGGGTGCTTCTTCTGTGAAGACCCTGTGTTGTCCAGCTCTCCGTAGAGTTTCTTTGCACTGCCATTTTGTGTTTCAGGCATTGAGTGTCAGGCCAACCAGGCTTCAGCCACCAGTGAGGAGTGTACCGTGGCCTGGGGAGTGTGCAATGTGAGTAGGGTGTGTGTGTGTGCATGTTTGAGAGAGGGTGGGGGGTCTTCTATTATAATGTTGTGTCATGTATAATTAGGAACGTAGATTTTTCTTTCTTTTCTTTTTTCTGATGAATTAGGTACAATTTGCATTGGTAATGTTATTATTTAATGTGCTGTTCAAACTACCATATTTTTCGGGCTATTGTATCAGGCAGTACTTTTTTCCCACTTTGAGACTCCTCATGGGTGAAAACGGGCATGCTGAAATCGGGATTAATTTTTAAAAGCTGATAGATTTTTAAAAGCTGATAGAAAGAGTTTTCAGGATTGGCGATCTTGTCAACCGGAACCACAGTCTTGTAAAACATAAAACATTTCTAGTAATTCTACCAACATTTATGGCAGATTAAAACAAGATGACAGATATGCAATTCTAAGTTCAAACACTATCTTCACCCATGCTAAATACCGGTTTGTTTGTTTTCACTATTCGTATAAGGCGATACTTTTTTCCCAGACTCACCCCCCTGCAAGTTATAGTGTGATTAACTCACTCGGGACGAATGATCCAGCTCATGGCTCGCACAACCGTTAAGGACGAATGGCCCGGATCCGGCTCATAAGAGTTTTCAAAAGGTTTTGATTTCTGGCGTGTAACCAGCTTTCCGGTGCGAAGTCGTAACCTATTTTCAGTTTGCTTTGACCTTGCGTCTCTTGAAATCAACCAATCATTGCAGACTTTACATTCAGCTTTGTTTGTAGAGGGGGGTCAAAGATCGGAATGTGAAATTTTCCTTCTTTCTATGTGTTTGCTGTTTTCGTTAATAGGAGACAAACGACGAAGGTAAGGTATCTGATATTTTACGATCGTTTAGTGCATGGTTTTGCTAATCTTTTCTGAAAATATTGATGCCTAACTCTTCATAACTTGGTTTTGGTGATTATTTTACGAACCTAGTCGAATGCCCAGTCCCCACAGAACAAGGGGAAATAATTTGGCCAGTCCCCAGTGAGTTAATAAAGTATTAAGAAAGTATAATAACAAAATCTGAATTTTGGGTAAAATTTGGGCCTAATACAAAGGTGCACATTATAGTCAGAAAAAAACTGTACACAGACACACACACACACATTGTAAATTATTTTGAATGTGGTCACCACTTCAGGATTGGGAAGATTCAGAGAACGTTGAAACGTGTCATTTGAGGATTGAGAGAATGTTTTACTGTCACCCCTGCCTGCCCTTTAATATGACTAATATTATAGTAAGGAAACATAACCACAAAATCTGAATTCTGTGTAAATTGGGGGGGGGGGGGGGGGGGGGGCCTTATACAAACTAAAAGTGTGCCTTATAATCGGAAAAATACAGTAATTTTTAAGGAAAACTTTTTCAAAATCGTATTGGTTTTGTACCTTATGAATCCATGTTATTTGTTGACAAGATGTGTATGTGCCTGTGTGCAGCATGCCTTCCATTTCCACTGCATCACGCGATGGCTGAAGACGCGTCAGGTCTGCCCCCTGGACAATCGGGAGTGGGAGTTCCAAAAGTATGCACCACGTTATCACCACGTTTTTGCTTTGAGTAATGCCAGACACTTTGTATGCAAAGACAGGGCACTTGGCTCCCAGCTTGAAGCCACCTTTGGCATCCCCTCTTACCACTCACCCTTTGGCATGTCTAGGTCCATGGGGGAGTGGGCTCAGGGGCAATCAGCAGGGCAATCAAACAGCTACCACTCACCCTTTGGTATGTCTAGGTCCATGGGGGAGTGGCAGGCTCAGCAGGGCAATCAAACAGCTACCACTCACCCTTTGGCATGTCTAGGTCCATGGGGAGTGGCAGGCTCAGCAGGGCAATCAAACAGCTACCACTCACCCTTTGGCATGTCTAGGTCCATGGGGGAGTGGCAGGCTCAGCAGGGCAATCAAACAGCTACCACTCACCCTTTAGCATGTCTAGGTCCAGGGCAATCAAACAGCTACCACTCACCCTTTAGCATGCCTAGGGGGGAGTGGCAGGTTCAGCAGGGCAATCAAACAGCTACCACTCACCCTTTGGCATGTCTAGGTCCATGGGGGAGTGGCAGGCTCAGCAGGGCAATCAAACAGCTACCACTCACCCTTTATGCATGGGGGAGTGGCAGGCTAGGTCCAGTGGCAGGCTCAGCAGGGCAATCAAACAGGGGGAGTGGCAGGTTCAGCAGGGCAATCAAACAGCTACCACTCACCCTTTGGCATGTCTAGGTCCAGAGGGGAGTGGCAGGCTCAGCAGGGCAATAAAACAGCTACCACTCACCCTTTGGCATGCCTAGGTCCATGGGGGAGTGGCAGGCTCAGCAGGGCAATCAAACAGCTACCACTCACCCTTTAGCATGTCTAGGTCCATGGGGGAGTGGCAGGCTCAGCAGGGCAATCAAACAGCTACCACTCACCCTTTGGTATGCCTAGGTTCAGAGGGGAGTGGCATGTGGCTTCACTCACTATTCCTGTAAGCAGTCAGGCAGTGAGCAGTCTTTGGGTCAGCTAAGTGTCTTTGCTAGTACTAACAATGTAACTATGATCAGTCTTGTGTCAGCTAAGTGTCTTTGCTAGTATTAACAATGTAACTATGATCAGTCTTGTGTCAGCTAAGTGTCTTTGCTAGTACTAACAATGTCAGTTTCAGTGTTGTTTCCAAGGCAACTGGTGTCACCTTTCTTAACACATTCCACCCCATCCGTGCAGCCGCATTTATCTTCCCTGGCCCAACTGTGCGGAGAGCTCTGAGCATAACTATGAAAATGTTTAGAAAAATTGCTATAACTTTGAAACAATTCACCATATTGCTTTAAAATGTTAAAGTGCAGGGCTCCCCATTCTGTGCGTCTGTGCGTGACAGACGCATTAAAACTTCGTACTGGGGGTGAAACGACGCACTATAATTACTACTCGAGGCTTTGAGACGCACTATAAATCTGGGGAGCGCTTGTACTGCGGTTACAAGTTCAATGACCTTTGACACACCCCGCGAAAGACAGAGAGAGAGAGAGAATTAAAGTGTGTGTGTGTGTGTGTGCTATTGAATGTTCAACATAAATTGTCATGCCTTGCTTGAATTTTTATAATTTTGTTGTTTCATCCTCAATGCCTCAAAAGAGGGCAAAGGATTAAAGTTCTTGATTCTTGAATGATGTGTGTGTGAGTGTGGCTGTGTGTGACTGTGTTGGTAACATTTGTGTGTCGGAAATGCCAGGCATGTAATGCTTCATACTGCCTGTGCATACAATACTTTACATTGTTTTGACAGTACCCACATGTCTATGCTTATTTTGTTTTGATTTTTCACCCCTCTATAAGTTCACCCTGGGGGTGAAAATACCCTCTATGGTCAAACAAAATGGGGAGCCCTGAAAGTGTTCTTGTCAAATGCTTGTTTTAAAAGTTTACAAGGTTTCATGATTTTAAAGTAAGGCCTGTAGTTCTCAAAATAACTCTTTTACACACAAAACGGTAATATAGAAGCTTTTTGTTCTTTATGAAATGATCGAAAGTAGAGCTTTCTATTTCACCTACATTCGCTAAAAACTCGATACAATCGCTATTTTTGTCATTATAATAGTCTTAAATAAATCCAAACACAATTTTACTTGCCGTTTCATTACTCAGACATAATAGGTATCAACCCATCATCGGAAAAAATCAGTAAAAATATGAAAAATCTGCTCCAAAATCGATAAAATCTGAACATGACCGTAAACAGGCTAAAGCTACCAAACTGAACAATTTGAGGATGAGAACCAAGCTAGACGCTTCAGTTTGAAGGTGGGTTTGTATTACGAGTTAACTCGTAAACGGGTAGATATGGTTGGCGTGAGTTTACGAGTATACTCGTAAATGCGGTAGAATGAGTTAAGTTAAATGATTAAAATGACAAGAGGCAAAGCCTGCAAGGCTCACGTCTGATTGTTATTACTATAGCAGGCATGGGAATTCCCATGATAATTCCCATGCCTGTATAGAGAGAATACTGTTATGTAGACACTTGTGCATCTGAAAACGGAATTAATTTTTATTTTACTGTGTAAATTAAAATTACTTCTATGCACCCCTACCCCTTTCTTTAAAATTTAATTATATGTATGCGCATGTAACATAGTGGAGCCCTATTTTTATTTTTGGCAAACAAGTAAAATTGAAAAGCATATTGACCAAGCTTTCAGAAAAAACATAGTGACCAATCCCCCCCCCCCACCCCCCCGCCGGGGTAAGGGGGGTCTACGGACACCTGTAGTAGGCCTAGTCTTTGCCTGTGGGTCTAAGCCTCTTACTCTTAGAAAATTAATAATTGAAGTTGCGTGATCTGTTACTGTTTTAAACTGATTGTTCATGCGATGAAAACTTGTTCCACATCATCTACATTTCTGTAAGATATTTTATATTAGTCCTAATATTTTATTTTCGTTTCGTTAATTCCCCCCCCCCCCCCCTCTGCCACAAAGCAAAGGTCAAGGTCACAGCCAGCAAGCTCATCCATGTTTATCTTCCCCTGTACAGTCTTTGCACATGGTGATCAATCGTCTAGGCCTAACAAAGGATTCGTACGTCGAAGGCAGTGAAATCGACGAACCCTGGATTTTCCGTATATTTTTTTTTTCAAGACTGAAATGAATGTGGGCTAAATGTTAAGTACGTCGTCTTGATTATGAGGTAAGGCATGGACTCTAGGCCTAGGCCTTGTTGCCGGAAGTGCATGGTTAAGTTATGCGCAGAGATGATGTGCAACTGAACACGAACAACCGTTACTCAAAGACGCAAATAAAGCTAAACAACCGGGCCGTCAACGCACACACTCAACAGTTACAACACAACAGTTACAGTAATCTCTGCAACAAATGATTTTCTTTCTTTTGTTCCTTACCGATGTATCTGACTGCTTTGATCGCCATGACTTGAAGGCTCACGTCAAAATCAAGTATCCTGCTAACTTTAACCCTCTAACATCTTATGTTTTTTTAATGAAAAGACAACGTTAAAGTTTCAGTGGAGAGTAGAGTCTTCTTTAGTTTGAAGAGTGTGACTGAGTCAAGGTTAAAGGTTGCACAACAGTAATCTCTGCAACAAATGATTATCTTTATTTTGTTCTTTATCAATGTATCTGACTGCTTTGATCGTCGTGACTTGAAGGCTCACGTCAAAATCAAGTATCCTGCTAACTTTAACCCTCTAACGCCTTATATGTTTAGAGAAAATGACAACGTTAAGGTTTGAGTTAAGGTTAAAGGTCGGGGCCACGGACGCAACACACACACTGACACAACACAACACGAACATGTACGATACTATAGACTCACTTTGTTTTTAAAAAACGACGTGAGCCAAAAAGGTTACCGTGCCGGTAATTCTGACTCTTAATTTTATGGTGTTAAGCATTTCGTCAGTGAAATTCAAAAACCTTCTATCTCAATTTATGGTGTTAAAGCATTTCGTCAGTGAAATTCAAAAACCTTCTATCTCAATTTATGGTGTTAAGCATTTCGTCAGTGAAATTCAAAAACCTTCTATCTCAATTTATGGTGTTAAGCATTTCGTCAGTGAAATTCAAAAACCTTCTATCTCAATTTATGGTGTTAAAGCATTTCGTCAGTGAAATTCAAAAACCTTCTATCTCAATTTATGGTGTTAAGCATTTCGTCAGTGAAATTCAAAAACCTTCTATCTCAATTTATGGTGTTAAGCATTTCGTCAGTGAAATTCAAAAACCTTCTATCTCAATTTATGGTGTTAAAGCATTTCGTCAGTGAAATTCAAAAACCTTCTATCTCAATTTTATGGTGTTAAGCAGTTCGTCAGTGAAATTCAAAAACCACCTATCTCAATTTTGGTAGTTTTGAGAAAAATGTTTGAAAAATTAACCGCGTTGACCACAATTGATTAACTATGATGGATATGTTGTTCAAGACATTGCGAGTTTAGTCCTGCATTTTTTTTCATTTTTTATTTTATTTTAGACTTGAAAAGAACGAAGATACAAGGTTTTTGTCCTTAACTAGATCTGAATTTGATTTTTTTTTTTTACTATTTTCACAACCTCATTTACCCCAGATAGAAAGTCGTTAGAGATGTGAGCTTTTGGTGACTAACTCAAAAAACACAAAAATCGAGATATCAGGTTTTTGAATTTCACCGACGATTTTTTGATTATTTATATGGAAACTGATCAGTGCATCCACTTTTAAGTAAATCTTTTTTCATATGATTTCATTTTGTAGATTTTTTGCACAAAAATATATCAAAAGAAAAGGAGAATAAAAGTGAGATTGAATTCAATTTCTTAAAAAAGAAAAACATTTTTGTATATGATTGTATGCAGAACCATGCTCACTCATATTCACGGATTCTAAATGAAAATTTAAGCACACGCATTCATAAAGAAATACCGAGGATTTTCTTTTTTCTGTACATGGTGTTAGGCTTTGTGTAGAAGGATTAACTCATTCAAGTCGTTCCAGACATAATAGATGGGGAATTAATAGATGGCTCTCAATTTGGTTCATGGGAAGTAAATCTGTGCACACCATACCTTGGTCACTTCTAAACTCGCTTTGCTCCCTTAGACCACAATTTTGCCTCTGACTTTGCTTTTTTATTGGTTTGTTGTGGGGAAACCAATTGCTGTGGAGTTTTTCTATATAAAGTCTATATATAAAAAAGTCTGATCTACCACTTCCCTATGTAAAAACTTGTAATCTTTCATTTCTCCTTTTGTTTATGTATGTTTTGTTTGTGTGTATCACTGTATGGCGAGAGTGATTTGTGAGTTCTTTTAATAATTCAAAATCGTTGCGATGCGAATGAGTAAAAAGAAAGATTTTTAGACGATAAACTCTGAGACAAAGTGTGGTAGGTCAGGGTAATGAGGGCAACTAGGCCTCGCGGCCTCTGAAGTGCCCTTTCAATTTAGTTTTTGTAGTATTGGGCACAGCTGTGTACAGCTGTGCACAGTATGTATGTGTTTCACAAAAATATTTCAATCATTTATTGAGAAAAATACTGAGTACATTTTTAACCAAACTTTTTTTTGGGAACAAAATATAATTTATTGTGTGTCATTATTTTTCAGGTACGGGCATTAAACCAACCACTTTGCTGGATGAGACATCATTTCTTCTTTTTAATTAACTTTTATTGTTTTACTTTTCTGTTAATTAATCTAATTAACTTGGTTTGTAAGGCTTTCTCAGTGACAGCGTTCTAGCATGAATGGTGTGTGAGAGAGAGAGAGTGTGTGAGTGTGTGTGTGTGAGAGAGAGTGTGTGTGTGTGTGTATGAGTGTGAGAGAGAGAGAGAGAGAGAGAGTCTGTGGGTGAGAGAGGGAAAGAGAGAGAATCTACTTTTAATAATAGAAGCTAGGGTGAATACATTGTAATTGGCAACATATGGACACCTGTTCTCCAGATTATAACAAGATCAAAATGTGGCCGATTCAGGGAATCATTGTGTCCGACTGAAAAACAAATTCAAACTAATTCTGGTGAAAATATTTTAGCCGAAGGCGTTTTCCTTTCTCCACATTTCACTCGGTGATTGAAGGAATCTTTTATTGCATCATTTGTGGTTCACCCAAAGAAATTTAAAACAAAACACTAGAGATCCACATATAATCATGGAGCTGTTGAAAGTTTGTCCCATCAACTCAAATTCCTTTAAAAAAACCAAAAACGAGCATTTTCAAATTCCATGATTATTACATCACAGACAATATTGCATCATGTATAGTCTGGATAGTATCCTTGATATCTTGGAGATTACTCAGTATGCATCATGTAGTGTATTAAGGTGTAAAAGTTTGGATTTGAAGAAGCAAGTTGTCACCTATAATTTTAATTTTTGTTCAGTTATTTGGGTGAAATAAAATTGGGAAAATAAAATGTTGATTCTGTGAAGCTTATGTGTATGTGTGTGGAGCTAATATAAACACCTACAGACACGCACAATGTTCGCATGCATGTATGCAGATACACATGTACACATTTGCACACGCACACACACACACACACAGACAGTTTACAGAAAAGTAACAGCATGTACCAGTTTTATATTTTGATTTACAACTTCATTACAACCCACAACCTTTATAATACTGTACATTTATGACGCACTTACCTTCCGATAAAACCAGGAGCTCAAGGCGTTTACAATAACAAATAGTTCAAAGTTAACAGTAGTAGTAAAAGGCTTCATTAAAGCGTCATAAAATATTTACATAGCTCTCAATTCATAAATCGACACATGCACACACAGACATAACCAAATGTCCACGCATCCTCCCATTTGCACAGAGAAAACCACACCTATAAACACCTATACATGCGCATGCACATACGCGCAATTACATCACACACACAAACGTAGTCTCTCACTCCCCTCACCCCTCGTCTCACACACACCCACACCACTCACACACACACACACACCCTCCCACAACCCTCCTCCCTCCCCACACACACACATAACGCACACAGAGACGCACACACACTGGCGTGAGCGCGCGCACACACACACACAAGTCATGCAAGGTGCCCAGTCATACACAAGCACGCCCGACACATACAAAAACAAGAAGGGGCCAACGCCAGTAGGAGCATGTAGGACTTTTCATGGATTACAGTTAGACTGGAAGGTAGTTGTGATAAGCTTTTCTGAAAAGATGTGTTTTTAAAGAGGATTTGAATTCTGAGATTGTGGGAGCATGACGGATTAAATATGGAAGACTGTTCCACAACCTACAACCTTTGCATAACAAATGTCAGCCACGTTAATGGCGCTTTATACTACTTCCCAGCAACACGAAAGGGCGATCATTTCTGGACTGAATTGACCATGCCACCTGGTGATGAGTCGGGGACAGAATTTTCTGTGGCTCTGTACTACTACTTCATGACAGGCAAGGACGATTATGGATAATCTTATGTAGGTGGCACACGCGTCTCCGTGCGCGAGACAGGGGCAGAGAATGTTCAGCAAAAAGCCTCATGATATCCTCCGAAGTCGGAGTGTGGCTGCTCACGTGGCGGGGTAATCAAAAAGGTCACACGCGTAATGTTCTCATCCCTAGCTGGTGCATTTGTGCCTTGGTGTTCAAGTGCTTCGGCTGGATGATCCCTGGAGTCTTTAAGCCAGGGTACGACAACAAACAACAAGCCTCATGATCGTGCATTCTAATCACATGATCAGTGGAGCAAGACATTGGCACAAAGCACAAAAGACTGCCGTTTTAATACCAAGTAACTGATCATTTCCACCTTTGCTTCTTCACAGCTTTAGTCTTCTTCATCACTAGGACTGTCAAACTAGCAAGCATTAATTTTAGCAGTGGACCTTGTTGCTACAGGTTTTTATTGGTTTTGTTTATGTCGATCGCTCAGTTTCCTGCAATAAGCGCTGATCCGTCATGCTGCCGTTATGCGCCTAACTAAGACATGTCTGTCTCCGGCTGAAGAAAATCTTTGTGAGTTTTTAGATCAAAGGCAGGAGCAAGGACCAGTCGGGCAGAAAGATAGATGACAGTAAGCAAACTGAAAAGGCAGAGTCAAAGAGAGTGACAGATTAGAGGACGTTACCAGCACAGAACTTCCAGAAGGTTGGGGGAACTATTTGTCCTGAAAAGACCCCACAGAGAGGCACTTGGGAATGGAACAGGCTTCTGTAATAAATCAAGCATGTAGTCCACATACTTATTGTCTTGGAGAAACTGCACTTGTTTATATTGGCCTAATCAGTTTTAATATGAAGATCTTTAAAGTTGAACAATACACGAATTTGCAATATGACACAAAAAGAGCGTAAAAATTAAATATTCAAAAAATCATAACTCATTATCTAATTGTCTTAGAGGAAAAAAAATGGATACCGTTGGATTCATATTAAAAAGTTATATCTTACAATGTATATTTTGCACATATGTGTTGAAATAAAAAATTGACTTTGGAATAGCTGCAGTAAGCAAACTGAAAAGGCAGAGTCAAAGAGAGTGACAGATTAGAGGACGTTACCAGCACAGAACTTCCAGAAGGTTGGGGGAACTATTTGTCCTGAAAAGACCCCAACAGAGAGAGACTCGTGAAGGGGGCATGATCGTCCAGCTCCCCGTATGGAGGCACAAGGCATCCAGACACTGGCCCTGTTGTTCTTACAATCTTATAGGAGTTGGCCTTTGCGGACCCTCCACAGCACCAGCTCCCCGTATGGAGGCACAAGGCATCCAGACACTGGCCCTGTTGTTCTTACAATCTGATAGGAGTTGGCCTTTGGGGACCCTCCACAACACCTGTATGGAGGCACAAGGCATCCAGACACTGGCCCTGTTGTTCTTACAATCTGATAGGAGTTGGCCTTTGGGGACCCTCCACAGCACCAGCTCCACGTATGGAGGCACAAGGCATCCAGACACTGGCCCTGCTATTCTTACAATCTGATAGGAGTTGGCCTTTGGGGACCCTCCACAACACCTGTATGGAGGCACAAGGCATCCAGACACTGGCCCTGTTGTTCTTACAATCTGATAGGAGTTGGCCTTTGGGGACCCTCCACAGCACACCACGTATGGAGGCACAAGGCATCCAGACACTGGCCCTGTTGTTCTTACAATCTGATAGGAGTTGGCCTCTTGGGACCCTCCACAACACCTGTATGGAGGCACAAGGCATCCAGACACTGGCCCTGTTGTTCTTACAATCTGATAGGAGTTGGCCTTTGGGGACCCTCCACAGCACCAGCTCCCCGTATGGAGGCACAAGGCATCCAGACACTGGCCCTTTTGTTCTTACAATCTTATAGGAGTTGGCCTTTGGGGACCCTCCACAGCACCAGCTCCACGTATGGAGGCACAAGGCATCCAGACACTGGCCCTGCTATTCTTACAATCTGATAGGAGTTGGCCTTTGGGGACCCTCCACAACACCTGTATGGAGGCACAAGGCATCCAGACACTGGCCCTGTTGTTCTTACAATCTGATAGGAGTTGGCCTTTGGGGACCCTCCACAGCACCAGCTCCACGTATGGAGGCACAAGGCATCCAGACACTGGCCCTGTTGTTCTTACAATCTGATAGGAGTTGGCCTCTTGGGACCCTCCACAACACCTGTATGGAGGCACAAGGCATCCAGACACTGGCCCTGTTGTTCTTACAATCTGATAGGAGTTGGCCTTTGGGGACCCTCCACAGCACCAACTCCCCGTATGGAGGCACAAGGCATCCAGACACTGGCCCTGTTGTTCTTACAATCTGATAGGAGTTGGCCTTTGGGGACCCTCCACAACACCTGTATGGAGGCACAAGGCATCCAGACACTAGCCCTGTTGTTCTTACAATCTGATAGGAGTTGGCCTTTGGGGACCCTCCACAACACCTGTATGGAGGCACAAGGCATCCAGACACTGGCTCTGTTGTTCTTACAATCTGATAGGAGTTGGCCTTTGGGGACCCTCCACAACACCTGTATGGAGGCACAAGGCATCCAGACACTGGCCCTGTTGTTCTTACAATCTGATAGGAGTTGGCCTTTGGGGACCCTCCACAACACCTGTATGGAGGCACAAGGCATCCTGACACTGGCCCTGTTGTTCTTACAATCTGATAGGAGTTGGCCTTTGGGGACCCTCCACAACACCTGTATGGAGGCACAAGGCATCCAGACACTGGCCCTGTTGTTCTTACAATCTGATAGGAGTTGGCCTTTGGGGACCCTCCACAACTCCAGCTGCCTGTAAGTCCTTTGTGGCTAAAGGAGTGTGGATATGCCCTGGGCTGAGCATGTCTACTACAATTTGTTGCCCAGCTTTCAAGGATAACGGTGGCCTCCTCTGCAGTCTGGAGATCATTGTGGGACAGGAGTGATAAGCATCACTGACTCGATGCTGGATCGTTGGATTCAATCAAGACTAATTCAGAAAAAGAAAATCGAAGGGAGATACATTTTTGTTTTCTTATATATCCAAGTTTTCTTATACATGCGAAACTCGGATATAAGAAAACATTTTGAAGGTTTTTTTCTTATAACAGAGTTGAATGAAGAAAAAGGGGGGAAAAGAGAGAAAAATAAAATAAAGACAAACATACATAAAACGAAGATAAAATCCTTTGACCCAATTTGGTGCATGGAAAAAAAGGGGAAAAGGCAAAAAAAAGGAGAAAAAACGAAAGAAAAGAACAGAAAATTTTAAACAAAAATGAAGGCAGAAGTGGTGGTGAGTTGCATGATGAGTGAGCAAGATAGCGTAGAGCAGATGAATGATTGGGTGTAGTGTGAGAGTAAACATATTTGTTTAAATGTAAATTTGTGTTTCATGTTTTTAATTAATTTAATTTGGATGTATTTAACATATTTTACACGGTGGAAGACAATTTTCCATTTGCATTTGTACAATGCCAATGGGCAATAAAGAAACCTATGACTTATGACTTATGACTCATGCTTTGTATCATAAAATCAAAATACAGCAAAACTCGGTTATAAGAAAATCGAAAGGATAGAATGATTTGCTTCCTATATCGAGTTTTTTTATGTTCGAAAATCGGATATAAGAAAACATTTTGAAGTGGGTTTTTTCTCATAACCAAATTGAATGAGGAAAAAGGGAAAAGAGGAAAAGAGGAAAAGAAAGACAGAAAAACAAAACGAAGAGAAAATCCTTTTTCTTAATTTGGTGCATGTGTTTTACATCATGTAATCAAAATAATCTACTAAGAATAAGATTTAAAGGTGCCTACAACCACTCAACTAACAAGCTTTTTTCTCTTCTTTTTTACTGTTATTAATTGCGTACCTCTTCAACTTTCTTGTATTGAAATACAGCAAAAGTCGATGATAAGAAAATCGAAGAGAGATAATTTTTTTATTTCTTATATCCCAAACTCGGATTTAAGAAATCATTTTGAAGTGGTTTTTCTTATAACTGAGTTGAATGGGACAAAGGGAAAAAATAAAAATAAAATAAAATAAAGACAAACAGAAACATAAAACGAAGAGAAAATCCTTTTAACTAATTTGGTGCAAGAAAAAAGAAAGAAAAATGAAAACGAAACCAGGGAAATAAATAAAAGAACAGAACATTAAAAACAAAAATGAAGAAGTGGTGGTGAGTTGTATGATGAATGAGCAAGTGCGGTGGTGAGTTGTGATTATGAATGAGCAAGCAAGATAGCGGTGAAGCAGATTTTTTTTCTTAAGAAATTTCGTGACTAAGAAAACATTTTGAAGGTTTTTTTGTTTTGCATCATAAAATCAAAATAGTTCATGTTTTACATATAGAAGTCTACTAAGAAGATTTAAAGGTGCCTACAACCACTCAACTAACAAGGTTTTTTTCTTCTCTTTTTACTGTTATGAAATGCGTACCTCTTCACCTTTCTTGTACTGAAATATTACCATTTACTGTCCACCCATGGAGAGGGGGTCCTGCAGCTTTTCATCAATCATTTGCTTTTGTTTATGTGGATCTGTGTAAGTCATGTGTAGATCATGTTACAGGCAAACCACATCTATTGACTTTCTTGTGCTGAAATATTACCATTTACTGTCCACCCATGGAGAGGGGGTCCTGCAGCTTTTCATCAATCATTTGCTTTTGTTTATGTGGATGTTTGTCCACATATTCATTTATTTGTGGATTGCCTTTTCCTCTCTGCCATTGCTGCTGAAAATAAAATGATGGACAGTCTCACTACGACCAACACAAAATTAAGTACAGGCACTCATATTTTTCTTCTGCTGAACATTTATTTTGCACACAATACTGTATGAAATAAAGGAACAAAAAGAACTCCATTAGTCTTGCAATCAAGTGCCTGTGCTGGTTAGAATGTCTGTGACGCAAATGGTCTGATGTAAACTTTCCCTTTTTGGAACGACTTCAATTTTCTTGGAACATCCTTTCAGTTCAGGTCCAACTCACTTTTAAGGAAATGTTGTCAATGGCAATTCGCTTATAAGAAAATAGAAATTGCTTTTAAGAAAATGAACTGCAAACCAACTCCTTGTATGACATCATTTTCTTATATCCGAGTTTCCATCGTGGATGGGAGAAGGAATTTGCTTGATTATAAACGAGTTTTCTTATAAGCGAGTTTCTTATATCCGAGTTTTGATAATACATAAGAAAGAAGGAGTTCAGCAGGGAAATATTTTTTGCTTGATTATAAGCGAGTTTCTTATAAGCGATTTCGGCCGTACTCGGAATTCGTCCGGAATGAATGAAGCAAACGGCACAATGAGCGCATTAACATTTGTTCCTCACAAATAAAAAGGAAAATTTAAACAAAGACATGTACAGGAAAAAGTTTGAAGAAAAATCAGTCTGTGCTTAACATGAAATATAATAAAACAAGCACATACGCACAAATGATACTAAACACACATGCGCACGCGTGCACACACACACACACACACACCATTTCCTGTACATATAATAATAATAATAATAATAATGGGAATTTATATAGCGCTCTTTCTCACATGAGCTCAGTGCGCTTTACATTGATAACAAGAACATTAAAGGCAAACAAATAATTAATCATTAGAAAGTAAAATAAGCACGATGCTTACACACAACGTTCTCTTACTTCCTTACTCACTCACACACACACACACACACACACACACACACACACACACACACACACACACACACACACACACACACACACACACACACACACACACACACACACGCACACACACGCACACATACACACACATGCATGCGCACACGCACACGCACACTCGCACACAATTAATAATACAAGTAAAATAGTTACAACATGAACATTCTAAGAAGAAACATAGAGACCACATTCACATTCCCAATCAAGTTTGAATACAATACTGCAACTTGAAATAAAATCATACTGCCATCGACATACCAATTACATGACTAATTATAATAGACAAATTTTGCAAAAACAAAAATACCCTTCTACCTCATTTACAAGCATTTAAAGTTTACAAGACGTAGACATTCTACATACAAAATACGAATAATAAAATAATTGTAAATACATTTTTTACAAGATTTCTGCAATAAAACGGACCCCCCCCCCCCCCCCCCCACACACACACACCTCACACACAAACACTAATCAATCATAATATGTCCGAAACAAGTGAGTTTTAAGGGCAGAGCGAAAGGCGGAAATAGAGTCAGATGAGCGGACATGTTGTGGGAGGGAATTCCATAAGTGAGGTGCTAAATAGTAGAAGGATCGTTCACCAAACGATTTCGTGTGGACCCGAGGAACCTTGAGTGTGCAGCAGTCAGAGGAAGAACGTAGGGAGCGAGCAGGTAAGTAGACAGTTACTAGTTCGGAGAGATAGACGGGACCAGAGGAGTGAACAGCACCGAAACAAAGGCAAGCTATTTTATACTTGATTCTAGCCTCTACTGGAAGCCAGTGCAAGTTACGAAGATGAGGTGTTATATGATCAGAACGTGGAATCTTGAGAGTGAGGCGTGCTGCACTGTTTTGCAGTTTTTGAACACGTTGCAGGAGATACTTAGGACAGCCACAGAGAAGAGAGTTGCAATAGTCAATGCGGGAAAGAATAAAGGCAGAAATAAGAGTTTTCGTGACTGCAACAGACAGAAAGTGTCGAACAGCACTGATTCGTCTGAGCTCATAATTGATGGAACGTATGAGATTAATAACCTGTTTATGCATTGTAAGATTTGAATCGAGGGTAACTCCGAGATTCTTTGCTGACTTAGAAAACTGAACACAAGCATTGCCAACTGTAAGAGTTTCTGGAAGAGATATCGTTGCAGACATACGCTGAGAGGAAACAATCAGAGCTTCCGTTTTGTCATCATTAAGTTTTAATTTGTTGCATGTCATCCAGGATTTGACATCATGAAGGCAGGATTCCATAGACTGAATAGCGCTGTCAAGTTGGGTAGGTTCTCCGCCGATTTTTGAAGCTGGGTATCATCAGCAAAGGAATGGTCAATAACAGAGTGACTAGCAAAAACATCAGAGAGAGGAGCAGTGTACAGGACAAAGAGAACTGGCCCCAATACAGATCCCTGAGGTACACCACAATAAATTAACTTCGGATCTGAACTGCAGTTGTTGATCAAGACAGTCTGAAAGCGATTTGTTAGATATGAGGAGAACCACTGTAGAACTGTAGAACCAGCCGGGATAGAAGAATGGTGAATATATAGGGGAAGACGGGGTAAAAAGCGCATGGGCGGGTAAGAAGCCCACCCCAATTATCTCATGAAATGAAGCAAATTTCAGTCTCATTTTGCCCATGAGACGAGCGTTAATGTCTAGCATTCGTCTCATGGGCAAATTTGACTGAAATTTTCTTTATTTCATGAGATAATTGGGGTGGGCTTCTTACCCGCCCATGCGCTTTTTACCCCGTCTTCCCCTAGTCATTACAGTGAAATCAGAGTGGGGGGGGGGGGGGGGGGGGGGAGAGAGATTACTACATATAAAACTTCATTATTTGAAGCTTCTTAGATGATAATAATATCTGTATTGTTAAAAATTCGGGACTTTCCTGGTGTTGCACTGCCTCCGGGCATTGCCTCCAGTGTCGTTCCCACCATCTTTATATCTACTAATGTCCCATATAGGCCTATGTGTCTGTTTCAGACCGGAGGACCCTAACCCAGACTTTTAGGTTAGGTTAGGATTGTACTGTGGCGGTACGGTAAAGCTAAAATGTGGCGGTACCATAGCCGATGAGGTTTAACCGAGGCGTGGTTACCGCTACACCTATCTGTATTGTTAAAAAATCGGGACTTTACTGGAGTTGCACTGGCTCCGGGCATTGCCTCCAGTATTGTTTTCACCATCTTTGTATCTACAAATGTCCCATATGTGTCTGTTCCAGACCGAGAGGACGTAAAGCACCATTTTTCATTCTTCGATTGTGGCGGTACCATAGCTGATGAGGTTTAGCCGAGGCGTGGTTACTGCTACACCTAGGGGAAGACGGGGTAATAAGCGCATGGGCGGGTAAGAAGCCCACCCCAATTATCTCATGAAATGAAGCAAATTTCAGTCTAATTTTGCCCATGAGACGAGCGTTAATGTCTAGCATTCGTCTCATGGGCAAAATTTGACTGTAATTTTCTTTATTTC
The DNA here is from genome assembly GCA_017654935.2 of Phymorhynchus buccinoides. Classification (NCBI taxonomy): domain Eukaryota; kingdom Metazoa; phylum Mollusca; class Gastropoda; order Neogastropoda; family Raphitomidae; genus Phymorhynchus; species Phymorhynchus buccinoides. The sequence continues at coordinate 1,680,443 of CM065691.1, read as the reverse complement.
ATGAGATAATTGGGGTGGGCTTCTTACCCGCCCATGCGCTTTTTACCCCGTCTTCCCCTATCTATATTGTTAAAAAATCGGGACTTTACTGGTGTTGCACTGCGTCCGGGCATTGCCTCCAGTATTGTTCCCACCATCTTTGTATCTACAAATGTCCCGTGTCTGTTCCACTGAGACCGAGAGGACGTAAAACACCATTTTTCATTCGACGTAGGGACTAAAGGGTTTCTATGTTTCTTCTTAAAATGTTCATATTGTAACTATTTTACTCTTGTATAATTAATTGTGTGTGAGTGTGTGTGTGTGCGCGCATGTATGTGTGTGTATGTGCGTGTGTGTGTGTGTGTGTGTGTGTGTGTGTGTGTGTGTGTGTGTGTGTGTGTGTGTGTGTGTGTGTGTGTAAGGAAGTAAGAGAACGTTGCGTGCAAGCATCGTGCTTATTTTACTTTCTAATGATTAATTATTTGTTTGCCTTTAATGTTCTTGTTATCAATGTAAAGCGCACTGAGCCCATGTGAGAAAGAGCGCTATATAAATTCCCATTATTATTATTATTATTATTATTATTATTATTATTAAAACATAGCCGTTAGGCTTTCAAGCGTCCCATCCTTAATAATATAATTTATAATCACAAGCGGTTTATCGTGCACTCAGGTTTTAGATAATCATGCATTCATCATATTCGAATGTCAATTTTTTTATAATATTCCCAGTCATCTAATAGATTTTTGAAAATGTTTGTATTAGGTGCTTGTTTAATATTAATTGGTAACTTGTTCTACAAAGGTGCAGTTCTGTTAGTAAAACAGTATTTTCTAAGACTAGTCTTGCTATCCCGATATTCAATAAATATTTTGTCAACACTGTTTCTAGTTGTGTCAACATTTGATAATTTAAAAAAATCTTGTATGTTCAGGTCATCAATATTGTTAAATATTTTGAAGCATTGAATCAAATCACCCCTGACTCTTCTAGCCTATAAAAAAGGTAATTTAAGGAGCTCTAGCCTTTCCCTGTAGGAATAATTTTGGAATCCTCTTATTAATTTGGCCTTCTTTGCACTCTCTCCGATCGATCATCACTGATTGTCTTTTCAAATATGGAGACCAAACAACATTTCCGTATTCTAAACAAGGTCTAACTAATCCTTTAAACAAATGTAAAAAGATATATACAAAAGGTTCGCTTAATAATTCCTAGCATTTTATTTGCCTTCTTTACAGCTTCGTGAATATGACAATCAAATTTAAGGTTTTTGTCCATTATTACACCTAAATCCTTCTCTTTCGTTATTTCATTTACAGTATCACCATTAGTATATTGCTTACAAGGATTGTTTTTACCTAAATGCATAAGCTTACATTTAGACATATTAATACATGAAGTACAACTTCCAGGTTTCTGACCAATTTACTAAGGAATCTTCTCCCTTTTGTAATAACATGGAGTTTGCAGTAGTATTGTAAAGTTTAGTATCATCTGCAAATATTTTGCAGAAACTATTTATCTCTTGAGGCAAATCATTAATAAAGATTGTAAAAAGAACTGGACCAAGTATGCTCCCTTGGGGTATACCACTTAATTACAACGTCAACATTTTCTGAATAGGCTAAGCATTTCCAACTCTGACAGACTGCTTTCTACCTTTTAAGAAATCTCTAATCCATCATAATATTCTAACTTAATAAGTAATCTTATTCTAACTTAATAAGTAATCTTTGATGGGGAACCGCTAATCCGAAGGGCAAAAGGCCTTTCTAAAACAAAGTAAATCATATCAATATTTTCACCTTTATCAAAAAAATCTGTTAAATCCTGCATAACCTTAAGTAGATGTGTGACACAAGATCTGTGTTGTCAGAAAACCATGCTGGCATTCAGTATAAAGATTATTGATTCATGTGATCGACAATTAATAATGGATTCGAAAACTGCTAACTGGCCTATGGTTTCCTGGGTGACTCTTGGTACCCTTTTTAAAATATAGCTGTAACATAGGCATTTTTCCAATCCCCGGGAATAGTTTCCATACTAACCGACTTATTAAAAAGTATACTTAATGGAGCAGCCAATTCTTGACTGAGCTCTAGGCATCAGGTATTCCATCTTTTTGAGGCCGCCTTGACAGAGGGTGTCATCTGCGAACAGCCGGGATGTTGATGACAGTTTTTCAGGCAAGTCGTTGATGTAGAGTGAAAACAGGGCAGGGCCCAGGACTGATCCTTGGGGGACTCCTGACTCTACAGGTAGCCTACGGCTTCTGATTTGGCGTGAGATTATTGACCCCAACCCTCTTTCTCACCCCAGCCCAACTCCCTCCTGGATCTACTCTTCACGTGTTGCTTCTCCATCTTTATTACTCTTATCTCCCGATATCGACCAAATCTTACATTTCAAACCAAGTATTCAAATTAACTGAAAACAGTACAAAGTTAGGCTATCAGAAAAAATTTACTTATTCCTAAACGGTTTTAAAACCTAAGACATGTTCTTGTTACCTTTCAGCTGTGACAAGGGAAGTAACTAATAAAACAACTTCCTGTACTTCCTCGTGGTGTGGAGGTGCAGTGTTTTTACTGTGTGTGCACTGCTGTCTGAAACAAGTGAAAGAAGAACATTTCTCCGATATCTCGTCAATTATCGCATAGTCATGGCTAAAAAAATTGACGACGCAGATAAAAGATTGCTTACAAATCTTCTGCAACTTCAGAATCTGATCAAGAGAGACCCAGAATCTTACAAGACTGAGGTAGGGTGGTTATAAAATTTTTAAAAAATGTGTACTTTTTGTCAAATCCTAATGAAATTATGTCATTGGAAAGAGCCCGACAAGACCTTTAAAATGATACCCAAATTATCAAAATCGGTCGAAAATTGAGAAAGTTACGACGTTTTAAAATGTTAGCTTTTTTTACATGAGCTATATAAGAAAAAGTTGATCAAGATTACCGGCCCTTACCGTATCAAGGTTTGGATGAATAAAACAGCCATAACTTTTTCTTTTTTTTACCAATAAACAAAACATTGGTACCAAAATAAAGCTTATTCAAAGGGGCAACATCAACCCCAAATATTAGACAGATTAGGCCTAAGCTTTTTGTGCGACTCACAAGATCGCAACATCAACATGCGCGTGACAGAAAACATGTCACAGTCTTCGACGTAACACCTCCCGACTTGTGGAGACCTTGAGCAGCATTGAGATTTATTCTAGATGCACCAAATTTGGTGTACTTGTAGAAAAATAATTAAATGTAACTAAGCATTTGTTTTAAAGAATTATATAATTACCGTTCAGAAATGATAAACGAATGAATTGGACCCAAATATTGGATCGCTTGTCTCTCGCGATCGGCCGTCTTAGCGTAAAAAAAGATCGTTCCCGAATGACAGAGTAGGTGTCTGCTTCCCGAAAGAAAGAAACTCGGATGGTCAGCGCCAAGAATAACCACCAATAAAAACAAGCAAAGGAAGTGACCGTTTGGCACATAGCCAAAATCGCGGTTCGGATTTTCAACGAGAAAAATCGCTGCGGCTTGACCTAATTCCGTCGTTCCTAACTGAGGTATTTTTAATCATGTCACACGCCCGACAGTGACACGGTCACACGTTCGTGACGTTCACGTTGTGCTTTTTCAATCTCATACGTCCTCTACCACAAGTTTCAGTGTCTTTTTTATTTATTATTTTGCCGGTCTTTCATTTTGTTCTGATAAGTGATAGTGATACCCTTGCTTTCATTCTTTTATGTTAGTTTTTTTTAGCTGAACTAAAGATCTGTAGGCTCCTGAGGCATTTTTGTTTTGTTTCTCCTCTCTGTTTCCTTCTTTCTTCTCCTTTGGTCACACCCCTAAGTGCGTACATGTATTTACTTCTGTAAATAGAAGTTGGTCGCCACCACAGAAGGAGAAGAAGACACTGTCCATAGCCTGTGACAGGCTGTGTCACAAAAATGCTGAAAGACCTTGATGTTGACCTAACGTGTAAAGTTAGGCTGCCGATCTTTGAGTCAGTTCTTAGTGTTTCAGTTTTTGTTTTTATTAACAATTTTGATATGCTGAAGGGGGTGGGGGTAGGTATGAACTCACTCTTTACTGGCCGATTGCTTCCCTTTACAACCGTTCAATACTATTGTACTAATGTACGCTATAGCGTTTAAGTTCTTTAACCATTCACAATTCACAACTCCGCAAAGCCTGGCAACCCAAACTGGTATAGTAGTAGAAGTGTTCCTCTACGGTCCCTTAATAGTTTTCAATCAATGAAATCACTTCCCGTCTATTTTTATTACTGCAATGAATGAAAACGAGTCACTACCGTGACTACCCCTCTCTTCGTCTTCTTTGTGATGCTTTTTAAAAAATCTGCTAATAATAAAAAATTTACTTTGGAATTATAACAGATATATGCTAGCTTTTATTATTAATATTATAAACAATTCCGCAAATTTTCAAAACTGCAGTTAAGCATTATTTTTTAAATAATTTTTATGTAATGATGCAAACCCGCCTAGTATGGAACGTTTGTGCACGTCATGTACACTATAGCGTACAATAGTATAGAGATAGTTAAGCACGAATTTACATGATTGAATGTAATTCTGTAAGTTTGAGCCAACCGCTTCCAAAATGAGGCTGATGCACAACAAACACTGAAACAGCCCCAGAATTAGGCAATCATATAAATTTGTGATTAACCCCCACCCCACCCCCTTCAAGTTCAACATATCGAAATTGTTATTAAAAACAAAAACAGAAACACTAATAACTGACTCAAAGATCGGCAGCCTAAAAATACATAAACAAGAAATTTAGTTGATCAAAGATATCAACATGAGGCGAAACAGTGTTGGTAGTATGTAGAACTAGAAGTGCTCAGAATTACATTGTTTTATTAGACTAGACTTATTGGGTTTTTTAGAGGGCCTACGGAGGGTCAAACAAATTTAAAGTTGTGCATAATGTGCAACAAGCCTACAGAAGGCAGAACAAATTCAATGTTTAAATGCTGCATCAAAAGAGGTCACTGGAAAGGGCCATACAATTGTTCATGAAGTAATCATTATCTTTATGTTTTATATCGGTGCATGGGGAAAAGAAATTCCTGGTACACGCGAAGAGTTTACTTGGGGAAAGGAATTGCCTGGGTACACGCGAAGAGTTTACTTGGGGAAAGGAATTGCCTGGGTACACACGAAGAGTTTACTTGGGGAAAGGAATGGCCTGGGTACACGCGAAGAGTTTACTTGGGGAAAGGAATGGCCTGGGTACACACGAAGAGTTTACTTGGGGAAAGGAATGGCCTGGGTACACAAGAAGAGCTTACTTGGGAAAGGAATTGCCTGGGTACACGTGAAGAGCTTACTTGGGAAAAGGAATTGCCTGGGTACACGCGAAGAGCTTACTTGGGGAAAGGAATTGCCTGGGTACACGCGAAGAGCTTACTTGGGAAAGGAATTGCCTGGGTACACGTGAAGAGCTTACTTGGGAAAAGGAATTGCCTGGGTACACGCGAAGAGTTTACTTGGGAAAGGAATTGCCTGGGTACACGCGAAGAGCTTACTTGGGAAAGGAATTGCCTGGGTACATGTGAAGAGCTTGGGAAAAGGAATTGCCTGGGTACACGCGAAGAGCTTACTTGGGGAAAGGAATTGCCTGGGTACACGCGAAGAGCTTACTTGGGAAAGGAATTGCCTGGGTACACGTGAAGAGCTTACTTGGGAAAAGGAATGGCTTGGGTACACGTGAAGAGCTTACTTGGGGGAAGGAATGGCCTGGGTACACACGAAGAGCTTACTTGGGGAAAGGAATGGCCTGGGTACACATGAAGAGCTTACTTGGGGAAAGGAATGGCCTGGGTACACGCGAAGAGCTTACTTGGGGGAAGGAATGGCCTGGGTACACACGAAGAGCTTACTTGGGGGAAGGAATCGGATGGGTACACACGAAGAGCTTACTTGGGGGAAGGAATGGCCTGGGTACACATGAAGAGCTTACTTGGGGAAAGGAATGGCCTGGGTACACACGAAGAGCTTACTTGGGGGAAGGAATCGCCTGGGTACACACGAAGAGCTTACTTGGGGAAAGGAATGGCCTGGGTACACGCGAAGAGCTTACTTGGGGAAAGGAATGGCCTGGGTACACGCTAAGAGGTAGTTAAACCGCTAGTGACCTAGTAAAATGAACTGCTTTCATTTTTATTGATCTACTTTTTAATGTTGCTAGAAAACGGGTTGGGCCCGAAATGTTGTGTTTGTTGTTTTGTTATTAAGTCTTTCTTTTGGGGTTTTAAATTTGACTTTATGCTTATTTTTGTGTGAATATTAATAACTCAGCAGTGATCTACATTTCTTCAAGCTTTATTTTGATTTATCATCCATGACTTGTTTCCTTTACGCTTGTTACAGTTTTTAACTCACTGGGGCCGTGTGCATGAGCTTCTGACCAGCTTCAAGACCTGTACCAGCGCCTACTCCAAGGAACTGGACGATCTGACGGCCTTCATTGCACAGGTGGGTTAAGTCACACGTGTGTCAACCGGACAAACTAGACGATCTGACCATTACACAAGTGGGTTAACCGTTAAGTCACACGTGTGTCAACCGAACAAACTAGACGATCTGACGGCCTTCATTGCACAGGTGGGTTAAGTCACACGTGTGTCAACCGAACAAACTGGACGATCTGACGGCCTTCATTGCACAGGTGGGTTAAGTCACACGTGTGTCAACCGAACAAACTGGACGATCTGACGGCCTTCATTGCACAGGTGGGTTAAGTCACACGTGTGTCAACCGAACAAACTGGACGATCTGACGGCCTTCATTGCACAGGTGGGTTAAGTCACACGTGTGTCAACCGAACAAACTGGACGATCTGACGGCCTTCATTGCACAGGTGGGTTAAGTCACACGTGTGTCAACCGAACAAACTGGACGATCTGACGGCCTTCATTGCACAGGTGGGTTAAGTCACACGTGTGTCAACCGAACAAACTGGACGATCTGACGGCCTTCATTGCACAGGTGGGTTAAGTCACACGTGTGTCAACCGGACAAACTGGACGATCTGACGGCCTTCATTGCACAGGTGGGTTAAGTCACACGTGTGTCAACCGAACAAACTGGACGATCTGACCATTGCACAGGTGGTTAAGTCACACATATGTCAAACGGTACATGTTGAGCCTATTCTGGCCACTGTTTAGAAATAACTGTACAAGATAGAAACAAACAACAATTTGCAAAATAACTTTTGGCCTAAGTTTTATTGTTAAGCTGAATGCTGCACGTTGTTGGTTTGCTAATCCCTTTGTTTTGTGCAAAAAGTACTCTTGGCAATATATATCTATAATGTCATTTTCAGAGCTTCAGATTGTTCTTTTTTTTATTGAAAGAAAACTGAATGTGCTTTGACTTCCTCGTTCCTGTTTCAACAATAAGCTCCCACGAATAACACTGCACTGTTAAATGTTAAGAGTAAACATTGCTTAGGGCAGTCGTCTGCCGACTGCACTCTACACATGAAAAAAGATTGACAATAATGGCAGCTTGGTGCAGTTAAGACTTCACTGAATGCTCTTGTGTGTGGTATTTGGAGTATTCTAGTGCAGTTAAGACTTCACTGAATGCTCTTGTGTGTGGTATTTGGAGTATTCTAGTGCAGTAAAGACTTCACTGAATGTTCTTGTGTGTGGTATTTGGAGTATTCTAGTGCAGTAAAGACTTCACTGAATGTTCTTGTGTGTGGTATTTGGAGTATTCTAGTGCAGTAAAGACTTCACTGAATGTTCTTGTGTGTGGTATTTGGAGTATTCTAGTGCAGTAAAGACTTCACTGAATGCTCTTGTGTGTGGTATTTGGAGTATTCTAGTGCAGTAAAGACTTCACTGAATGTTCTTGTGTGTGGTATTTGGAGTATTCTAGTGCAGTAAAGACTTCACTGAATGTTCTTGTGTGTGGTATTTGGAGTATTCTAGTGCAGTAAAGACTTCACTGAATGCTCTTGTGTGTGGTATTTGGAGTATTCTAGTGCAGTAAAGACTTCACTGAATGTTCTTGTGTGTGGTATTTGGAGTATTCTAGTGCAGTTAAGACTTCACTGAATGCTCTTGTGTGTGGTATTTGGAGTATTCTAGTGCAGTAAAGACTTCACTGAATGTTCTTGTGTGTGGTATTTGGAGTATTCTAGTGCAGTAAAGACTTCACTGAATGCTCTTGTGTGTGGTATTTGGAGTATTCTAGTGCAGTAAAGACTTCACTGAATGTTCTTGTGTGTGGTATTTGGAGTATTCTAGTGCAGTAAAGACTTCACTGAATGTTCTTGTGTGTGGTATTTGGAGTATTCTAGTGCAGTAAAGACTTCACTGAATGTTCTTGTGTGTGGTATTTGGAGTATTCTAGTGCAGTAAAGACTTCACTGAATGCTCTTGTGTGTGGTATTTGGAGTATTCTAGTGCAGTAAAGACTTCACTGAATGTTCTTGTGTGTGGTATTTGGAGTATTCTAGTGCAGTAAAGACTTCACTGAATGTTCTTGTGTGTGGTATTTGGTATATTCTAGTGCAGTAAAGACTTCACTGAATGTTCTTGTGTGTGGTATTTGGTATATTCTAGTGCAGTAAAGATTTCACTTTTTGGGGGGAAACCTAGCTATCAATTTGGTCATACCAGGCAGCTGGATTTATCCCTGCTCTTGCCGACTTTTAACTGCTGTGGGATTTTTATGTGCTTTAAGCACACGGTCCAGACTAGCTTTAAGTCCCTATCCAAAGGATTAAACATTCAGTTCGATTTTAATAATAATAATAATAATTAACATTTATGGCGCCTAATCTTAAAAAAGCCCTAAGTGCTTACAATAATAATTGAATAAACCAGCAAGCAATATAGATAAATAAACGACAAAAATATATTATACACACACGCACACACGCATGCACTAAACACACACACACACACGAACGCACCACATACACACACACACGCAACACACACGCACGAACAACACGCATGCACACAAACACACGCGGATGGAAGGGGCGTCGAACTAGAAAGAAACAGCGAGGCCAGGATTCTAACCCGGGTCACTCACACTTCAGTCACGCATTGAAATTGGCAGGCGAACATCTTAACCACACTGCCACCTTCCTTTTGTGTGTATGTGTGTGTGTGTATGTATGTGTGTGTGTGTATGTATGTGTATGTTCTTGTCATTGTGTTTCTCTGTGTCAGTATGTGTGCATGTTCTTGTACATATATGTGTGACCTCTCTGCCTTAGGTGTCTCACTGTTATGCAGAGGAGTGCAAGGAGTTTGTACATGTGTGTGTGTGACCTTCCTCTCTGCCTTAGGTGTCTCACTGTTATGCAGAGGAGTGCAAGGAGTTTGTACATGTGTGTGTGTGACCTTCCTCTCTGCCTTGGGTGTCTCACTGTTATGCAGAGGAGTGCAAGGAGTTTGTACATGTGTGTGTGTGACCTTCCTCTCTGCCTTAGGTGTCTCACTGTTATGCAGAGGAGTGCAAGGAGTTTGTACATGTGTGTGTGACCTTCCTCTCTGCCTTAGGTGTCTCACTGTTATGCAGAGGAGTGCAAGGAGTTTGTACATGTGTGTGTGTGACCTTCCTCTCTGCCTTAGGTGTCTCACTGTTATGCAGAGGAGTGCAAGGAGTTTGTACATGTGTGTGTGTGACCTTCCTCTCTGCCTTAGGTGTCTCACTGTTATGCAGAGGAGTGCAAGGAGTTTGTACATGTGTGTGTGTGACCTTCCTCTCTGCCTTAGGTGTCTCACTGTTATGCAGAGGAGTGCAAGGAGTTTGTACCATGTGTGTGTGACCTTCCTCTCTGCCTTAGGTGTCTCACTGTTATGCAGAGGAGCGCAGGGAGTTTGTACATGTGTGTGTGTGACCTTCCTCTCTGCCTTAGGTGTCTCACTGTTATGCAGAGGAGCGCAGGGAGTTTGTACATGTGTGTGTGACCTTCCTCTCTGCCTTAGGTGTCTCACTGTTATGCAGAGGAATGCAAGGAGTTTGTACATGTGTGTGTGACCTTCCTCTCTGCCTTAGGTGTCTCACTGTTATGCAGAGGAGTGCAGGGAGTTTCCTGACCTGGTCTGCGATGTTCTGCGGTCACACGCCACCACTCTGGACCCCACCATGCGCATGGTAAGGAGGAGACTGAACAGTGGATCAGAGTGTATGCTCCTGGAGTCTTCGTAGCTGTATTATCTAAAGAAGCCAAACACATGATCAAAGCTAGTCATTTCCATTCACAAATGCATTTTAAAGATGGAAAATGGTCCAAATTCTTTTTTTTGCTAGTGAAGTTGCCAGTCAGAAGAAAACGAGGCAGAATTTGAAAGAAAAATATGTTCAGAGAAATCTAATGGTTTTCTTTGTTTCACTGTAACAAGTCCAGGCTGTGCTGATCGTGCTGTAGTTCACCATCAAGTCATACAAATGGGGATCAGCAGTCCTGTTTATTCTACTCTTTTCCAGTAGTATTCTACTCAATTTGGACCTCTACTACTCTTCAAAATTAATAATTATAATGTATTAATAATGCTTTTTAATTCTTGATTACTACTCATTTTCAGTGAATATTGTTTGATGGTTTAATGAATAAAGCTACACATTTTGCAGCCAAACTGCTCGTTTCATCTGCCCAGACTACTCCAGACTTGTGTAGGGGGTAAACAGCAGGTGGACATCACTGAAAGAAGAACAGGTCTGGATGGGTTGTCCTGGGAAACGCCTCCAATGCCAACTGACCTACACTAAGGTCTGGATGGGTTGTCCTGGGAAACGCCTCCAGTGCCAACTGACCTACACTAAGGTCTGGATGGGTTGTCCTGGGAAACGCCTCCAGTGCCAACTGACCTACACTAAGGTCTGGATGGGTTGTCCTGGGAAACGCCTCCAGTGCCAACTGACCTACACTAAGGTCTGGATGGGTTGTCCTGGGAAAAGCCTCCAATGCCAACTGACCTACACTAAGGTCTGGATGGGTTGTCCTGGGAAAAGCCTCCAATGCCAACTGACCTACACTAAGGTCTGGATGGGTTGTCCTGGGAAACGCCTCCAATGCCAACTGACCTACACTAAGGTCTGGATGGGTTGTCCTGTGAAACGCCTCCAATGCCAACTGACCTACACTAAGGTCTGGATGGGTTGTCCTGGGAAACGCCTCCAATGCCAACTGACCTACACTAAGGTCTGGATGGGTTGTCCTGTGAAACGCCTCCAATGCCAACTGACCTACACTAAGGTCTGGATGGGTTGTCCTGGGAAACGCCTCCAATGCCAACTGACCTACACTAAGGTCTGGATGGGTTGTCCTGGGAAACGCCTCCAATGCCAACTGACCTACACTAAGGTCTGGATGGGTTGTCCTGTGAAACGCCTCCAATGCCAACTGACCTACACTAAGGTCTGGATGGGTTGTCCTGTGAAACGCCTCCAATGCCAACTGACCTACACTAAGGTCTGGATGGGTTGTCCTGGGAAACGCCTCCAATGCCAACTGACCTACACTAAGGTCTGGATGGGTTGTCCTGGGAAACGCCTCCAGTGCCAACTGACCTACACTAAGGTCTGGATGGGTTGTCCTGGGAAACGCCTCCAGTGCCAACTGACCTACACTTAGGCCTCTTGGCTGAGAGAGTGCAGATGTACCTTAGGCAAGGCAAATTTCAGCCCAGCCCTCTGAAGTAGCAGCTGCCTCCTCTGCTATTTGGAAGCCATAGTCTGACTCGATAGACTAACACTGTTGCAAAGGAACATAAGTTGATAAAATGCACACATTTGGGATGTCAGAATTTTGTTTTTGGGGGGTGGGTGGGGGGTGAATCTATGGGAAAGGGGGTATTTGTTTCAATGAAAGTAGGTCCTAGAATTTCAGATGTTGAATTGTTATTTTCTTGTTGGACAACTCAGAGTTGTCAGGCCCAGGCCTAAATTTCAATTTTGAGAATGTTTGGATTTTTGCATTTCAGGCTTGGAAGATGATAGACCTTGATATTAGTTTACATTTATGTATGAGAAATAGTCAGTTGTGTTAAAAACAACTAATACTATTATAGTTGCTTTCTGGCAAACCATGTATCATGCTATTTCTATTTGTATTCATTGTTGGTACTATAAACACTATTTACTGTTGGTGTATGACATGAGTCATAAGCATGATTGAAAGTCAGTAAGGTTACCCCCACCCCCACCCCCTGAGAAAAACGTTCAGGCTCAGGGCTTCTGGTCTTTTCCCATCTAAAGGGGTACGCTCACCCCCTGCTTAGAATTTTATCAGGTATTTTCACCCCCAGTTGCACATTTTAAGGGGTAAGGGTGAAAACATCCCCAGCCCCCCCCCCTGCGCAATGAGCTTTCAGCGATATGGTCTTTCTGCGCGATCCAGTAGAATTTTAGATCTAGCCTAAACAGATTGTGGCAGAAAGGCCTATTGAAATACGAAGAACGTCATTAACTTACTGATAACTAATGGTTGTGATCACGCACACGTCATCATTTTAATGCATCGTCTCACCCCCTAAATGAGATTTTAAAGGGTAAACCTCACGCACAGTTTTAGATTCTAGGGGGTGATTTGAGAGCTTTAGTGCGTAAATATGCACAATCTGTACGTTTTCAGAAGCCCTGAGGCTTATGCGAAATGAGTTTCAACTGTTCAGGTTTAGGCCAGGGTAATTCCCTGACCTGTTTTCAGGCTGGTGGATTTCACTCACTTGTACCCTTGAGACCTGGTTTTAGTGTCATTATGCTGTTTCCTGTGGTTTTGGGTTTTCAGACGTTCGTCAAGTCGTTGATCATGGTTCGGAACAAGGGCCTGGTGGAGCCAATCACCATCCTGGAGCTGTTCTTCCGGCTGTTCCGGTGTGCGGACAAACTCCTGCGTAAAACCATCTTCAACTACATTGTTCAGGACATCCGCAATGTTAACGCCAAACACAAGAATGTCCGCCTCAACACGGTGAGATGGTGATGATGATGATGATAATGAAACTTGAAAGATGATGATCGTGATAATGATGATGATGACAACATGAAGCGTGGTGATAATGATTACAGTAAAGATAGACCTAAAAAAGAACTAGCTTCAGCTTATCGTTGAAGATATTGGAAGCATCAAAGGTAACCACTACAATGCCCGGCTGAGCAAACTAAGGTGATGCGGAGGAAGCACCATGACGATCATAGAACTAGCTTCAGCTTATCGTTGAAGAGATTGGAAACATCAAAGGTAACCACTACAATGCCCGGCTGAGCAAACTAAGGTGATGCGGAGGAAGCACCATGACGATCATAGAACTAGCTTCAGCTTATCGTTGAAGATATTGGAAGCATCAAAAGTAACCACTACAATGCCCGGCTGAGCAAACTAAGGTGATGCGGAGGAAGCACCATGACGATCATAGAACTAGCTTCAGCTTATCGTTGAAGAGATTGGAAACATCAAAGGTAACCACTACAATGCCCGGCTGAGCAAACTAAGGTGATGCGGAGGAAGCACCATGACGATCATAGAACTAGCTTCAGCTTATCGTTGAAGAGATTGGAAACATCAAAGGTAACCACTACAATGCTCAGCTGAGCAAACTAAGGTGATGCGGAGGAAGCACCATGACGATCATAGAACTAGCTTCAGCTTATCGTTGAAGAGATTGGAAACATCAAAGGTAACCACTACAATGCTCAGCTGAGCAAACTAAGGTGATGCGGAGGAAGCACCATGACGATCATAGAACTAGCTTCAGCTTATCGTTGAAGAGATTGGAAACATCAAAGGTAACCACTACAATGCTCAGCTGAGCAAACTAAGGTGATGCGGAGGAAGCACCATGACGATCATAGAACTAGCTTCATGTGTATTGTTCAGGAAAGGAGAAATTAACAGCACACACACCCAGACCGAACATGGGGAGATGGGTAACTTTTCTTCGTTTGTGTTTGTATGTGAGTGCTATTTGTCATGCATTATTGTTTTAGTGTGAGGGTGGAAATAAAGATGTGTGTGAGAGGAGAGGCATTGAACAGATAGAGAATGATAGGAGAACATTAGCAAATAGAAATGAACAGGTTATTATTCCTGAATTAAGTTGGTGCCTGACTGATTGCATTCTCTCTCAGTTACTCAAAGGGAGATCACCCAATTCCAATGGAACACACATGATGATATTGCATAAGTTTCAAATTCAGCTTGGTAAAGTAAATAAGTATTTTGATGATCTAATTAAGCTAGTAAAAGCAATTTTTTAATGATGTTTATTTCTACCATGTTGACAGACTCTACAGAACTTTATGTACACCATGCTGAGAGACAACAACCCCATGGCTGCCAAAATGTCGCTGGTCAGTAGGATGCTATTGCTATGATATACATAGACATGTACAATACAGAATAGTCAATACCCCATCGCTGGTCAGTAGGATGCTGTTACTATGATATACATAGACATGTACAATACAGAATAGTCAATGCCCCATCGCTGGTCAGTAGGATGCTGTTGCTATGATATACATAGACATGTTATGTACAATACAGAATAGTCAATGCCCCATCGCTGGTCAGTAGGATGCTGTTACTATGATATACATAGACATGTTATGTACAATACAGAATAGTCAATGCCCCATTGCTGGTCAGTAGGATGCTGTTGCTATGATATACATAGACATGTTATGTACAATACAGAATAGTCAATACCCCATCGCTGGTCAGTAGGATGCTGTTGCTATGATATACATAGACACCTAGTACCTAGTACCTAGTACCTACATAATAGTCAATACCCCACCGCTGGTCAGTAGGATGCTGTTACTATGATATACATAGACATGTACAATACAGAATAGTCAATACCCCATCGCTGGTCAGTAGGATGCTGTTGCTATGATATACATAGACACCTAGTACCTAGTACCTAGTACCTACATAATAGTCAATACCCCACCGCTGGTCAGTAGGATGCTGTTACTATGATATACATAGACATGTACAATACAGAATAGTCAATGCCCCATCGCTGGTCAGTAGGATGCTGTTACTATGATATACATAGACATGTTATGTACAATACAGAATAGTCAATACCCCATGGCTGGTCAGTAGGATGCTGTTGCTATGATATGCATAGACATGTACAATGCAGAATAGTCAATTCCCCATGGCTGCCAAAATGTCACTGGTCAGTAGGATGCTATTGCTATGATATACATAGACATGTACAATACAGAATAGTCAATGCCCCATCGCTGGTCAGTAGGATGCTGTTACTATGATATACATAGACATGTACAATACAGAATAGTCAATACCCCATCGCTGGTCAGTAGGATGCTATTGCTATGATATACAGACATGTACAATACAGAATAGTCAATACCCCATCGCTGGTCAGTAGGATGCTATCACTATGATATACAGACATGTACAATACAGAATAGTCAATGCCCCATCGCTGGTCAGTAGGATGCTATTGCTATGATATACAGACATGTACAATACAGAATAGTCAATGCCCCATCGCTGGTCAGTAGGATGCTATTGCTATGATATACAGACATGTACAATACAGAATAGTCGATGCCCCATGGCTGCCAAAATGTCGCTGGTCAGTAGGATGCTATTGCTATGATATACAGACATGTACAATACAGAATAGTCAATGCCCCATCGCTGGTCAGTAGGATGCTATTGCTATGATATACAGACATGTACAATACAGAATAGTCGATGCCCCATGGCTGCCAAAATGTCGCTGGTCAGTAGGATGCTATTGCTATGATATACATAGACATGTACAATACAGAATAGTCAATACCCCATGGCTGCCAAAATGTCGCTGGTCAGTAGGATGCTGTTACTATGATATACAGACATGTACAATACAGAATAGTCAATACCCCATGGCTGCCAAAATGTCGCTGGTCAGTAGGATGCTATTACTATGATATACATAGACATGTACAATACAGAATAGTCAATACCCCATGGCTGCCAAAATGTCGCTGGTCAGTAGGATGCTATTGCTATGATATACAGACATGTACAATACAGAATAGTCAATGCCCCATCGCTGGTCAGTAGGATGCTATTGCTATGATATACAGACATGTACAATACAGAATAGTCGATGCCCCATGGCTGGTCAGTAGGATGCTGTTACTATGATATACACAGACATGTACAATACAGAATAGTCAATACCCCATGGCTGGTCAGTAGGATGCTATCACTATGATATACACAGACATGTACAATACAGAATAGTCAATACCCCATGGCTGGTCAGTAGGATGCTATCACTATGATATACACAGACATGTACAATACAGAATAGTCAATACCCCATCGCTGGTCAGTAGGATGCTGTTACTATGATATACATAGACATGTACAATGCAGAATAGTCAATGCCCCATGGCTGGTCAGTAGGATGCTATCACTATGATATACACAGACATGTACAATACAGAATAGTCAATACCCCATGGCTGGTCAGTAGGATGCTATCACTATGATATACACAGACATGTACAATACAGAATAGTCAATACCCCATGGCTGCCAAAATGTCCCTGGTCAGTAGGATGCTATCACTATCAGTTGTTAGGACTTTGAAGTTGGATATTGCTTTTGTTTTATCTCAACAGACTTCATGTTTATAACACGAGGTCAGAGACCGAGAATAGTCAGAATATACAGAATAGTCAATGCGCTTCACCCCATAGCTGGATAGAAAGTTAATGGGGAGGGTCTTCATAGAGAGTTAATGGGGAGGGTCTTCATAGAGAGTTACTAGGGAGGGGTCTTCATAGAGAGTTACTAGGGAGGAGTCTTCATAGAGAGTTACTAGGGAGGGGTCTTCATAGAGAGTTACAGGGAGGGGTCTTCATGGAGAGTTACTAGGGAGGGGTCTTCATAGAGAGTTACTAGGGAGGGGTCTTCATAGAGAGTTACTAGGGAGGGGTCTTCATAGAGAGTTACTAGGGAGGGGTCTTCATAGAGAGTTACTAGGGAGGGGTCTTCATAGAGAGTTACTAGGGAGGGGTCTTCATAGAGAGTTACTAGGGAGGGGTCTTCATAGAGAGTTACTAGGGAGGGGTCTTCATAGAGAGTTACTAGGGAGGGGTCTTCATAGAGAGTTACTAATTACCTTATTTTGGATGATTTTTCAAGGTCCTTAAGACCCACCATGTCACGTGTCAAAATCACGTTTTTTACGTGTTTTCCCTCTTATAGCTGGTAAGAAATCTTAAGAAATCCTCCAAGCATAAGAGGGAATGTGATACATGACGTGGGGGGTCTTTAAAAGGGAGGTTCCACTGTACATCAAATTAGATTATGCACATAACAGTCAACTTCACTTACATCTCTCTCTCTCTCTCTCTCTCTCTCTCTCTCTCTCTCTCTCTCTCTCTCTCTCTCTCTCTCTCTCTCTCTCTCTCTCTCTCTCTCTCTCTCTCTCTCGCATGCACTGACTGGCTTTAATCAACACAGCAACAAACTTGCTTAACGCGGTATCCACGCTCTCCTCTATACTACCCTCCACTTCACTAATTTCCGCACGTCCCTCCTCTGACTTCAGATAGTCTAAAAATAGATCACCTTTCTCCGTGTCCCACTTTAACACCTGCACGCTACTACGGGGCTTTCCCGTGTTTACCTTCTTCTCTAGGGCAGCACACGTAACAAGCTCCACGGGCATGTGTTGTGACTCCACACGACTAACGACAGACAAACTTGTTATGTATGACACAAAATCAACAGACGAAACAAAATAATCAATTAAACTATTTCCTCTCTCTGAGAAAAAAGTAAATTTACCCTCACAATCTCCATTCATAAAACCGTTTAAAGGAGTTAACTGAAACATGGAACATAACTGTATTAACATTTTACCAAAACAATTTACGATACTATCCTGAGAATGTCTTTCATACATGGCATCTGCTTCACAAACAAAATCATCATCAACATCAGTCAAATTTTGAAGAGTAGTAGAGGTCCAAATTCTTCAAATTGTTTGATGCACAAGTAAAACCGATGCTGTTATATTCTGCCGAAATTTGGGGCATGTCACGTTTCCAAATTATAGAATCTCCTCATCTATTCGCTTGTAAAAGATTTCTCCAAATTAGTCCTAAGACTCCAAACCTGATGGCATACGGCGAACTAGGTAGATATCCTTTATTTGTCGATTGTATTTTAAAAGCAATCAGATATTGGTTTAAGTTACAAAAATTAGATCGGTGCAGATTACCAAAACAGGCATATGAAATGTATAGAAACAAGTGCACCCAAGAAAAAGACAATCAATTTGACAAGCATAACTGGGTCAGTACAGTTAGACGTTGTTTAGATACATATGGTTTTTCAGAAGTATGGTTAAATGGTGGGGTGGGAAATGAAAAAATATTTGTACATGTGTTTAGACAACGGATAATTGATTGCTATAAGCAAGAATGGTCTGGTAAACTCCACGAAAGTGACAGGTTTGATGCGTATCGATGTTTTAAATCCTGGTTGAACCCGGAAAAGTATCTTACAGACATAACTATTATGAAATTCCGTACTGCATTCACAAGATTTAGACTTGGCGTTTCTGGTATTAATTTTCACAGACGATATTCAAATAAATCGAAGAGCTGTCCAAATTGTAACGTTAGAGAAGATGAACGGCACTTCTTGCTAGTGTGTCCACTGTATCAAATTTTAAGAAAAAAGTACTTAGCTAATGCCTTCAAAAATACAAATGAAAATATGCATTTATCTGTACTATTGCAAAACGAAACAACATCACTCTCTCTCTCTCATATTTTGTTACCAAACAGGCCCTTGCCTCTCTCTCTCTCTCTCTCTCTCTCTCTCTCTCTCTCTCTCTCTCTCTCTCTCTCTCTCTCTCTCTCTCTCTCTCTCTCTCTCTCTCTCTCTCTCCCTCTCCTCTCTCTCTCTCTCTCTCTCTCTCTCTCTCTCTCTCTCTCTCTCTCTCTCTCTCTCTCTCTCTCTCTCTCTCTCTCTCTCTCTCTCTCTCTCTCTCTCTCTCTCTCTCTATGTGTAGATCTCTGACTGCTTCTCTTTCTCTCTGTTTCTGTTCAAGTATTGCACAGAAAAAAAAGAGAACAAATAACCGTTACAAGTATCATTTTTTGTTCTCTTCTTGTCACTATTTGTGCTTATTAGTTGAACCACAGTTAACTGTGTTCCCTTTGATGCCCGCACATTGCAGGACGCCATGATTGAGCTATACAAGCGCAGCATCTGGAAGGACGTCAAGACTGTGAACGTCATTGTCACTGCTTGTTTCTCCAAAGTCACCAAGGTAAGGTGGGGCTGCTCGGCTGCCTTTGTCTGCTTGGGAATGGAATTCAGGGGATTGATGAACACGATGAATTACTTGGGTTACAAGAATTGGGGGGGGGGGGGGAGAAGTTTGGAAGACGCTCCATGATTATAGAACATACAGTGGCCCCCCCCCCCCCACACACACACACACACACTACTGTATTATGTATATCATTGTTCATAATGATGTGAATTGCAATCTATTTTTCCACTCAGTTGCAGTACAACTAGCTCCACCCCTCCCTTCCCCCCTTCACTTCCCTCTAAAGTCTCTCACATCTTATTTCGTTTTCAAGTGTATTCACGCCATAGAATGTTGTCCCCCCCCCCCCCCCATGGGGATACCGGGGGGGGGGGGGGGGGGTGTATAAATAGTTCCCCCACCTTCAGGAAGTTCTGTGCTTGTAACTTCCTCTCATCTGTCACTCTCTTTGACTCTGCCTTTTCCCTTTCCTTACTGTCATCTTCTATCTTTATGCCTAACCGGTCCATTCTCCTGCCTTTTTTGACAAAACACTTTCAAAAAGATTTCCTCCAGCCGAAGTCGGACTTGCTGGGCCTAACTATTTCTTAGTTAGGCGAATAATGGCAGCATGATGCATCTGCGCTCATAATTGACAGGAAACAGTGATCGAAGAAGAAGAAGAATGTTGTCATAGAATAACACCTTGATGTCTTTGCAAATGCTTGGAATGTCTGCTAAGGAGGGTACCGTTGCTCTCACAAAACGATTCTTGTTTCCTTTCAAATGATGGTAGCAGCCTTGACCTTTCCCTGGTGCGTGTTGTGTTCAGATCCTGGTAGCGGCGCTGAAGTTCTTCCTGGGTAAGGACCCCGCGGAGGAGGAGGACAGCGACAGTGAGGATGAGGTACGTCCACTCAGCCCTGCTGTCTCCGCTGCATGGCTCACATTCTCTCAATAAAACGGGGCACAATAGTTCCACTCAGCCCTGCTGTCTCCGCTGCATGGCTCACATTAATGTCCACTCAGCCCTGCTGTCTCCGCTGCATGGCTCACATTAATGTCCACTCAGCCCTGCTGTCTCCGCTGCATGGCTCACATTAATGTCCACTCAGCCCTGCTGTCTCCGCTGCATGGCTCACATTAATGTCCACTCAGCCCTGCTGTCTCCGCTGCATGGCTCACATTAATGTCCACTCAGCCCTGCTGTCTCCGCTGCATGGCTCACATTAATGTCCACTCAGCCCTGCTGTCTCCGCTGCATGGCTCACATTAATGTCCACTCAGCCCTGCTGTCTCCGCTGCATGGCTCACATTAATGTCCACTCAGCCCTGCTGTCTCCGCTGCATGGCTCACATTAATGTCCACTCAGCCCTGCTGTCTCCGCTGCATGGCTCACATTAATGTCCACTCAGCCCTGCTGTCTCCGCTGCATGGCTCACATTAATGTCCACTCAGCCCTGCTGTCTCCGCTGCATGGCTCACATTAATGTCCACTCAGCCCATTCTCTCAACAAATGGGGCACAATAGTTCCGCCGTTTGCCTGACAATTACTTACAGGAGTTGGTTGTTGGTGTCGTGCCCTGGCTAAAAGACTCCAGGGATCATCCCAACAGCCGAAGCGCTTGAAAACTATGGTACAGATGCACCAGCTAGGGATGAGAACATTACGTGTGTGACCGTTTTTTATTACCCCGCCACGTGGGCAGCCACACTCCGACTTGGGAGGAGGTGTTCTTTTGTTATGGGTCCTCAGAATAAATGATGACAGTTGCCTGAGTTGTGTTGCATTTGAAAAGCTGCACCTTCACAAATGATTGAGTGCAGGAAGAGAGGGAACAGTCTTTCTAGATTTAATACGCTTTTGGTTGCCTGACTTCATGCTGCCTCCTAAGCAAAGTTTGCACAGTGTCAGTATTTTCTGGCTTAAATAGTATAAGTTGCCTTACTAAAGAAACAGCAGCAAACCATAACTGTGTATTAAAAAACAAACAAACAAACAAATGAACTTTTATTAATCGAAGAATTTTTTTGTTTGGAGCAGAAATCAGGGTTTGCACGGTCTTTGAAGGTCTTTGAAAGTCTGTAAAAATTGTGATATGGTTTGTGAAAAAGGCATCTTCTGTGGTGGTGGCCAGCTTCTTTGTATTGAAGTAAATTGACACACTTTAGTGGGGGGGGGGGGGGGGGGGGGGGGGGGGGAAACCAAAGAAAAATAAGTAGAAGACGAGAAAAGAATGAGAGATCACCAGAAAAGACCCAAATCAGCTAACACACAAAGTATTGGATTTTCTTGGGTTCAGTAGGAGAACATTCAGATGCAGCAAACAAAATAAAATTCCTAGTTCTGGACTGGGATGGGGAGAACTACATTCACCCATAAAAAAATCATTGACGGCGTAAAAATATTTTTGTTTGCTTCCAAATTGGATCAAAAAGCAATTTAATTTGGATTATTTTCCGATATCCGCGCTTCAACAATCTAGTTCCATCAAGCGGATGTCCTCAATTTGTTGAGAGCTACTTCCCTTTTGGCTACACAGGTGCAACTTGAGTGATGGTGATCGAAGCAATCCTCATCAAATAGAAAAGAAGTTAAAAACGCCTGGCAGCTGCCATTTCAACAAGCAGTGGCTTGAAAAAGATGAGTACAAGAGGTGGCTGCAAAAGCACGCTACTGACATCGGTCGTCAGAGGGCTTTGAAAATAGGATTAAGGGTCTTTGAAAGTTTGTGAATTTTGGAATGAAAAATGTGTACTCACCCTGACTGGAACTTGCCTGGACGCACAGAGTAGCGATCCATTTGTTTGAATAATGTTTCCTCAAAGTTTTCAGTGGTTTAAGTTTTTGTTTGTTTGACTGTTATTGGTTTGTTTTGTTCAACAATCAAACAAGTACACACCAAGTGTGGGGTGACGTTGTTACCTTTACATCAGACAACTGGATATTTCGGCCACTTCGCCTTTGTCAACATACAAGTTTTAATACACACAAAACAGCAAACACAAACACAGCAAACCAGAGCATGACAACGCTACATCAACCAGCCGCGCGGCAGCATTGTCGTGTCCAGTGACCTTGCAGGAACAAACAGACAAACACCCCTGAAACTAGAGTCCCCTCAGACAGTCCACACCCGCACTTTACAGTACCCCTGAAACTAGAGTCCCCTCACACAGTCTACACCTGCACTCTACACTACCCCTGAAACTAAAGTCCCCTCACACAGTCCACACCTGCACTCTACACTACCCCTGAAACTAAAGTCCCCTCACACAGTCTACACCTGCACTCTACAGTACCCCTGAAACTAAAGTCCCCTCACACAGTCTACACCTGCACTTTACAGTACCCCTGAAACTAGAGTCCCCTCACACAGTCTACACCTGCACTTTACAGTACCCCTGAAACTAGAGTCCCCTCAGACAGTCTACACCTGCACTTTACAGTACCCCTGAAACTAAAGTCCCCTCACACAGTCTACACCTGCACTTTACAGTACCCCTGAAACTAAAGTCCCCTCACACAGTCTACACCTGCACTTTACAGTACCCCTGAAACTAAAGTCCCCTCACACAGTCTACACCTGCACTTTACAGTACCCCTGAAACTAAAGTCCCCTCACACAGTCTACACCTGCACTCTACAGTACCCCTGAAACTAAAGTCCCCTCACACAGTCTACACCTGCACTTTACAGTACCCCTGAAACTAAAGTCCCCTCACACAGTCTACACCTGCACTTTACCCCTGAAACTAAAGTCCCCTGTCTACACCTGCACTTTACAGTACCCCTGAAACTAAAGTCCCCTCACACAGTCTACACCTGCACTTTACAGTACCCCTGAAACTAAAGTCCCATCACACAGTCTACACCTGCACTTTACAGTACCCCTGAAACTAAAGTCCCCTCACACAGTCTACACCTGCACTTTACAGTACCCCTGAAACTAAAGTCCCCTCACACAGTCTACACCTGCACTTTACAGTACCCCTGAAACTAAAGTCCCCTCACACAGTCTACACCTGCACTTTACACTACCCCTGAAACTAAAGTCCCCTCACACAGTCTACACCTGCACTCTACACTACCCCTGAAACTAAAGTCCCCTCACACAGTCTACACCTGCACTTTACAGTACCCCTGAAACTAAAGTCCCCTCACACAGTCTACACCTGCACTTTACAGTACCCCTGAAACTAAAGTCCCCTCACACAGTCTACACCTGCACTTTACAGTACCCCTGAAACTAAAGTCCCCTCACACAGTCTACACCCGCACTTTACAGTACCCCTGAAACTAAAGTCCCCTCACACAGTCTACACCTGCACTTTACAGTACCCCTGAAACTAAAGTCCCCTCACACAGTCTACACCTGCACTTTACAGTACCCCTGAAACTAAACCTCACACAGTCTACACCTGCACTTTACAGTACCCCTGAAACTAAAGTCCCCTCACACAGTCTACACCTGCACTCTACAGTACCCCTGAAACTAAAGTCCCCTCACACAGTCTACACCCGCACTTTACAGTACCCCTGAAACTAAAGTCCCCTCACACAGTCTACACCCGCACTTTACAGTACCCCTGAAACTAAAGTCCCCTCACACAGTCTACACCTGCACTTTACAGTACCCCTGAAACTAAAGTCCCCTCACACAGTCTACACCCGCACTCTACAGTACCCCTGAAACTAAAGTCCCCTCACCTGCACAGTCTACACCTGCACTTTACAGTACCCCTGAAACTAAAGTCCCCTCACACAGTCTACACCTGCACTTTACAGTACCCCTGAAACTAAAGTCCCCTCACACAGTCTACACCTGCACTTTACAGTACCCCTGAAACTAAAGTCCCCTCACACAGTCTACACCCGCACTTTACAGTACCCCTGAAACTAAAGTCCCCTCACACAGTCTACACCTGCACTTTACAGTACCCCTGAAACTAAAGTCCCCTCACACAGTCTACACCTGCACTTTACAGTACCCCTGAAACTAAAGTCCCCTCACACAGTCTACACCCGCACTTTACAGTACCCCTGAAACTAAAGTCCCCTCACACAGTCTACACCTGCACTTTACAGTACCCCTGAAACTAAAGTCCCCTCAGACAGTCTACACCTGCACTTTACAGTACCCCTGAAACTAAAGTCCCCTCACACAGTCTACACCTGCACTTTACAGTACCCCTGAAACTAAAGTCCCCTCACACAGTCTACACCTGCACTTTACAGTACCCCTGAAACTAAAGTCCCCTCACACAGTCTACACCTGCACTTTACAGTACCCCTGAAACTAAAGTCCCCTCACACAGTCTACACCTGCACTTTACAGTACCCCTGAAACTAAAGTCCCCTCAGACAGTCTACACCTGCACTCTACAGTACCCCTGAAACTAAAGTCCCCTCAGACAGTCTACACCTGCACTCTACAGTACCCCTGAAACTAAAGTCCCATCAGACAGTCTACACCTGCACTTTACAGTACCCCTGAAACTAAAGTCCCCTCACACAGTCTACACCTGCACTCTACAGTACCCCTGAAACTAAAGTCCCCTCACACAGTCTACACCTGCACTTTACAGTACCCCTGAAACTAAAGTCCCCTCACACAGTCTACACCTGCACTTTACAGTACCCCTGAAACTAAAGTCCCCTCACACAGTCTACACCTGCACTTTACAGTACCCCTGAAACTAAAGTCCCCTCACACAGTCTACACCTGCACTTTACAGTACCCCTGAAACTAAAGTCCCCTCACACAGTCTACACCTGCACTTTACAGTACCCCTGAAACTAAAGTCCCCTCACACAGTCTACACCTGCACTTTACAGTACCCCTGAAACTAAAGTCCCCTCACACAGTCTACACCTGCACTTTACAGTACCCCTGAAACTAAAGTCCCCTCAAACAGTCTACACCTGCACTTTACAGTACCCCTGAAACTAAAGTCCCCTCAAACAGTCTACACCTGCACTTTACAGTACCCCTGAAACTAAAGTCCCCTCAGACAGTCTACACCTGCACTTTACAGTACCCCTGAAACTAAAGTCCCCTCACACAGTCTACACCTGCACTTTACAGTACCCCTGAAACTAAAGTCCCCTCACACAGTCTACACCTGCACTCTTACAGTACCCCTGAAACTAAAGTCCCCTCAGACAGTCTACACCTGCACTTTACAGTACCCCTGAAACTAAAGTCCCCTCACACAGTCTACACCTGCACTTTACAGTACCCCTGAAACTAAAGTCCCCTCACACAGTCTACACCTGCACTTTACAGTACCCCTGAAACTAAAGTCCCCTCACAGTCTACACCTGCACTTTACAGTACCCCTGAAACTAAAGTCCCCTCAGACAGTCTACACCTGCACTTTACAGTACCCCTGAAACTAAAGTCCCCTCAGACAGTCTACACCTGCACTTTACAGTACCCCTGAAACTAAAGTCCCCTCAGACAGTCTACACCTGCACTCTACAGTACCCCTGAAACTAAAGTCCCCTCACACAGTCTACACCTGCACTTTACAGTACCCCTGAAACTAAAGTCCCCTCACACAGTCTACACCTGCACTTTACAGTACCCCTGAAACTAAAGTCCCCTCACACAGTCTACACCTGCACTTTACAGTACCCCTGAAACTAAAGTCCCCTCACACAGTCTACACCTGCACTCTACAGTACCCCTGAAACTAAAGTCCCCTCACACAGTCTACACCTGCACTCTACAGTACCCCTGAAACTAAAGTCCCCTCACACAGTCTACACCTGCACTTTACAGTACCCCTGAAACTAAAGTCCCCTCACACAGTCTACACCTGCACTTTACAGTACCCCTGAAACTAAAGTCCCATCAGACAGTCTACACCTGCACTTTACAGTACCCCTGAAACTAAAGTCCCCTCACACAGTCTACACCTGCACTTTACAGTACCCCTGAAACTAAAGTCCCCTCACACAGTCTACACCTGCACTCTACAGTACCCCTGAAACTAAAGTCCCCTCACACAGTCTACACCCGCACTTTACAGTACCCCTGAAACTAAAGTCCCATCAAACAGTCTACACCTGCACTTTACAGTACCCCTGAAACTAAAGTCCCCTCACACAGTCTACACCTGCACTTTACAGTACCCCTGAAACTAAAGTCCCCTCACACAGTCTACACCTGCACTTTACAGTACCCCTGAAACTAAAGTCCCCTCACACAGTCTACACCTGCACTTTACAGTACCCCTGAAACTAAAGTCCCCTCACACAGTCTACACCTGCACTTTACAGTACCCCTGAAACTAAAGTCCCCTCACACAGTCTACACCTGCACTTTACAGTACCCCTGAAACTAAAGTCCCCTCACACAGTCTACACCCGCACTTTACAGTACCCCTGAAACTAAAGTCCCCTCACACAGTCTACACCTGCACTTTACAGTACCCCTGAAACTAAAGTCCCCTCACACAGTCTACACCTGCACTTTACAGTACCCCTGAAACTAAAGTCCCCTCACACAGTCTACACCTGCACTTTACAGTACCCCTGAAACTAAAGTCCCATCACACAGTCTACACCTGCACTTTACAGTACCCCTGAAACTAAAGTCCCCTCACACAGTCTACACCTGCACTTTACAGTACCCCTGAAACTAAAGTCCCATCACACAGTCTACACCTGCACTTTACAGTACCCCTGAAACTAAAGTCCCATCACACAGTCTACACCTGCACTTTACAGTACCCCTGAAACTAAAGTCCCCTCACACAGTCTACACCTGCACTTTACAGTACCCCTGAAACTAAAGTCCCCTCACACAGTCTACACCTGCACTTTACAGTACCCCTGAAACTAAAGTCCCCTCACACAGTCTACACCTGCACTTTACAGTACCCCTGAAACTAAAGTCCCCTCACACAGTCTACACCTGCACTTTACAGTACCCCTGAAACTAAAGTCCCCTCACACAGTCTACACCTGCACTTTACAGTACCCCTGAAACTAAAGTCCCCTCACACAGTCTACACCTGCACTTTACAGTACCCCTGAAACTAAAGTCCCATCAAACAGTCTACACCTGCACTTTACAGTACCCCTGAAACTAAAGTCCCTCAGAAGTCTACACCTACTTTACAGTACCCCTGAAACTATTTACAGTCAAACAGTCTACACCTGCACTTTACAGTACCCCTGAAACTAAAGTCCCCTCACACAGTCTACACCTGCACTTTACAGTACCACTGAAACTAAAGTCCCCTCACACAGTCTACACCTGCACTTTACAGTACCCCTGCGCCAGCGAGGATCTCGCGCGGCAGCATTTTCGGCTCCAGTGACCTTAACTTTTGACCAATGACTTTCATTTTCAAACTTGTCCTAGATATCCTAAATAATCCGCATGCAAAATGTGAGCCTCCTTGGTCCCTCCATTCAAACGTTATTGTGTTGACAAAGATAGACGCCTAGATAGACAGACAGACAGACACATAGGAACAAACAGACTGCTCTGAACACATTCACCAGCTTTCGCTTGGCGGCTGCAGAACAACACAGTAGTTCCAGTCAGCAAAATGGTGTTGGTGTTTGTTTGTTTTTCATTGTTTATGTATTTCATCAGGTAATGATTCCTGTGATGGTTTATTTCATTGTTTATGAAAGATGGACGTACACTGTATTTCATCAGGCAATGATTCCTCTGATGTCTGTTGTCTCCATTGTTTATGAAAGATGGACGTACACTGTATTTCATCAGGCAATGATTCCTCTGATGTCTGTTGTCTCCATTGTTTATGAAAGATGGACGTACACTGTATTTCATCAGGCAATGATTCCTCTGATGTCTGTTGTCTCCATTGTTTATGAAAGATGGACGTACACTGTATTTCATCAGGCAATGATTCCTCTGATGTCTGTTGTTTGTGTTCAGAAGCAAAAACCACAGAAGACGGCAAAGGAAATCCTACTGTCTCACAAAGTCGTGAAGAAATCCCGAAAGAGAAAGAACAAATTGGAGAAGGCACTTAAGATGGCTAAGGTCGGTATTTGTGTACTGAGAGAGAGAGAGTTCAACTACTATCATGAGTTATTTTTAGACAGAAGTATTTCACGTGACTCACAGATAGGGTCACAGTTGTATCGTATTGGAGTCAAATCGTATGTAGTGTGTCCGTCCTTTAGTCAGTAAGTTGACCCTTGTGTTTGTTTCCACAGATAGGGTCACAGTGTTATCAAATCGTATACAGTGTGTCTGGTCCTTTAGTCAGTAAGTTGACCCTTGTGTTTGTTTTCACAGATAGGGTCACAGTGTTATTATCAAATCGTATGTAGTGTGTCCGTCCTTTAGTCAGTAAGTTGACCCTTGTGTTTGTTTTCACAGATAGGGTCACAGTGTTGTTATCAAATCGTATGCAGTGTGTCTGGTCCTTTAGTCAGTAAGTTGACCCTTGTGTTTGTTTCCACAGATAGGGTCACAGTGTTATCAAATCGTATGCAGTGTGTCTGGTCCTTTAGTCAGTAAGTTGACCCTTGTGTTTGTTTCCACAGATAGGGTCACAGTGTTATCAAATCGTATGCAGTGTGTCTGGTCCTTTAGTCAGTAAGTTGACCCTTGTGTTTGTTTTCACAGATAGGGTCACAGTGTTATCAAATCATATGCAGTGTGTCCGGTCCTTTAGTCAGTAAGTTGACCCTTGTGTTTGTTTCCACAGAAGCGGAAGAAGAATCATGACAAAGTGGCGCTGTTCGACTCCTCGGCTCTGAGAATGGTCCACGACCCGCAAGGTAATGCTGCTGGAAGACACCCCTCACATCAGTTATCTAAGGAGATAGAGAGATCAAAAGAAAGAGAATCACCGCAGTATTCTTTGCAGAAGATCTGTGTTGTCTTGACTGAGCCCATTGTGCTGGCCAGTCTGAGGCAGTGTTGATAATGTTTTGCCTATGTTAGATCAGAACAGGCTCCATTGAACTTGACAGAAGTGACAGGGCAACTGTTCAGGGTCTGCTATGTTAGATCAGAACAGGCTCCATTGCACTTGACAGAAGTGACTGGGCAACCGTTCAGGGTCTGCTATGTTAGATCAGAACAGGCTCCATTGCACTTGACAGAAGTGACTGGGCAACCGTTCAGGGTCTGCTATGTTAGATCAGAACAGGCTCCATTGAAGAAGTGACTAGGCAACCGTTCAGGGTCTGCTATGTTAGATCAGAACAGGCTCCATTGAACTTGACAGAAGTGACTGGGCAACCGTGCAGGGTCTGCTCTGCTATGTTAGATCAGAACAGGCTGCATTGAACTTGACAGAAGTGACTGGGCAACCGTGGGTCTGCTCTGCTATGTTAGATCAGAACAGGCTGCATTGAACTTGACAGAAGTGGCTGGGCAACCGTTCAGGGTCTGCTCTGCTATGTTAGATCAGAACAGGCTGCATTGAACTTGACAGAAGTGGCTGGGCAACCGTTCAGGGTCTGCTCTGCTATGTTAGATCAGAACAGGCTGCATTGAACTTGACAGAAGTGGCTGGGCAACCGTTCAGGGTCTGCTCTGCTATGTTAGATCAGAACAGGCTCCATTGAACTTGACAGAAGTGGCTGGGCAACCGTTCAGGGTCTGCTATGTTAGATCAGAACAGGCTCCATTGAACTTGACAGAAGTGGCAGGGCAACCGTTCAGGGTCTGCTCTGCAAGGTGCCTGTACCTGAACTGGTTGTGGTTGCTCCCTATAATATGTTAGTTAACCTTTTTGCCACCAGCAATTTTTGCAACGAAAAAAAGTTTCCATTGAACTTTTTTTCCATTGAAGATTTTGTTTGCAATAATTTTATCGAGAATTCCTCAGTGACTTGTATAATATAAAGCCAATCATCATAACTCCTAAACTTAAGAACGAAAAGTAATTGGATAACAGACTCGTGGTTTGATGCCTTTGCATAACATGGGTGTTGAATCGTTGTGGTGCCAACAGTCGATTGTGGGCTGAAAGGGTTAAGGGGCTGTGGAAAATGGAAAAATGTCATTTCATTCCCTGAAATTGGGGCAGTGGGTGGATGCCTCGAGCATCCATGCAGGGAGCTCGACAACCCTGCCCCCTCCACAAATGTCTCCCTGTGGGGATACCAGGGGGTCTTTTGTACAAATAGTTCCCCCACCTTCTGGAAGTGGAAGTACTGTGCTAGCAATTTCCTCTAATCTCTTGCTCTCTTTGACTCTGCCTTTTCCCTTTGCTTACTGTCATATACTATATTTCTGCCTTATTGGTCCATTCTCCTGCCTTTTTTCAAGAAACGCTTACAGAGATTTTCTCCGTCTGAAGACGGACATGCTGGGCCTAACTATTTCTTAGTTTGGTGCATAACAGCAGCATAATGCATCTGCGCTCATATGACAGGAAACTGTCTGAGTTATCGTAGAAGAAGAAGAAGACGATACCCTCAAATTGTTGAATATGGTTTTGAAAGATGCACAAAAAAGTGTTCTTAAATAATTGTATCAATAGGTTTTTTTAATTGGTTGTTTCAAGTTGTTACGGCTGGCATGAACAGTGTTTGTTTGTTTTTGTCCAGATTTCAGTTAAAAGTTGATCTATTTACTTACCCAAGGTTTTGGTAACAAAGTTGTTTTGTTTGTGCAGGTTTCAGTGAAAAGCTGCTGCACCAGCTGGAAGGGACGAACGAGCGGTTTGAGGTGAAGCTGCTGATGATGGACCTCGTCTCCCGCCTGATTGGTGTGCATCAGGTCAGCTGACTGGGGTTGTCATTGGTTTGGTTTCGTCCATTGGTGCCATGTCTGGCCATCTACCAGGGCGACAGGAATCCAGTCCAATGTATAGTGCAGCCTACAGTCGAATATACAATGCAGCCTACAGTCGAATATACAATGCAGCCTACAGTCGAATGTACAATGCAGCCTACAGTCGAATGTACAATGCAGCCTACAGTCGGATATACAATGCAGCCTACAGTCGAATATACAATGCAGCCTACAGTCGAATATACAATGCAGCCTACAGTCGAATATACAATGCAGCCTACAGTCGAATATACAATGCAGCCTACAGTCGAATATACAATGCAGCCTACAGTCGAATATACAATGCAGCCTACAGTCGAATATACAGTGCAGCCTACAGTCGAATGTACAATGCAGCCTACAGTCGAATATACAATGCAGCCTACAGTCGAATATACAATGCAGCCTACAGTCGAATATACAATGCAGCCTACAGTCGAATGTACAATGCAGCCTACAGTCGAATATACAATGCAGCCTACAGTCGAATATACAGTGCAGCCTACAGTCGAATATACAATGCAGCCTACAGTCGAATATACAGTGCAGCCTACAGTCGAATATACCATGCAGCCTACAGTCGAATATACCATGCAGCCTACAGTCGAATATACAATGCAGCCTACAGTCAAATATACCATGCAGCCTACAGTCGAATATACCATGCAGCCTACAGTCGAATATACAGTGCAGCCTACAGTCGAATATACCATGCAGCCTACAGTCGAATATACAATGCAGCCTACAGTCGAATGTACAGTGCCGCCTACAGTCGAATATACCATGTGGCCTACAGTCGAATGTAGGCTGCACTGTATATTCGACTGTAAATATCTGTTGAATATACAGTGCAGCCTACAGTCGAATATACCATGCAGCCTACAGTCGAATATACAATGCAGCCTACAGTCAAATATACCATGCAGCCTACAGTCGAATATACCATGCAGCCTACAGTCGAATATACAGTGCAGCCTACAGTCGAATATACCATGCAGCCTACAGTCGAATATACCATGCAGCCTACAGTCGAATATACCATGCAGCCTACAGTCGAATATACCATGCAGCCTACAGTCGAATATACAGTGCAGCCTACAGTCGAATATACCATGCAGCCTACAGTCGAATATACCATGCAGCCTACAGTCGAATATACCATGCAGCCTACAGTCGAATATTCCATGCAGCCTACAGTCGAATGTACAGTGCCGCCTACAGTCGAATATACCATGTGGCCTACAGTCGAATGAAGGCTGCACTGTATATTCGACTGTAAATATCTGTCAATTCGACTGCAGGCTGCTTTGTAGATTCGACTGTAGGCTACATGGTATATTCGACTGCAGGCTGCATTGTAGATCTGTATATTCGACTGTAAATATCTGTCAATTCGACTGCAGGCTGCATTGTAGATTTGACTGTAGGCTACATGGTATATTCGACTGCAGGCTGCATTGTAGATCTGTATATTCGACTGTAAATATCTGTCAATTCGACTGCAGGCTGCATTGTAGATTTGACTGTAGGCTACATGGTATATTTTCGACTGCAGGCTGCATTGTAGATTCGACTCTAGGCTGCACTGTATATTCGATTGTAGGCTGCATGGTATATTCGACTGCAGGCTGCATTGTAGATTTGACTGTAGGCTACATGGTATATTCGACTGCAGGCTGCATTGTAGATTCGACTCTAGGCTGCACTGTATATTCGATTGTAGGCTGCATGGTATGTTCGACTGAATTCCGCCCTCCCATCTACCAAACCGAGATATGCAAGGGAACTTTGCACCGGCCTGGGTCCAGCCTTTTTTTTGGTTTCTTTGATAAGTTTTCCTTCATTATTTTGTCGCGGGGAGCATCTCTTGCTCAGTCCTCTGCACTGCAACACATGCTTTGTGATATGTACTCCATCCACACTGCCTTGCACACACATAACATGTTCACATGCCTGCATCAAACTCACACTCGCTCACACACACACACACACACACACACGCATGCACGCACGCACGCACACGCACGCACACGCACTCGCACACGCACACGCACACGCACACACACACACATACCCCCCGCGCAAATTACATGATTACTTTTTCTTGTCCTCACAGTTGCTACTGGAAAACTTCTACCCTTTTATGAAACGATTCTTGCAACCTCATCAAAAAGGTAATTTGTGTGTATGTGTCTGCGTGTGTGTCTGTGCGCGCGCAGAAGAGTTGATCTGTTCAAGAAAAGATGCAGTGTAAAGCGCACGTAAAGTGTAAGCACGTTTTTATGTTGTTGTTGTCTTATTCCCGGCTTAAAGACTCCAGGGATCATCCCAACAGCCGAAGCACTTGAACACTATGGCACAAATGCACCAGCTAGGGATGAGAACATTACGTGTGTGACCATTTTTGATTACCCTGCCATGTGGGCAGCCACACTCCGACTTTGGAGATTACAACATTTTGATGTAGCCTTGGTGCTCTAGCTTATGTCAACTGGTCTGACACAGCCTCATGCTAAGGTGTGACGTTTTGATGAGTAAGAGAGAAATATCAAATCTCTGTCTTTGAAAGAAAACATGTACAATATTTGTTATTATGTTTTGTAGACTTTCATTGTTTTATTACTTTTTCTTACCCGTATAAAGTTTACTAGAGTGATGTTATTGTGTGTTGTTATCCTATTTCCACAGTTGACTACAGTGATGTTATTGTGTGTTGTTATCCTATTTCCACAGTTGACTACAGTGATGTTATTGTGTGTTGTTATCCTATTTCCACAGTTGACTACAGTGATGTTATTGTGTGTTGTTATCCTATTTCCACAGTTGACTACAGTGATGTTATTGTGTGTTGTTATCCTATTTCCACAGTTGACTACAGTGATGTTATTGTGTGTTGTTATCCTATTTCCACAGTTGACTACAGTGATGTTATTGTGTGTTGTTATCCTATTTCCACAGTTGACTACAGTGATGTTATTGTGTGTTGTTATCCTATTTCCACAGTTGACTACAGTGATGTTATTGTGTGTTGTTATCCTATTTCCACAGTTGACTACAGTGATGTTATTGTGTGTTGTTATCCTATTTCCACAGTTGACTAGAGTGATGTTATTGTGTGTTGTTATCCTATTTCCACAGTTGACTACAGTGATGTTATTGTGTGTTGTTATCCTATTTCCACAGTTGACTACAGTGATGTTATTGTGTGTTGTTATCCTATTTCCACAGTTGACTACAGTGATGTTATTGTGTGTTGTTATCCTATTTCCACAGTTGACTACAGTGATGTTATTGTGTGTTGTTATCCTATTTCCACAGTTGACTACAGTGATGTTATTGTGTGTTGTTATCCTATTTCCACAGTTGACTACAGTGATGTTATTGTGTGTTGTTATCCTATTTCCACAGTTGACTACAGTGATGTTATTGTGTGTTGTTATCCTATTTCCACAGTTGACTACAGTGATGTTATTGTGTGTTGTTATCCTATTTCCACAGTTGACTACAGTGATGTTATTGTGTGTTGTTATCCTATTTCCACAGTTGACTACAGTGATGTTATTGTGTGTTGTTATCCTATTTCCACAGTTGACTACAGTGATGTTATTGTGTGTTGTTATCCTATTTCCACAGTTGACTACAGTGATGTTATTGTGTGTTGTTATCCTATTTCCACAGTTGACTACAGTGATGTTATTGTGTGTTGTTATCCTATTTCCACAGTTGACTACAGTGATGTTATTGTGTGTTGTTATCCTATTTCCACAGTTGACTACAGTGATGTTATTGTGTGTTGTTATCCTATTTCCACAGTTGACTACAGTGATGTTATTGTGTGTTGTTATCCTATTTCCACAGTTGACTACAGTGATGTTATTGTGTGTTGTTATCCTATTTCCACAGTTGACTACAGTGATGTTATTGTGTGTTGTTATCCTATTTCCACAGTTGACTAGAGTGATGTTATTGTTTGTTGTTATCCTATTTCCACAGTTGACTAGTGATGTTATTGTTTGTTGTTATCCTATTTCCACAGTTGACTAGAGTGATGTTATTGTGTGTTGTTATCCTATTTCCACAGTTGACTAGTGATGTTATTGTTTGTTGTTATCCTATTTCCACAGTTGACTAGTGATGTTATGTTGTTGTTATTGTTGACTGTGATGTTATTGTGTGTTGTTATCCTATTTCCACAGTTGACTAGAGTGATGTTATTGTGTGTTGTTATCCTATTTCCACAGTTGACTACAGTGATGTTATTGTGTGTTGTTATCCTATTTCCACAGTTGACTACAGTGATGTTATTGTGTGTTGTTATCCTATTTCCACAGTTGACTACAGTGATGTTATTGTGTGTTGTTATCCTATTTCCACAGTTGACTACAGTGATGTTATTGTGTGTTGTTATCCTATTTCCACAGTTGACTAGAGTGATGTTATTGTGTGTTGTTATCCTATTTCCACAGTTGACTACAGTGATGTTATTGTGTGTTGTTATCCTATTTCCACAGTTGACTACAGTGATGTTATTGTGTGTTGTTATCCTATTTCCACAGTTGACTACAGTGATGTTATTGTGTGTTGTTATCCTATTTCCACAGTTGACTACAGTGATGTTATTGTGTGTTGTTATCCTATTTCCACAGTTGACTACAGTGATGTTATTGTGTGTTGTTATCCTATTTCCACAGTTGACTACAGTGATGTTATTGTGTGTTGTTATCCTATTTCCACAGTTGACTACAGTGATGTTATTGTGTGTTATTATCCTATGTTATTGTGTGTTGTTATCCTATTTCCACAGTTGACTACAGTGATGTTATTGTGTGTTGTTATCCTATTTCCACAGTTGACTACAGTGATGTTATTGTGTGTTGTTATCCTATTTCCACAGTTGACTACAGTGATGTTATTGTGTGTTGTTATCCTATTTCCACAGTTGACTACAGTGATGTTATTGTGTGTTGTTATCCTATTTCCACAGTTGACTACAGTGATGTTATTGTGTGTTGTTATCCTATTTCCACAGTTGACTACAGTGATGTTATTGTGTGTTGTTATCCTATTTCCACAGTTGACTACAGTGATGTTATTGTGTGTTGTTATCCTATTTCCACAGTTGACTACAGTGATGTTATTGTGTGTTGTTATCCTATTTCCACAGTTGACTACAGTGATGTTATTGTGTGTTGTTATCCTATTTCCACAGTTGACTACAGTGATGTTATTGTGTGTTGTTATCCTATTTCCACAGTTGACTACAGTGATGTTATTGTGTGTTGTTATCCTATTTCCACAGTTGACTACAGTGATGTTATTGTGTGTTGTTATCCTATTTCCAGAGGTGACCAAGCTGCTGCTATACACGGCACAGGCCAGCCATGACCTGGTCCCTCCAGATGTAAGTGGGCTTTGGGTATTGTGTGGCTGGGTATTGGGTGGCTGGGTGGCTGGGTGGCTTAGGTGTTGGGTTGCTGGGTGGCTGGGTTTGTTGCTGTTGTATCACAAAACCCCAGTGAGAATGATTGTTTGATGCATAAATTTTTATATGTAGTAGTTCTTTATAACCTTTTCATATACATTAAATCTTTATAACCTGTTCATATACAGTAGTTCTTTATAACCTTTTGATATACAGTAGTTTCTGATAACCTGTTCATATACAGTAGTTCTTTATAACCTGTTGATATACAGTAGTTTCTTATAACCTTTTGATATACAGTAGTTCTTTATAACCTGTTCATATACAGTAGTTCTTTATAACCTGTTCATATACACTAGTTCTTTATAACCTGTTCATATACACTAGTTCTTTATAACCTGTTCATATACAGTAGTTCTTTATAACCTGTCCATATACACTAGTTCTTTATAACCTGTTCATATACACTAGTTCTTTATAACCTGTTCATATACACTAGTTCTTTATAACCTGTTCATATACACTAGTTCTTTATAACCTGTTCATATACACTAGTTCTTTATAACCTGTTCATATACACTAGTTCTTTATAACCTGTTCATATACACTAGTTCTTTATAACCTGTTCATATACAGTAGTTCTTTATAACCTGTTCATATACACTAGTTCTTTATAACCTGTTCATATACACTAGTTCTTTATAACCTGTTCATATACACTAGTTCTTTATAACCTGTTCATATACACTAGTTCTTTATAACCTGTTCATATACACTAGTTCTTTATAACCTGTTCATATACACTAGTTCTTTATAACCTGTTCATATACACTAGTTCTTTATAACCTGTTCATATACACTAGTTCTTTATAACCTGTTCATATACACTAGTTCTTTATAACCTGTTCATATACACTAGTTCTTTATAACCTGTTCATATACACTAGTTCTTTATAACCTGTTCATATACACTAGTTCTTTATAACCTGTTCATATGCACTAGTTCTTTATAACCTGTTCATATACACTAGTTCTTTATAACCTGTTCATATACACTAGTTCTTTATAACCTGTTCATATACACTAGTTCTTTATAACCTGTTCATATACACTAGTTCTTTATAACCTGTTCATATACACTAGTTCTTTATAACCTGTTCATATACACTAGTTCTTTATAACCTGTTCATATACACTAGTTCTTTATAACCTGTTCATATACACTAGTTCTTTATAACCTGTTCATATACACTAGTTCTTTATAACCTGTTCATATACACTAGTTCTTTATAACCTGTTCATATACACTAGTTCTTTATAACCTGTTCATATACACTAGTTCTTTATAACCTGTTCATATACACTAGTTCTTTATAACCTGTTCATATACACTAGTTCTTTATAACCTGTTCATATACACTAGTTCTTTATAACCTGTTCATATACACTAGTTCTTTATAACCTGTTCATATGCACTAGTTCTTTATAACCTGTTCATATACACTAGTTCTTTATAACCTGTTCATATACACTAGTTCTTTATAACCTGTTCATATACACTAGTTCTTTATAACCTGTTCATATGCACTAGTTCTTTATAACCTGTTCATATACACTAGTTCTTTATAACCTGTTCATATACACTAGTTCTTTATAACCTGTTCATATACACTAGTTCTTTATAACCTGTTCATATCATATACACTAGTTCTTTATAACCTGTTCATATGCACTAGTTCTTTATAACCTGTTCATATACACTAGTTCCTTGTGGGTTTATTTCTTGTACTATAGTTATAGTATTTAGTTATCCTGTGATTTCGTCCCCCCTCTCCCAGCCCCTCAAAGTTTTGCATTGAACATGTTCAGTGAGAAGCAACATTCTGCCATAACCTGTTCAAGGGATAGGGATAGGATCAGCCTGTTCATTATTGTTTATAAAACTGAAAGAACCAGACTTTGAGATTGATGGTTGTAAACACGTGTGTTGTAGGACTTTGAGACTGATGGTTGTAAACACGTGTGTTGTAGGACTTTGAGACTGATGGTTGTAAACACGTGTGTTGTAGGACTTTGAGACTGATGGTTGTAAACACGTGTGTTGTAGGACTTTGAGACTGATGGTTGTAAACACGTGTGTTGTAGGACTTTGAGACTGATTCTTGTAAACACGTGTGTTGTTTAGGACTTTGAGACACTGATGGTTGTAAACATATGTGTTGTAGGACTTTGAGACTGATGGTTGTTTAAACACTGTGTTGTAGGACTTTGAGAACCTGTTCATATACACTAGTTCCTTGTAAATTTCTTGTACTATAGTTATAGTGTTTAGTAGGACTTTGAGACCCCTGATGGTTGTAAACATGTGTGTTGTAGGACTTTGAGACTGATGGTTGTAAACACGTGTGTTGTAGGACTTTGAGATTGATGGTTGTAAACACGTGTGTTGTAGGACTTTGAGACTGATGGTTGTAAACACGTGTGTTGTAGGACTTTGAGACTGATGGTTGTAAACACGTGTGTTGTAGGACTTTGAGACTGATGGTTGTAAACATGTGTGTTGTAGGACTTTGAGACTGATGGTTGTAAACACGTGTGTTGTAGGACTTTGAGACTGATGGTTGTAAACACGTGTGTTGTAGGACTTTGAGACTGATGGTTGTAAACACGTGTGTTGTAGGACTTTGAGACTGATGGTTGTAAACATGTGTGTTGTAGGACTTTGAGACTGATGGTTGTAAACATGTGTGTTGTAGGACTTTGAGACTGATGGTTGTAAACACGTGTGTTGTAGGACTTTGAGACTGATGGTTGTAAACACGTGTGTTGTAGGACTTTGAGACTGATGGTTGTAAACACGTGTGTTGTAGGACTTTGAGACTGATGGTTGTAAACACGTGTGTTGTAGGACTTTGAGACTGATGGTTGTAAACACGTGTGTTGTAGGATTTGGAGCAGATTGTGAGGACAATCGCTGACAACTTCATCACCGAGAGAAACTCCAGTGAAGTTATGGCTGTAGGGTGAGCACTGAGAGAGAGGGAGAAAGAGAGAGAGAGGGAGAAAGAGAGGGAGAAAGAGAGAGAGTGGGAAAGATAAGCAGAGTGTGTGTCTGTGTGAGAGAGAGCTAGAGAGTGTGTATGAGAATGCAGGGTAAAAATGGTAGTTTGAGAATTGACTCTGTGTGTGTGTGTGCGCGCGTATGTGTGTGCGTGTGCGAACAACTACAAGTGAGTGTGCATTCATGCATGCCTGTGTTGGTTAGAGAGATAAGTTGGTGTCATTGATGATGATAACTGTCGTTTTTGTTGTTTTTGATAATTTTATTTGTTCAGGTACAACTCAATCAAGGAAATAATAAAATTGATGATGATAATGACATTGATGATAAAGTGATGATTATGTTGACAATAACGATGGTGATGATGACCTCGATGGTGATGATTCTGACCATGATGATGGCAATGATGATGATGATGATGATGACAGTGCTGATGATGACAGTGACAGTGCTGATGATGACGATGATGATGAAAATGACAATGAAGATGACGATGTGTTCAGGTTGAATTCAGTCAGGGAGATCTGTGTGCGCTGCCCTCTGGCGATATCGGAGGCTTTGCTGCAAGACCTGGTGCAGTACAAGGCCCACAAAAACAAAGGTGATTGAACTAACCAGTGAACTGGTTGAACAATGGGTTTAGTAGTTAGTACACATGCCTCACCCTGGTGCAGTACAAGGCCCACAAAAACAAAGGTGATTGAACTAACCAGTGAACTGGGTGAAGAATGGGTTTAGTTGTTAGTACACATGCCTCACCCTGGTGCAGTACAAGGCCCACAAAAACAAAGGTGATTGAACTAACCAGTGAACTGGTTGAACAATGGGTTTAGTAGTTAGTACACATGCCTCACCCTGGTGCAGTACAAGGCCCACAAAAACAAAGGTGATTGAACTAACTAGGTGAACTGGGTGAACAATGGGTTTAGTAGTTAGTACACATGCCTCACCCTGGTGCAGTACAAGGCCCACAAAAACAAAGGTGATTGAACTAACTAGGTGAACTGGGTGAACAATGGGTTTAGC
Organism: Phymorhynchus buccinoides; assembly: GCA_017654935.2. Classification (NCBI taxonomy): domain Eukaryota; kingdom Metazoa; phylum Mollusca; class Gastropoda; order Neogastropoda; family Raphitomidae; genus Phymorhynchus; species Phymorhynchus buccinoides. The sequence goes on along the minus strand of CM065691.1, from coordinate 1,639,826 downwards.
AGTTAGTACACATGCCTCACCCTGGTGCAGTACAAGGCCCACAAAAACAAAGGTGATTGAACTAACTAGGTGAACTGGGTGAACAATGGGTTTAGTAGTTAGTAGTACACATGCCTCACCCTGGTGCAGTACAAGGCCCACAAAAACAAAGGTGATTGAACTAACTAGGTGAACTGGGTGAACAATGGGTTTAGTAGTTAGTACACATGCCTCACCCTGGTGCAGTACAAGGCCCACAAAAACAAAGGTGATTGAACTAACCAGTGAACTGGTTGAACAATGGGTTTAGTAGTTAGTACACATGCCACACGCTCTGGCCATCTCTGAAGCTTTGCTGCAAGATCCCCCCCCCCCCCCCCCCATGGGGATACCTGGAGGTCTTCCGTACAAATAGTTCCTTCTGGAAGTTCTGTGCTTGTAACTTCCTCTAATCTGTCTCTCTCTTTGACTCTGCCTTTTCCCTTGCTTTGTGTCATCTATCTTTCTGACTGTTGGCCCATTCTCCTGCCTTTAAAAAAAATAAAAAATCTTCCATATAGTTTTCTCCTTTGAGCTCCTCGGAAATCAGAATGTGTCGGCTGAATGCAGCGAGGACTTCAGTGAAAGCTGGAAAACGGACACATACGTACCCATTGTGGCCTTATGGCCTGGGAAAGCAGAAGAAGCTGCAAGATCTATTCCGGTGCAAGACACGCGGGGACAGAAAGACTCCAGTGCATAAAATAAATGTTCAAAAAGATCAAATACAAAACGACAAACAAAAGACACTTTTCGCTTTAAATGGCAAATATTTTCAAAGTTGTTGTTAACAATCACTGATGAATTTGTGGTTGTGCTGTAATCTTTCTGTTTGTTTTCCTCCATTCCAGTTTTTAATCCTGTTTGTGTGAATCATTGTCTCTCCACAGCCGTGATGATGGCGGCCCGCTCGCTGATCCAGGTGTATCGCCATAGCAACCCAGAGCTTCTCCACAAGAAGGATAGGGTATGTACGGTCTTTGGCAACCCCCCCCCTTTCCTCTAATACCTCCACTAAAATATGGGTGGGCTATAGACGATCAAGTCTATAGACAGACGGTCCTTCCTCCCCTCAATAATGGGTGGGCTATAGACGGTCAAGTCTAGAGACAGACGGTCCTTCCTCCCCTCAATAATGGGTGGGCTATAGACAGACGGTCCTTCCTCCCCTCAATAATGGGTGGGCTATAGACGGTCAAGACTAGAGACAGACGGTCCTTCCTCCCCTCAATAATGGGTGGGCTATAGACGGTCAAGACTAGAGACAGACGGTCCTTCCTCCCCTCAATAATGGGTGGGCTATAGACGGTCAAGTCTAGAGACAGACGGTCCTTCCTCCCCTCAATAATGGGTGGGCTATAGACGGTCAAGTCTAGAGACAGACGGTCCTTCCTCCCCTCAATAATGGGTGGGCTATAGACGGTCAAGTCTAGAGACAGACGGTCCTTCCTCCCCTCAATAATGGGTGGGCTATAGACGGTCAAGTCTAGAGACAGACGGTCCTTCCTCCCCTCAATAATGGGTGGGCTATAGACGGTCAAGTCTAGAGACAGACGGTCCTTCCTCCCCTCAATAATGGGTGGGCTATAGACGGTCAAGTCTAGAGACAGAAGGTCCTTTCTCTCCTCAACAATAAGCTCACAAAGAATTGCTATTCAAACACAATCACATAATCCAGTTGTCCATGTGTTCAGTGTTACCAGTCGCTAACATTCAAAACATTGATGTTATTCAGATAAAGTTGTAAGTAAAACAAACTCTGTGTTAAGAAATCATTAAAAAATCAAAAGCCCACAAAGCATTGCTCTGCAGTTGTAGCTTAAAGCCAATTTCAAACTGAAAGTAAAGCAAAGTCTGACAAGTAGTATAGCTGTACCTTTCACAGTAGATCAAAGAGTAGAAGCCAGAAAGGCTAGCTGGGGAAGTAAAGTATAGCTGTACCTTTCACAGTAGATCAAAGAGTAGAAGCCAGAAAGGCTAGCTGGGGAAGTAGAGTATAGCTGTACCTTTCACAGTAGATCAAAGAGTAGAAGCCAGAAAGGCTAGCTGGGGAAGTAGAGTATAGCTGTACCTTTCACAGCAGATCAAAGAGTAGAAGCCAGAAAGGGTAGCTGGGGAAGTAAAGTATAGCTGTACCTTTCACAGCAGATCAAAGAGTAGAAGCCATGAAAGGCTAGCTGGGGAAGTAAAGTATAGCTGTACCTTTCACAGCAGATCAAAGAGTAGAAGCCATGAAAGGCTAGCTGGGGAAGTAAAGTATAGCTGTACCTTTCACAGCAGATCAAAGAGTAGAAGCCAGAAAGGCTAGCTGGGGAAGTAGAGTATAGCTGTACCTTTCACAGCAGATCAAAGAGTAGAAGCCAGAAAGGCTAGCTGGGGAAGTAAAGTATAGCTGTACCTTTCACAGCAGATCAAAGAGTAGAAGCCAGAAAGGCTAGCTGGGGAAGTAAAGTATAGCTGTACCTTTCACAGCAGATCAAAGAGTAGAAGCCAGAAAGGGTAGCTGGGGAAGTAAAGTATAGCTGTACCTTTCACAGCAGATCAAAGAGTAGAAGCCAGAAAGGCTAGCTGGGGAAGTAGAGTATAGCGGGCTGTGTATTGTTAGGGTTGTAAAATGAACACAGCGAAAGAGAAGCCAGTCAATAAAGGCTTCTTCTGTGAATACGGAATTAAGTGTCAAATTATCCTAAGTGTTTGTTTGTTTTTGTCGCAGGGTAAACCGACAGAGGTCAGCAAAGACAGAAGAATCCTGGGATATGGACAGTCTGAAGTTCACGAGTTTGTTCCTGGGGCGGACATTCTGCCCAAACTAGACCAACAAGAACAGGACCAGGGTGAGACGGCGTACATCATGATTTTTTCGTTGTTCTTCATTTTGGTGAAGAACAAATCACAGCAACTTCACATGTACATAAATCGATTGTCGCATGAAACACCAAAAAGCAAAATAAGAATAGAAAAATACCTTTAGTCAAAGAGGTCTTGCCCCCCCCCCCGTGGGGATACTGGGGGGTCTTTCGTACAAATAGTTCCTCCACCTTCTGGAAGTTCTGTGCTTGTAACTTCCTCTAATCTGTCACTCTCTTTGACTCTGCCTTTTCCCTTTGCTTACTGTCATCTGCTGTAATTCTGTCTTACTGGTCCATTCTCCTGCCTTTTTACTATAAATTCTTGCAAAGATTTCTTCAACTCAACTCAACTCAACTCAACTCAACTTTTATTTTGTCCTCATAAAAACAAGGATAATTTTCCTGCGGACACGTCATATGTACACACAAGAAACCAAACAATTTATAAAAGAACAAAATAAATTGTAATTACATGCTTTAAAAGTTTCTTTCACACTTCACACGCCCCGCTTGCACGCTCACTTTCATACCACCCTTCAGCCGAAGTCGGACGTGCTGGGCCTAACTATTTTTTAGTTGGGCGCATAATAGCAGCATGACGCATCTACGCTCATGTGACAGGAAACTGAGCGAACAAAGAAGAAGAAGAAGAAAGAGGTCTTGCTAGATCACAGTTGGAATGTTTGTTTCTGTGGATTGTGATGCGTGTTTGTTTCTGTGGATTGTGATGCGTGTTTGTCCCTAGAAATAAGTCCCTGAATGTTAAAGGCACTGCAACCGATCCCAGGGATGGGGTCTCGCCAGTCAGAAACATGCTGCCATGCAGTGGCTCCATCAACAGGGAAAAAAGAAGGGTAGAAGTTTTCCCATCGCGCGCAGTGATTCAAATACATGTCAATAATTACCATTGTCTGTTTAAACAGTTCTGGAGGTTATCTTTGTCTGCAACTATAGGGGTCGATTGATTGATGCCTTTATAAGTTTCGATAAAAAGAAGCACTTTTTAAAGTCCTGCCCTGTGTTTGTGTTCTGGTCCTCAGAGGAATGGCAGTCGGCCAGCGAGGATGAAGGAATGAGCGACGACGACGACAGCGACGGATGGATCAACGTGCACCACTCTTCGGACGAGGAGGAGGAGAAGGCCGACACTCCGCAGGAAGCGGAAGACAGGAAGAGGCTTGCGCAGGAAGTGTCCAGCACGCGCATCCTGACGCAGGAGGACTTCCGTCGCCTGCAGGACACACAGCTGGCCAGAGAGGCGGGCGTGAATTCCAACCCTGCGCAGAAGGCAGGGAGCAGGAAGAGGAAGAGGCCTGACAGTGCGCAGGATAGGTCAGACTTGGTTGTGTCTGTGTGTGTGTGTTGAAATGACGACCAACCCTGCACAGAGGGCGAGGAGCAGGAAGAGGAAAAGGCCTGCTGACAGTGCGCAGGATAGGTCAGACTTGGTTGTGTCTGTGTGTGTGTGTTGAAATGACGACCAACCCTGCACAGAGGGCAGGGAGCAGGAAGAGGAAAAGGCCTGCTGACAGTGCGCAGGATAGGTCAGACTTGGTTGTGTCTGTGTGTGTGTGTTGAAATGACGACCAACCCTGCACATAGGGCAGGGAGCAGGAAGAGGAAAAGGCCTGACAGTGCGCAGGATAGGTCAGACTTGGTTGTGTGTGTGTGTTGAAATGACGACCAACCCTGCACATAGGGCAGGGAGCAGGAAGAGGAAAAGGCCTGCTGACAGTGCGCAGGATAGGTCAGGCTTGGTTGTGTCTGTGTGTGTGTGTTGAAATGACGACCAACCCTGCACATAGGGCAGGGAGCAGGAAGAGGAAAAGGCCTGACAGTGCGCAGGATAGGTCAGACTTGGTTGTGTGTGTGTGTTGAAATGACGACCAACCCTGCACATAGGGCAGGGAGCAGGAATAGGAAAAGGCCTGACAGTGCGCAGGATAGGTCAGACTTGGTTGTGTGTGTGTGTTGAAATGACGACCAACCCTGCACATAGGGCAGGGAGCAGGAAGAGGAAAAGGCCTGACAGTGCGCAGGATAGGTCAGACTTGGTTGTGTGTGTGTGTGTGTTTTGAAATGAAAACTCCCCCATGGGGATACCGGATGGTCTTTTGTACAAATATTTCCCCAAACTTCTGGAAGATCTTTGCTTGTATCTTCCTCTGATCCGTCACTTTATTTAATTCTGCCTTTTCCCTTTGCTTTCTGTCATCTACTATCTTTCTGCCTTAGTTACTGGTCCAGAGTGTAGAGTGGCACAGTGGAAGCGCGTTCGCTCGTGTCAAGTAAACCCGAGTTTGAACCTGGGTACAGGGGATTTTTCCTCTCACTTTGCACTAGGCCTTACGGTCTGAACGTGGAGTCTTTCGGATGAGACGATAAACCGAGGACCTGTGTGCCCATGCACTTAGCACACATTAAACACAGTGGCAGCGAAAGAGTTGTCATTTGGTCAAAATTTACCCGCCTCCCTTTCCTTCCTCATTGGTCACACAAAAATCGCAGGCCCAAAAAAAAAAAGGGGTAGCGCACCTCTGGCTGCAACACCCTCTCCAGGTGGGAGCAACCCGAATTTCACAGAGATGCCTCTGTGACTATAAAGTACTTAGTACCTAATTCTCCTGCCATTTTTCCAGAAACTCTTATAAAGATTTCCCCAGCTGAGGACGGACATGCTGGGCCTAACTATTTCCCAGCTGAGGACAGACATGTTGGGCCTAACTATTTCCCAGCTGAGGACGGACATGCTGGGCCTAACTATTTCCCAGCTGAGGACGGACATGCTGGGCCTAACTATTTCCCAGCTGAGGACGGACATGTTGGGCCTAACTATTTCCCAGCTGAGGACGGACATGTTGGGCCTAACTATTTCCCAGCTGAGGACGGACATGTTGGGCCTAACTATTTCCCAGCTGAGGACGGACATGTTGGGCCTAACTATTTCCCAGCTGATGACAGACATGCTGACCTAACTATTTCCCAGCTGAGGACAGACATGTTGGGCCTAACTATTTCCCAGCTGAGGACGGACATGCTGGGCCTAACTATTTCCCAGCTGAGGACAGGACATGTTGGGCCTAACTATTTCCCAGCTGAGGACAGACATGTTGGGCCTAACTATTTCCCAGCTGAGGACGGACATGCTGGGCCTAACTATTTCCCAGCTGAGGACGGACATGCTGGGCCTAACTATTTCCCAGCTGAGGACGGACATGCTGGGCCTAACTATTTCCCAGCTGAGGACGGACATGACATGTTGGGCCTAACTATTTCCCAGCTGAGGACAGACATGTTGGGCCTAACTATTTCCCAGCTGAGGACGGACATGCTGGGCCTAACTATTTCCCAGCTGAGGACAGACATGTTGGGCCTAACTATTTCCCAGCTGAGGACGGACATGTTGGGCCTAACTATTTCCCAGCTGAGGACAGACATGTTGGGCCTAACTATTTCCCAGCTGAGGACGGACATGTTGGGCCTAACTATTTCCCAGCTGAGGACGGACATGCTGGGCCTAACTATGCTGGGCCTAACTCATTGGCCTAACCAATGAAACCGAGCTGGGTGTCAAAGAGTTGACTCGGGCAGAGACGACGCTTGTTGAACTTGAAGTGTCGATCACTCGCACGTTCGGCCAAACACACAGAGGTATTCGAAGTGAAACTAAAGTAGGCCAGATGTTTTCACATTTTCTCTCTCTCTCTCTCTCTCTCTCTCTCTCTCTCTCTCTCTCTCTCTCTCTCTGTCTCTGATTTACTGTTGGTCTTTTTCTTTTGTTTGTTGCTGTTGTATTATTTTGATATTCATGACTGTCTCTCCTATAGATCAAATATCATTTCTTGTTGTACCCCCCTCCCTTCCTTCCCTCTCTGTGTTTCTCTTTGATCTCCATATCCCCCCCCCCCCCCCCCCCTTCTGGGGTTTTTTCTCTCCCACTCATTTAGGTGTGTGATACTACTGATACAGTGATAGTCACATTTTTAAAATAAAAATAAATTAACAATGCATTCATACTGATGCATACTTTAAATATAAATATAAGATTTTCTATTTTATTCTTGATTCTCTGACTTCGGACCTGACAGAAATAGTGCCATAAAAATCAAATTGTTGAGTGTGTGCACTTAACCGGAAGAAGGAGAACACACAGACAGACACACACACTGACACACTGACACACTCACATGCAATGAATGACATGCACACAGTGACACAAAGAGACACACAGTGATACACACAATAGCACACAAGCATTGGGTCATAAAAAAATACTGCAAACTTCATATTCAGTTTCTTAATGCATGCAAAGCGAAATCTTATGGTCATGCTTTCAATATGAAGTGATTTTGCGCCGCGCGACATGACTACTGAAAAACCTCTCAAAACTACTGAAAATTGAACACTTTCTGAGTTAAAACTACTGACAAGCATTTTAGGGGTAGGCAGCTCTGCATCTGCGCTCCAATGGCAGGAAACTGCGTTTTATAGTCCGTTCAATAGGTTGCTGTTATACTTTTTTACCTTTAAATCAAGCCTGTGAATACAGCACCTTTTTACCTTTAAATCCAGTCTGTGAATACAGCACCTTTTTTGTTGTTGCTGTCTCATCTTGTGAGCCGTACAGTGGCGTTGCTCCCACGCCGCTCATTCTGAGTCCCAACTCGCAGCCACACCCTGGTTTTTACTCCCACGGCCACACCCTGGTTTTTACTCCCACGCCGCTCATTTTGAGTCCCAACTCGCAGCCACACCCTGGTTTGTCAGGTGGCAGGAGCCAAATCCAGCAGTCCAAGGGGAGCGAATCTATGTTTTGTGGTCAAGAGGCAACCTCCAGAGGAGACCCTGTAGTCGGTGAAACGGGTTTGCTTTTATGCTCCTTTAGCTTTACATCCAGCCCATGAGTGCAGGGCATAGTCTCTTTGAGGGTCAAACGTGTTGAATTGAATTGAATTGAATTGAACTGTTCCAGAGGTGAGATGCCGCGGCTGGGGGACATAGAGAACGTGCACAAGAAACGAGCCCATGACAGGGACGCCCGCCTCTCCACTGTCATGGTGAGTCAGTGGACCCTGGGACCGCATTGATGGATTTGTTCCTTCTATAGCGGTGCTGTGTCTGTGTCTGTACATGTCTGTGTGTGTGTGTGTGTGTGTGTGTGTGTGTGTCTGTACATGTGTGTCTCTGTGTGTGTTGCTGTTGTTCTTCAGTTTAATGCCCTTCCATAAAAGTGATTCAGACAGTATTATATTGACGTGTAACTTTGGTGTAGCTGAGTGAGAGTGGGTGTGTCTGTAGTGATTGTGTGTAAATAATAGAGTGAGCATTCAGATAGTGATGAAAATCATGACCTTGCAGCCCCCCCCCCTTCTTCATTGTTGTTGTTTGATCTGTCAGGCTGGCACCACCAACAATGTCATACCATAATAATAATAATGGGAATTTATATAGCGCTCTTTCTCACATGAGCTCAGTGCGCTTTACATTGATAACAAGAACATTAAAGGCAAACAAATAATTAATCATTAGAAAGTAAAATAAGCACGATGCTTACACACAACGTTCTCTTACTTCCTTACTCACACACACACACACACACGCACACACGCACACATACACACACACATGCATGCGCACACGCACACTCGCACACAATTAATTATACAAGAGTAAAATAGTTACAACATGAACATTCTAAGAAGAAACATAGAGACCACATTCACATTCCCAATCAAGTTTGAATACAATACTGCAACTTGAAATAAAATCATACTGCCATCGACATACCAATTACATGACTAATTATAATAGACAAATTTTGCAAGAACAAAAATACCCTTCTACCTCATTTACAAGCATTTAAAGTTTACAAGACATAGACATTCTACATACAAAATACGAATAATAAAATAATTGTAAATACATTTTTACAAGATTTCTGCAATAAAACGGACCCTCCCCCCACACACACACACACACACACACATCTCACACACAAACACTAATCAATCATAATATGTCCGAAACAAGTGAGTTTTAAGGGCAGAGCGAAAGGCGGAAATAGAGTCAGATGAGCGGACATGTTGTGGGAGGGAATTCCATAAGTGAGGTGCTAAATAGTAGAAAGATCGTTCACCAAACGATTTCGTGTGGACCCGAGGAACCTTGAGTGTGCAGCAGTCAGAGGAAGAACGTAGGGAGCGAGCAGGTAAGTAGACAGTTACTAGTTCGGAGAGATAGACGGGACCAGAGGAGTGATGTTGTGTTGTTTGATCTGTCAGGCTGGCACCACCACCAATGTCATACCATAATGTTGTTTGATCTGTCAGGCTGGCACCACCACCAATGTCATACCATAATGTTGTTGTTTGATCTGTCAGGCTGGCACCACCAACAATGTTATACCATAATGTTTGATCTGTCAGGCTGACACCACCAACAATGTTATACCATAATGTTGTTGTTTGATCTGTCAGGCTGGCACCACCAACAGTGTTATACCATAATGTTGTTGTTTGATCTGTCAGGCTGGCACCACCAACAATGTTATACCATAATGTTGTTGTTTGATCTGTCAGGCTGGCACCACCAACAGTGTTATACCATAATGTTGTTGTTTGATCTGTCAGGCTGGCACCACCAACAATGTTATACCATAATGTTGTTGTTTGATCTGTCAGGCTGGCACCACCAACAGTGTTATACCATAATGTTGTTGTTTGATCTGTCAGGCTGGCACCACCAACAATGTTATACCATAATGTTGTTTTTGATCTGTCAGGCTGGCACCACCAACAGTGTTATACCATAATGTTGTTGTTTGATCTGTCAGGCTGGCACCACCAACAGTGTTATACCATAATGTTGTTGTTTGATCTGTCAGGCTGGCACCACCAACAGTGTTATACCATAATGTTGTTGTTTGATCTGTCAGGCTGGCACCACCAACAATGTTATACCATAATGTTGTTGTTTGATCTGTCAGGCTGGCACCACCAACAGTGTTATACCATAATGTTGTTGTTTGATCTGTCAGACTGGCACCACCAACAGTGTTATACCATAATGTTGTTGTTTGATCTGTCAGACTGGCACCACCAACAGTGTTATACCATAATGTTGTTGTTTGATCTGTCAGGCTGGCACCACCAACAGTGTTATACCATAATGTTGTTGTTTGATCTGTCAGGCTGGCACCACCAACAGTGTTATACCATAATGTTGTTGTTTGATCTGTCAGGCTGGCACCACCAACAACAGTGTTATACCATAATGTTGTTGTTTGATCTGTCAGGCTGGCACCACCAACAATGTTATACCATAATGTTGTTGTTTGATCTGTCAGGCTGGCACCACCAACAGTGTTATACCATAATGGTGTTGTTTGATCTGTCAGGCTGGCACCTCCAACAGTGTTATACCATAATGTTGTGTTGTTTGATCTGTCAGGCTGGCACCACCAACAGTGTTATACCATAATGGTGTTGTTTGATCTGTCAGGCTGGCACCTCCAACAGTGTTATACTATAATGTTGTTTGATCTGTCAGGCTGGCACCTCCAACAGTGTTATACCATAATGTTGTGTTGTTTGATCTGTCAGGCTGGCACCACCAACAGTGTTATACCATAATGTTGTGTTGTTGTTGTTGTGTGATCTCTCAGGCCGGCAGAGAGGGTCGGGGGAAGTTCTCCGTGGGTCAGCATCGCATGAACCCCCACGCCAGCACCACCAACAAGGAGAAGAGGAAGAACAAGGCCTTCATGATGATCAAACACAACCACCACATCAAGGACAAGAAGAAACGATCCTTCAGAGACAAACAGGTGACACACAGCAAGACAGAATCAGAGAGAGAGAATTGAAAGCTGGAAACATTTATCGAGGTCTTAGATTTTAGGCAGAGCCTGTTTTACCAATCCTATCTATACTCAAAGAGAGAGAAAGTGTGTATGTGTGCTCAGGCCGGCAAGAGGGTCGGGGGAAGTGTGTGTCAGCATGTGTGTGCACCACCAACAAGGAGTGAGGAAGCAAGTGTGTGTGTGTGTGCACATGTGTGTTCTCAAGCAAGTGAAACGTGTGTGAGACACATGTGTGTTCTTGCAAGTGTGTGTCAGAGAGTGAGAATTGTGCTGGAAACATTTATCGTGTTAGATTGTGGCAGATGTGTTTTACCAATGCAATCTGTGTCAAAGAGAGAGAAAGTGTGTATGTGTGCTAATGCAAGTGTGTGTGTGTGTGTGCACATGTGTGTTCTCTTGCAAGTGTGTGTGTGTGCACATGTGTGTTCTTGCAATTGTGTGTGTGTGCACATGTGTGTTCTTGCAAGTGTGTGCAGCCGTTTAAAAAATGCAAAAAGAAAAGGAATGGCTACCATAGGTTTTAGACTATAAGGCGATGCTTTTTCCCCAGACTGAGACCCCTGTGCCCTACCCAGTTAGATACAGGGTAACGCTTCACTTCTTGTAACATACAGGGTAACACTTCACTTCTTGTAACATACAGGGTAACACTTCACTTCTTGTAACATACAGGGTAACACTTCACTTCTTGTAACATACAGGGTAACACTTCACTTCTTGTAACATACAGGGTAACACTTCACTTCTTGTAACATACAGGGTAACACTTCACTTCTTGTAACATACAGGGTAACACTTCACTTCTTGTAACATACAGGGTAACACTTCACTTCTTGTAACATACAGGGTAACACTTCACTTCTTGTAACATACAGGGTAACACTTCACTTCTTGTAACATACAGGGTAACACTTCACTTCTTGTAACATACAGGGTAACACTTCACTTCTTGTAACATGCAGGGTAACACTTCACTTGTAGCATACAGGGTAACACTTCACTTCTTGTAACATACAGGGTAACACTTCACTTCTTGTAACATACAGGGTAACACTTCACTTCTTGTAACATACAGGGTAACACTTCACTTGTAACATACAGGGTAACACTTCACTTGTAACATACAGGGTAACACTTCACTTGTAACATACAGGGTAACACTTCACTTCTTGTAACATACAGGGTAACACTTCACTTCTTGTAACATACAGGGTAACACTTCACTTCTTGTAACATACAGGGTAACACTTCACTTCTTGTGACATACAGGGTAACACTTCACTTCTTGTAACATACAGGGTAACACTTCACTTGTAACATACAGGGTAACACTTCACTTCTTGTAACATACAGGGTAACACTTCACTTGTAACATACAGGGTAACACTTCACTTCTTGTAACATACAGGGTAACACTTCACTTCTTGTAACATACAGGGTAACACTTCACTTCTTGTAACATACAGGGTAACACTTCACTTCTTGTAACATACAGGGTAACACTTCACTTCTTGTAACATACAGGGTAACACTTCACTTCTTGTAACATACAGGGTAACACTTCACTTGTAACATACAGGGTAACACTTCACTTCTTGTAACATACAGGGTAACACTTCACTTCTTGTAACATACAGGGTAACACTTCACTTCTTGTAACATACAGGGTAACACTTCACTTCTTGTAACATACAGGGTAACACTTCACTTGTAACATACAGGGTAACACTTCACTTCTTGTAACATACAGGGTAACACTTCACTTGTAACATACAGGGTAACACTTCACTTCTTGTAACATACAGGGTAACACTTCACTTGTAACATACAGGGTAACACTTCACTTCTTGTAACATACAGGGTAACACTTCACTTCTTGTAACATACAGGGTAACACTTCACTTCTTGTAACATACAGGGTAACACTTCACTTCTTGTAACATACAGGGTAACACTTCACTTCTTGTAACATACAGGGTAACACTTCACTTCTTGTAACATACAGGGTAACACTTCACTTCTTGTAACATACAGGGTAACACTTCACTTCTTGTAACATACAGGGTAACACTTCACTTGTAACATACAGGGTAACACTTCACTTCTTGTAACATACAGGGTAACACTTCACTTCTTGTAACATACAGGGTAACACTTGTAACATGCAGGGTAACACTTCACTTCTTGTAACATACAGGGTAACACTTCTTGTAACATACAGGGTAACACTTCACTTCTTGTAACAGACAGGGTAACACTTCACTTCTTGTAACATACAGGGTAACACTTCACTTCTTGTAACATACAGGGTAACACTTCTTGTAACATACAGGGTAACACTTCACTTCTTGTAACATACAGGGTAACACTTCACTTCTTGTAACATACAGGGTAACACTTCACTTCTTGTAACATACAGGGTAACACTTCACTTCTTGTAACATGCAGGGTAACACTTCACTTCTAACACATACAGGGTAACACTTCACTTCTTGTAACATACAGGGTAACACTTCACTTCTTGTAGCATACAGGGTAACACTTCTTGTAACATACAGGGTAACACTTCACTTCTTGTAACAGACAGGGTAACACTTGTGACATACAGGGTAACACTTCACTTCTTGTAGCAGACAGGGTAACACTTCTTGTAACATACAGGGTAACACTTCACTTCTTGTAACATGGTGGGTAACACTTCTATGTTGTAACATACAAGGTAACACTTCACTTCTTGTAACAGAAAGGGTAACACTTCACTTCTTGTAACATGACAGGGTAACACTTCACTTCTTGTAACATACAGGGTAACACTTCACTTCTTGTAACAGACAGGGTAACACTTCACTTCTTGTCACTCGTTGTTTTGGACGGTCCACTTCCTTAGTCATCATTTCTGAAGGTGGTGTGTTTTATCACTGGCTATGTTGTAGTTTACACCCCTCAATGTACAGGGGGGGGGGGGGGGGGGGGGGGGGGGGGGGGGGGGGGGTTTCACTGGCTATGTTGTAGTTTACACCCCTCAATGTACATGGTGGTGTGTTTTATCACTGGCTATGTTGTAGTTTACACCCCTCAATGTACATGGTGGTGTGTTTTATCACTGGCTATGTTGTAGTTTACACCCCTCAATGTACATGGTGGTGTGTTTTATCACTGGCTATGTTGTAGTTTACACCCCACAATGTACATGGTGGTGTGTTTTATCACTGGCTATGTTGTAGTTTACACCCCTCAATGTACATGGTGGTGTGTTTTATCACTGGCTATGTTGTAGTTTACACCCCTCAATGTACAGGTGGTGTGTTTTATCACTGGCTATGTTGTAGTTTACAGGCCTTGTACATGGTTGTGTCTTATCACTGGCTATGTTGTAGTTTACACCCCTGTTTGTACATGGTGGTGTGTTTTATCACTGGCTATGTTGTAGTTTACACCCCTGTGTACAGATTGTGGTGTGTTTTATCACTGGCTATGTTGTAGTTTGCACCCCACAATGTACATGGTGGTGTGTTTTATGGCTATGTTGTAGTTTGCACCCCTTGTACATGGTGTGTTTTATCACTGGCTATGTTGTAGTTTACACCCCTTGTACATGGTGGTGTGTTTTATCACTGGCTATGTTGTAGTTTACACCCCTCAATGTACATGGTGGTGTGTTTTATCACTGGCTATGTTGTAGTTTGCACCCCTTGCTGTTTTCTATGGCTGTTGCAGATCAATGTACATTGCTGTGTTTTATCACTGGCTATGTTGTAGTTTAGATTGTACATTGCTGTGTTTTATCACTGGCTATGTTGTAGTTTACACCCCTCAATTGCTGTTTTCTATGGCTGTTGCAGATTGTACATTGCTGTTTTCTATGGCTGTTGTAGATTACACTTGCTGTGGTGTTCTTATGGCTGTTGTAGATTGCCTTGCTGTTTTCTATGGCTGTTAAACAGATTGCCTTGCTGTTTTCTATGGCTGTTGCAGATTGCCTTGCTGTTTTCTATGGCTGTTGCAGATTGCCTTGCTGTTTTCTATGGCTGTTACAGATTGCCTTGCTGTTTTCTATGGCTGTTACAGATTGCCTTGCTGTTTTCTATGGCTGTTACAGATTGCCTTGCTGTTTTCTGTGGCTGTTTCAGATTGCCTTGCTGTTTTCTATGGCTGTTTCAGATTGCCTTGCTGTTTTCTATGGCTGTTACAGATTGCCTTGCTGTTTTCTATGGCTGTTACAGATTGCCTTGCTGTTTTCTATGGCTGTTACAGATTGCCTTGCTGTTTTCTGTGGCTGTTACAGATTGCCTTGCTGTTTTCTATGGCTGTTGCAGATTGCCTTGCTGTTTTCTATGGCTGTTACAGATTGCCTTGCTGTTTTCTGTGGCTGTTACAGATTGCCTTGCTGTTTTCTATGGCTGTTACAGATTGCCTTGCTGTTTTCTATGGCTGTTACAGATTGCCTTTGCTGTTTTCTATGGCTGTTGCAGATTGCCTTGCTGTTTTCTATGGCTGTTACAGATTGCCTTGCTGTTTTCTGTGGCTGTTACAGATTGCCTTGCTGTTTTCTATGGCTGTTGCAGATTGCCTTGCTGTTTTCTGTGGCTGTTACAGATTGCCTTGCTGTTTTCTATGGCTGTTGCAGATTGCCTTGCTGTTTTCTATGGCTGTTGCAGATTGCCTTGCTGTTTTCTATGGCTGTTACAGATTGCCTTGCTGTTTTCTGTGGCTGTTACAGATTGCCTTGCTGTTTTCTATGGCTGTTTCAGATTGCCTTGAGGAACGCCCTGTGGCTGCGACAGATTGCCTTGCTGTTTTCTATGGCTGCCTGCAGATTGATTGCTGTTTCCTTGGCTGTTATTTTGCCTTGTTGTTTTCTATGGCTGTTTCAGATTGCCTTGAGGAAAGCCCTGTGGAAGAGACAGAAGTTTGTGTCAAAAAGTGAAAACAGACGGCCTGCAACCTGATTGTGATTCCTTGGACTTATTTTTGTTGTTTTGAGGGGGTGGTGGGGGGGGGAGGATAGGACAAGGGTGGTGGTACAGAGAGTTTGTCGTTTGTGTCCCACAATGAACACATTGGTGTGCGTATTATCTGATGTCGCATTGCTGTTTCATGTTATTGACGATATGGAATGAATGATGTGAATAAAGTCAATTATTATCTGATGTCGCATTGCTGTTTCATGTTATTGACGATATGGAATGAATCATGTGAATAAAGTCAATAGATGATATTCGGAAATAACTCTTCCTGGCTTATTTGGTGTTGGTAAGAGTGATCTCCCTCGAAGTTCATAACACTTTTTAACATTTCCTTTCCTTCATATTTTTACTTGCACACAGACACTTCTTACTTGCAGTGTGTGTGTGCGTGCGCACACGCATGTGTGTGTGTGCGTGAATGTAGACAAAATTATGCGTTGCACACACAGACTTGTGTGGTGTGTGTGTGCACGCACGCACACACACACACACACCACAAAACACAGCACAAACCTCTTATTCAATCTTCCTCTTATTCAAGATTGAGAGAGAGAAAGAGAGAGAGAGAGAGAGAGACACACACACACACACACACACACATACACACACACACACAAGCACACATGCATGCCCACACACACAACACACACACACCACAAAACACAGCACAAACCTCTTATTCAAGTTATTCAAGATTGAGAGAGAGAGAGAAAGACACACAACACACACACACACACACACACACACACACACACACATGTATGCGC
Source organism: Phymorhynchus buccinoides (assembly GCA_017654935.2). NCBI lineage: Eukaryota > Metazoa > Mollusca > Gastropoda > Neogastropoda > Raphitomidae > Phymorhynchus > Phymorhynchus buccinoides. The sequence continues at coordinate 1,623,364 of CM065691.1, read as the reverse complement.
ACACACACACAACACACACACACACACACACCACAAAACACAGCACAAACCTCTTATTCAAGATTGAGAGAGAGAGAGACTGAGAGAGAAAGACACACAACACACACACACTCACACACACATGTATGCACACATGCATGCTCACACACACACAC